>CM056945.1:26445937-26761138 GCA_029856935.1 Cyclocarya paliurus | reverse complement strand
TCTTAGTCACTACCAATCCTACATTGAATGAATTATTAGATCATATTTTTAAATTCAAACTCTATTCTTGAATGATTGCGACCGAGCAACTTGAACTCAAACTCAAACTCATTGGCACCCTCTCCCAAATATCTCTAAACATATCTCTCTCTTCCATACATTATTTTTAAAAAATCATAAACCTCATAAGTGCAACCTGAACCCAAGATATCTAGTCCAGCACCGTGCGTGTCCCATGTTCACTACGCCAATAGCCCCCTGCCTCATTCCTCTCATGACATCCCTCACATTGTCTCTCTCCTTCTAGTTCATGTGATTGATTTCATGCTGTAAATATTAGATTAACATTGTGAGGTAAGTAGCTTGATCATAAATTATGATTAATACACTTTAGCTAGTTATATATATTATTATTAAAGGCAGTTCCTTGGAAGCCGATGTTGATGTACCATGCATATTATAGTTATGTATATGAAATGCATATTAGCATTTCAATGATATTTGCAAGCATGTCATTCATCATAATTTCATTTTTGTATATAATCGTTATGTATATATTATGCATCTCACGTTATATAAACATAGAAACTTTCATAAAATCAAGTGTAAGATAAGCTCAAGAATAGTTAATCAAATAGTCATTTTGATGCATGATACCAATACGATTTAAGGGTGGATGTGCAATCCAAGGATCTAAGCGTGGTCTACCATATTATGCTATAATACTATTAGCAGCTCCTCTTGTGGCCACAGGATGTGGGGCAGGAGCACAACTTTACACACATGGTTAAGTGTGTGAGCTAATAAGATAAGTATGATAAGTCAAATATGTAAGATAATTAAAAACAAGTCATGCATGTAAGCATACGTATGAACAATCACGATTTTAAATTCTCAACATGAAATATTTAATGAAACCTTATGTTATGATTTTAAGTACATAGATTTAAGTTATGATTTTTACGGCATGAGTTTTGAGAAATTTAATAAATGCTTACACTCACTCTCATTTATGATTTCAATATTTTAATACAAAACAACTCTATTTATTATAAGGAATCTTTTTACTTGGTATTTCTTTTATAATAATATATATATATATTAAGTAAGATTCAGTAGTAGCACTTCGGCTCCCGTGATTTTCTAAAAACAATGATGTCTTTCTTTACTATGGGGAGTGGTGTTACACTTATCTCATAAAATTCAAGCCTAAAGAAAGACTAAATTTTCAATCCTATAATTGAGTACAATTCCTGGGGACATGTGGATTTAACCTAGAGTCGTATTGCTCTGATACCACCTTGTGACACCCCCAGATTTCGCTTAGAGATGGACTGTGAAGTATTGAGAGATGCAACACAAGGTTATCTGCTCTCATTCATGACAATTAAATATGTAATGCACCTAGTATGGATCTAGCAATTTGCAATATTTGCAGTGGATAATTTTTTTTTAGCAATACATAAAGTAGCAAAATGATATAATCCCAAAATATTTGAACATATTTCACAAATGAAGATAATAGACGTTTAGGTTACAACGTAAGTCCAAAAGGTCTACAACCATAAGAATACGAGAGACAAATCTCCCTAAGTATATGTAAAATTAAGGTAACTATCAGGCTAATCTATCGAGTAGCTCGTGCAACTCGGTCAAGGACGCCATAATACTATTGATGAAACATTTGTGATTACCCAAACTTGTGTAAGCATGGCCCATAAATTTTGTGCTTAGTAGTCGTGACTTTTTTGGGAGCTTTAGTTATTTTAGAAAGTTTTAAAACTTTTGAAATGATAACTTAAGCCCAAAAGAGGACTAACCTTAGAATGCTAAGTGAGATTTGGCCTGTTTAGAAACCCAAACCCATTGGCTTTAGGTCAATGACCAAGATTTTAGTCACAAGTGTCATGTGGAATGTAAGTACTACATTGTGAATCTAGACCTGATAATGGGTTAAGGGGGAAAGAGAAGTGTAGGAAAATACTAAGGGATGGCCTACACACCTATCCTAGAGAAATTGACACTTGTCACTATGTTAGAAACCTTCTAGATGAATCAAGGGACAAAAGGAACCTAGGAAGACTAAGGGATTTTCGACTAGATCATTTTTCCACATGTTTCGACCCTTTGTCTTGCCCAAATTCGAGTTCCAAGGAAGATATCTTGGGAAGGAAAGCTTAGGGAAGTGAAATGGAGCTTTTCTAGGAGATTTGTATGGGAAACCGAAGGAAGGAAGGCTTATGGGATTTCTAATTTTAGTTAGATTTTGCCAAGTGATGGGAACCAAAGTGGGCCTAGTCTTAAAGATTCATTGCAAGTTCCAGATGAGCCAATTACAAGATCAATAGACACAAAGATCAAGGAAACAATGCAAGGATTGATGCAATCCATTTGGGATGAAGCTAGCAAGAGCCCAACACTCAAGATGAGTTTGAAAAAAGGAGAACCAGTTTTAATCCACCTGATACAAGATGTGGAAGACACGACTTAGAGTATCATTTGGGCCTATTGTTATTGATGGCTTTCAATTTGTTAAAATATTTATTTTATTAGTTTAGAATAAGAGGACTTGAGGACGTTTGGCCCACGTATGCCTTATTTCTTATGAACTAGGGTTTTGGAAAGGTCTTGTATTGTGGCCAATGGCTTATTTGGAAAGTTACATTGTAGGAACTAGGGTTACAAGAAGTACTGTAGTGTGCATTGTTCATGTCTGAATACTGTAGCGACACATTGTTCATCTGGCCAAATCACTGTAGCGCCGCACTATTCATCTAGGGGTATTTTTGGAACAATGGGGGTTTATTTTGGGTTAGGGTTTTAATTAGGGTTAGCTTTAAATACTCTTTATAGTCTCAGTTTATGAAATTTATGAAATTTGATGAGTTATTCATTGTGAGTTGAGTTTTACTCCTCTTGTTCTTAATTGAACTTTTAAACTTATCAAAAGTAAATCACAACCTTTGTGGCGTTCCTTCTTGTAATCTGGGTTCTTGAGACGGGATCTTCAACGAGTCTGGATTTTAATATAATCTAGGTTCTTGAAACGAGTTCTCATCGGGTCTAGATTTTTCATCCATTGACTTGAGTTTGGCTTTCTTGGGTGCGTTTTCAAATTGATTGTGGGTTCAAGGGATTCCCTTTCCCGCGGGTTCATATCATTTGGTATTCAGAGCTTGGTTTCCAATCAGGTCTGATTCTATCTTTTATTTCTTGCATATTGAATTCTAGGGCTTCATTGTTCTAGGATTTAGAAAAACAAAATTCAAAAACAAAATTCGAAAAAAAAAAAAGTTGCTGAATTATATCAGCTTGGGCTGCCAAAATTGTCTTGTTCATTTGGGTTTTGTGTTGTTGATCCTAGGGTTTCAAAATTCTAGGGTTTCTTGCATCTCTAAGTTTGTCAATTGCTTGGAGTGCCATTCCATTGATTCTCTTCTATTTCATTGTCAATTCTTGTGTGTTTGAATTCAATTGCTTGATTTTCAATTGAATATTGCTGTTTGTGATTGAATTAGAGAAAAGAAAAGAAAAGAAAGGAAAATAAAAGAAAAGAAAAGAAAGGAAAGGAAAAGAAAAAAAAATTGAAAAAAAAAGAAAAGGGTAGCATTCTCATATGTTGCTACATAGTTACAGCAAAGAGAAAGAAATACATTTGTTAATTGAGCTTTATCATCAAAGGGGCTGAAAACATCTTTCGAGTGGGTATCTTTTTTTATCATTACTCTTTCCCTCATATAAGTTCTTTGAGTCTCGGGTCATTTTATTCATTCCTTATTTGTTGTTCTTATTTCTTGGATCTATATTACTGGTTGGAATAATACAAGATTGTTGTATTGTCTTGATTTTGTTCAACTAGTTCTTAAAAAACTTGAGCGGGAAAACTATTGAGGTAAAAGGCAAGAGAGTGTGAGACTATTATCGAAAAAAGCCAATTAAGAGTGAAATACGAGTGGAGTGCCATTATTCGAGTGTAAACACGTAAGAGAGTGTGTGAGGTTTTCCACTAACATTCTTTTTGTACAGCACATTATGATGTCTTATAGGAGTGACTAATCACCAAAGGGGATGGCAGATAACTCATCCTTTGTGTTGCAAGCCATGCAACAACAGTTTGAGTGGTTGAACTTGGTGTTGGGTGAAGTAAGGGATAGGATAGATCAACGAGAAATCCTGATTAGAAATTTGCAAGGTGGGAGAGACAGGAGGCGATGTGAGCCTAGTATTGAGAATGGGTATAAGAATGAAGAGTATAGTGAGTCTCTTGTTGCCAGGCGTGCTCTCAATACACAAATTAGGATGGATGATACAGAGTAGCGGAGAGAGAACATTTTTCATAATAGATGCCACATCAATAACAAGGTATGTAATAAGGTATGTAATATGATCATTGATGTCAAGAGTTGTATTAATTTGGCTAGCACTACTTTAGTTGAGAAATTGAGTTTATCTACCTTGAAACACCCTAAACCATACAAGTTGCAGTGGTTGAGTGATTGTGGGGAGGTTAGGGTAAATAAGCAAGTGCTAGTTTCTTTTTCCATTGGAAAATACCAGGATATGGTGCTTTGTGATGTAGTGTCTATGCATGCTGGACATATTTTGCTGGGGAAGCCATGGCAGTATGATAGGAAGGTGATCTATGATGGGTTAAGGAACATGTACAGTTTTGAAAAGGATGAAAAAATAATCAAACTTGCTCCTTTATCTCCAACACAGGTCCATGGGAACCAACTGAAACTGAAAAATAAAAGTGAGATTGAGCTAAATAGCAAAAGTGAATGTGAGATTGAGGAAAAAAGAAATAGTGAAACCTCAAGAAAAAGAGAGAATAAGTTGAAAAATAATTGTGAGATTGAGAGTTTAAAAAAAGATGAAGAAAAAGAAAGTGATAGAAAGAAAGAGAGTGAAAAGGAAAAAGAGAGTGAGAGGGAAAAAGAGAATGAGGCTAAAACATCAAGAGAAAGAGAAAGTGAAAAAGAAAATAGAGAGGTGGCTGAGAGTCAAGAAAAAAGAGATGAGCCACGTGAGGAAAAAGAAACAAAAGTAAGTTTTTGTGCTAAGGCAAGCTTTTATACTAACGAATTAAATGACTCTTTACCTAGTGTTGTTGTTTTTTTGTTGCAGGGATATGAGGTCATGATTCCTAGCGTTGTGTTTAGTGGATTGCCACCACCTATTGGAGAGATAGAGCATTATATTGATTTTGTGTCAGGTGCGATAATCCCTACTCGACCTTTCTTTGAAGAGCATGAGTCCTTGACGCACATGAAGGAACAAGTTAAGTTGAATAGAATGCATGCCAAGTGGGTGCAATTCATTGAGACCTTTCCTCATGTAATCAAGTATACACAAAATAAGGAAAATTTTGTAGTTGATACTTTAGCAAGAAGGTATGTCCTTATCATCATTTTAGATACCAAGTTATTGAGACTTGAATATAATAAGCAATTGCATGCTAATGATGATGACTTTGCTACTGTGTATGGAGCGTGTGAGAAGGCATCGTTTGGTAAGTGCTATAGACTAGATTGGTATTCGGTTAGAGAGAATAAACTTTGTGAGCCTACTAGTCTTATGTGTGAGATGCTAGTGCATGGATGTGGTTTGCTGGGTCATTTTGGTGTAAAGTGTATTTTAAACATGTGGCGTGACCATGGGTGGGAGTGTCATTTGCCATTCGTTAACGTGTTGCATGAACGTTTGTGGGTGTATTGCTTGCCATTTATTGAGTTTGCATATAATGAGAGTGGTCATTTTAGTGTAGGGAAAACCTTAGATGTGTTTCATGAACATTTGTGGGAGTATCATTTGCCATTCATTGACTTGTTGCATGAACGTTTGCGGGAGTACCATTTGCCCTTATTAGAGTTTGTATATAATAGGACCATGCATACTATTATTTCTTATTTTTCTTTTGAAGTTATTTATGGTTTTAATCCATTTACTCCTTTAACTTTGATACTTTTGCTTGTTGATGATAGGAGTAACTTGGATGGACTTTTTCAATTTCTAGAAAAAATTAATGAAAATTCATATAAAGTGGATCTTCCGGGTAAGTATCATGTTTATGCTATTTTCAATATTACTAACCTTTTTCCCTTTGATTCAGGTGGAGATTCGAGGTCGAATCCTTTTGAGGAGAGGGGAAATGATGGGAACCAAAGTGGGCCTAGTCTTAAAGATTCACTGCAAGTTCCAGATGGGTCAATTACAAGATCAAGAAAACAATGCAAGGATTGATGCAATCCATTTGGGATGAAGCTAGCAAGAGCCAAACACTCAAGATGGGCTTGAAAAAAGGAGAACCAGTTTTAATCCACCTGATACAAGATGTGGAAGACACGACTTAGAGTATTGTTTGGGCCTATTGTTATTGATGGCTTTCAATTTGTTAAAGTATTTATTTTATTAGTTTAGAATAAGAGGGCTTGAGGACGCTTGACCCACGTATGTCTTATTTCTTATGAACTAGGGTTTTAGGATGGCCTTGTATTGTGGCCAAGGGCTTATTTGGAAAGTTACATTTTAGGAATAGGGTTTCAAGAAGTACTGTAGTGTGCACTGTTCACGTCCGAATACTGTAGTGATGCACTGTTCATCTGGCCGAATCACTATAGCGCCGCACTATTCATCTAGGGGTATTTTTGGAGCAATGGGGGTTTATTTTGGATTAGGGTTTTAATTAGGGTTAGCTTTAAATACTTTTTGTAGCCTCAGTTTATGAAGTTTATGAAATTTGATGAGTTATTCATTGTGAGTTGAGTTTTACTCCTCTTGTTCTTAATTGAATTTTTGAACTTATCAAAGGTAAATCACAACCTTTGTGGCATTTCTCTTTGTAATCTGGGTTCTTAAGATGGGATTTTCAATAGGTCTAAATTTTAATATAATTTAGGTTCTTAAAACGAGTTCTCATCGGGTTTAGATTCTTCATCCATTGACTTGAGTTTGGCTTTCTTGGGTGCATTTTCAAATTGATTATGGGTTCAAGGGATTCCTTTCCCACGGGTTCATATCACCAAGTGTCAAGCATGCATGTGACTTCTAGAAGGATATGTGAAGAGACATTTATATTGGAGGACAAGAATACCCTTAGGAATTCGGCTAGCACACTCCCAAGCACTATGTTCATTTGCCACTTATCACCTAGGCTATTTTAGACCAATGAAACATGAAAGGTCACCTAAGGAAGGATCTCTTGGAAGATGAAGCATCATCTTGGGAAAGGAAGAAGGAGAGGGATGGCTAAGCGATGACACATGTCAAATGTGATGCCCCTAAATTTTGCTTGGGATAAGACAGACATTTGAAGCGTCGAGACATGCAACACAAGGTTACCTGCCCCTGTTCATGACATATAAGATGCAATGTTCCTAACATGCATCTAGCATTATGCAAAATTAGCAGTGAATAATTTTTCTTTTCTTTTTCAATACCCTGCACCAAACTGAAATATTTCAAATACTTAAAACATACTTCATACATAATAACATACCAAACAACTGAGATCACAACACTAGTCCAAAATGGTTGTGATCAAAAGAGTGCTTGAGGTTAAACTCCACAAATACAAGTAGTAATCTGAGGTAACTACTGTACTATCACTTACATTGCATAGTCGCTTAGTCAACCATTTCTAGTTGGTCGATTCCCGGTTCTTCTTCAGATCCTGTAACAAGATCTACCTTTCGGGGGGAATGGTAGTTGAGATTACCACAATGAGATTTGATTATAAATCTCAGCAAGTTAACAAAAAAAACTTCACACAGGTTAATGATGCATGTGTCGCTGTAAAAATATGAATGAATAATCAAAATCATAAGTAATCATAGCATAACTTGGCATACAACATAACATAACTGACATAACTTAAACTGAAGCGTAAACTGAACTTGACTTGCTTAAATTGAATTGGACTTAAACTGAGACTCGACTTGACATGAACTTGATCTGAAACTTGACTTAACATGAACTTAAAGTGACTTCTTTACTTAATATGAACTTGGACTTGAATTCTGAAACTTAACTTAACATGAACTTGAACTAAAACTTAACTTTTCATGAACTTAAACTGACTTCTTTACTTAACATGAACTTGGACTTGAATTCTAAAACTTAATTTGACATGAACTTGAACTGAGACTTAACTTTATATGAACTTTAACTGACTTCTTTACTTAACATGAACTTGAACTGAACTGACTTCTTTACTTAACATGAACTTGGACTTGAATTCTAACAATTAAAATGATTCCTCCAGTCGTTTCGTCAGGAATACTCAGACAATTAGAATGATTCTATTATGAGTATTTTAAATCACATACCTTAGCAATCAAAATGATTCCACCAGGAGTACCTAGTAATACTCTGACAATCAGAATGATTACATTACGAGTATTTGAAAACATGTACCCTAGCAATCAAAATGATTCCACTAGGAGTACTTAGTAATACTCTGACAATCAGAATGGTTACATCACGAGTATTTTAAATCACATACCCTAGTAATCAAAATGATTCCACCAGGATTACCTAGTAATACTCTGACAATCAGAATTATTACATCAGGAGTATCTGCATAACTGAACTTGAACTTAACTCTAAAGATATGACTTACTTGAGATATAAACATTTTATAACATGATATAACATATAACAGACAACATACTTAACATGACTTACTTGCAATAGTGAATATCACATGATATGGCATACATGTAATAGATTCATAATTAACATGATAGACTTGTAATGTCAATACGTGATAGAATAAATTCAGTGTAACAGATAAATATGTAATGAATTGACATGGCTCATATGATAACATACATAAATAAATTGTAGTTCCCTTACTTATCACTCATACATGTTAAATTGATAGTAAGTTAAAAGCTAACTTACCTCGATCTTCGCATTTTCTAGACAAAACTCAAGTGCGATCATGAGGAACTGAAAGTAATTATTTTTAAAAGTTAGAACTCAGTCACTAGCAACTAGAAATATGAAAAAATATTAACTTAGAGTAAAATTATCATTTTACCCTCTACATGTAGAAAAATGATCATTTTACCCATAACTTAAGGATTTTGCATCCTAACTCCAAAAATCACCAAAATTTACATACCTTATGTAAATTTTGTCCTAAACTCAAATATCTATTTAGAAAATTTTAAAACTAGATAAAACCATTAAAATTTTATAGGGGCCAAAATTTACATAGGCTATTTCCTTTGATTTTTGTTGTAATTCTTTTAAATTTCAAAACTCATGATTAAACCAAAATTTTTCTTCTAATATACTCATAACATATTCTTAAGAATAATCATATTTTGAATCATAAACAAAAGTCATTAAAATCACTAAAACCATATTTGAACTTTTTGATTTTTCTTTTAAGTTCAAAATAGATTTTTGTTTCTAACTTGTTTTGATCAACCTCTTGATCCAAGACTTAAAAATATGTGATCTTCAAACCAAAATATTACATGGTTTAAAAAGGTGTCTTAAAACAGATCTAAGCTTTAAACTCAAGATCACATGGTTAAAAATCAACAAAAACATAAATTAACCAAGAACATCATCACTTTGGCCTAACCGTATCTCCTTGCATAAAATTTTATATTTTTAAAAAAAATATCAAATATATTAAAAAAAATATTCTAACATGTATATAAGAGGTTTAGGATCCTCAAATAAAAATATCAAAGCCATTGGATTAGGATTAAACCATAAGAGATTTAAACTTTCTGAAAACAGAAATTGTTTTTCCTCTTCTAGTTTCTAAGTTCCTAGATCTAAGAAGATCTTTTACCAAAAATTTTAATCATTTAACAAATCCTCAACCAATAATCATATAAACATGTTAAAAGTACTCCATAAAAATTTTGGACCAAGATCTATCCATTAGCTTGATCAAAAATTTCAAAATATAACACACTCTTTAATTTATCACCTAGAATGACTTTTCTGGGGTTTAAATAATGTTTTACTAATAAAATGATTTTAAAATGGAATAAATAAGATATACACATAAACTAGACTCAATAATGAACAACTTTCATGAAGGAAACTTTGCAAGAAAACACTTACAAAAGTTTCGAATCAAGCACGCAAAAGAGACCAAAAAAACAACCTGAGAGTGTCTTTTGCGTTCTATCAAGGAAAAGTGTAAGGAGGGTTGCTTTTCATGGGAAGTGGACTGGAGAGGCTCTTATACAAGTTATGAAAACTGATAGGACTGAAATAAAGTTTGAGTGTTGGCCTTTTCTTCCCATTACAATAAACAAAAATCAGCTCAAGATCTTTTCTCAAGGTGGAGTGCAAAAGTGAAAGAGTGAGGTGACCCTTTTGATTTTTACTTCAAAACCTTTTAGGCTATCTTTTGGAAATATCTGGTCATCCAAGTGGGGGTGCTAAAATTAGCCAAGAAGCAATGCTAATGAGACCAAATTCGTAGGCTTTAATGGGCCTAAACCGAATGGGTCTAAATTTTGGGGTTTTAAGAGAGTTTGGGTTGCTATTAAGCCCAAAATCAATATCTCTTGACCCAATTAATTTTTCAAGGTTAACAAGGTTGGATAATGATATTCTAACATAAAATTGAAGGATTAATAGCATGTGAAAGTAATTTAATCAAGCGATTAAACACAATGCTAAAAACTAATTCATTTAGGTTTTGGAGGTCAACTTTATGGCTTGGATAAAACTGTTTAGGATTTCGATTACAACCATGCTTTTGGGTTCTCAGTTGGATTCCAACCATATAGGATTTCACTAGGGTGGAAATCCTCTTTGGTTTGGCACAATTTGATTGGTCGGATGCAATATGGTTTTTGCGGTGGCATGATCTCACACTTAATTCCTTCGAATCCATCAAACGTTCCTCATGGTGCAAAGTGTCTAATACTATTCACTATGTGTGGCTAAGATCTTGCCAAGTGTCCAAATAAAACTTCTCTAATCTAATTTGGACATTCCACACTGATTTTGAAACACTACAATTGGTGCACTTACCGAGATTACTATTCACTCCAGAAAGGTGAATCATAAACTTAGTACTAAAATTTTTTAATTATTCATATTAACCTATAGTGAAAATCGTTTACCGAAATTCAACCTTGAAGTACTCCTAAAAATAATTTCATAGTTTCAAATAGGCGTTTCGTCTGAAAATATAAAAATGGATTTATTGGGTCATAAAATCCTAAATAATCAACTAAGTCTAATGGAGCAGACCATAACGCATTCTGACACTTATAACTACCTCAAATAATTAGAATCGCACTTCTAGCGCCATAGTGAGTGATAACACAGACTATATTGATAGACTAAAACCTATGCGATTGATCGATTCTTGAAAATTTCATAAGTTTTCATGAGGTTCTTAAAGCCAATAGAAATTTCACTTTTGAATTTCTAGCGGGCTATAAATTCGTGATGAATATGCCACGAAATACTTATGTTTCGGTTTTCACTTGTTTAAGAATGATGGTTCATATATCATGATGTTTTAGCCATACCATGTCTTGAATGATTTGGATCTTAGCCAAATGTTATGATTTCATGCTTTGTTTTACTATGCTTTGATTCCTATGTTTATATGCTTGAAGATTGGAATATGTTTAAGTGATGAATCTCATGATTTTTACCCCTTAAGTGTTTCGGCCTAAGCATGTTCCCATGGTTTCATGAATGTGTTTGGATGTTTCATGTGTTTCATGTAATCATGCTATGAATTGAACATGTTATGCTTGGTTATTTCATGCATGGAATTCCATATGTCACATATCATCCTTATCTCATGCATTTGGGGAAAATATTTTTCAAAGAAAATGGTTCTTTTAAAGAAAAGAGTAAAATGTTTTATCACGACCCCAAGTGCTAGGACGGGGGATTGTTCTAGTGGAACTCCTCTGTCCATTCTGAAGTGTTTAAGAATTGAGTGGTAACTCCTGGGTCATCGAGCCTCGAATGGACTATTTTTAAATATTGCCAGAGCGAGAAAGCACCTAATGCTAGTGGGTGCATAAGGCATGCAATTCGACGAAGTAAGGTCGAGTTATTATGAGTCTTTGTGTATCTCAAACTGTAGAGATGGTAGTAGAATCCCACCTGTGATTCTCACCTATAGATCAATAATGGTACGATAACTAGCAGGAACCTGCGGTGCAATGAGGAGAGCCGTGTTGTGTCCACTCTATGGATAAGAATAAGAGCTCATGTGATAAAGATCACTCGATGCAAATATTGTGATATGTTCTGTTAAGAAAAGTTCTGATTAAGAATCAGCATGAAAATAAAGCTAAAGAATTTTTTCTAAAAATGTCAAAATCTCGGTACAAGTCTTTTGAAAATGGTCAAATGCATATGTCAAGTTTTTGTTTAAGTTAAGTACATGTCCATGCACTTATTTTATGATGTACCTCTTGTATGCTTGCGTTAACTTTTGTATGTTGTGTGATTACTTGTTGAGATTTCTTGAAATCTCATTGTGGTAATTTACATTACCATTTCCCAACCGGAATTGTAGAAGTTGTTATAGGTACCCCGGATTCTCAAGAATTATGAATATAGATGGTTCCGTGATGCAGGACGAGTATTCTGTACAAGCTCATTCTGACTTTTCGAAGTTCGATAAGCTCATAGACAAGATGTCCACCTGTCTTGGGCAATCCTCGAAGCCCTCACCTGACCCAAGGATAGTAGCTAAGGAATTAGAGTCTTCTCTGCCTGGACGTCAGAAATCTCATAGAGTCTTTTGGTGTCTGGCTCCTCATGAAACTTTAACCATGAAGGAAAACTAAACTTAGTTATTTTGGTGAAAATAACTTGTGGTTTTTAGACCTCAGCTTTTGAGAAACAATATTTTGAGAAGGTTTCGTGTTTTGGGAGACAAAACTTTATTACATGCTATTTTGGGATATTTTATCTGCTAATACAATTTTATGGTCATGGACAAAGTGTTAATGTTGTTATTAGTATGGTACCATGTACTTTGCAATTGTTGTTTATGTTGCTTAGACTTCCAACCTTTATTATTTTCTGTTGCTACGATATTGCATACTGCTAGTATACTTAGGCGCACAACATATTATCTATCATGTATGAGGGGTATGTAGCATTGTGTTACATGTCCTGACAATTCAGCCACCGTCCAATCCCAAGCGGGGGCTGGGGGCGCCACAACATTGAAGCAATGAGCTCCGTGTCATGCCATTGCTGTCTAGCAAACCGTCTTCAGTCGATCATCTGCCACATCTCCTGTTCCTGGCACATGATCTACCATTCACATTCAGATATACAATTCTAGTACATTTTGCGTCATGGCTTGAAAATATTAAAACATGCGAACATGTTCTTTTATAAAAGATTTCTTAAGCATTGAATATCAACCATGAAACAAACATTCAGTACTTTCCATGTAGGGATCGAAACATACAAACCCTAGCACATCCAAGAATCGGTCTTAGCTCATTAAACTTCAATCGTAAAATGATCATACCTCATCCATGGTAATAGCCGAGACCTTTAAGTTTGAAAACATGCATTTCCATTCAACTTTTTATGAACTTAGAATCTTCTAATGTGTTAGGTAAAATTTTACAATGAACATTCATGAGTGGCTAAAACATGCTAGTGATCATGCTAAGAAAAGACAAGCATTTTCATGAACTTAATCCCATGCAAGATTTGGTCAAGTAGCAAGCATTCATATATAAGTCAAACATTATGCAATCCTGATTACGCCCAAAACAAAACGCAGTAGTTGTAGCACAGCTTTGGGGTGTCGATTCCATAGAGAAACAGATTAAAGAAAATACAACAAATAATAAAAAGAACTAAAGGAAAATAATTAATGATCAATAAAATAAAATTGATTTTAATGTGATTTAGCAAGTAAAATTACAAGGATAAAAATTAAGATCACTGAAATTATAAATAGTAAAGCATCAGTAATTCCTTGCACAAATTGGATATTTCTAATTATTCTTGATTCAATAAATTACACAATTGGAGATTTATTCAAAGTCCCCAATTGGAAGATATAGAATTAAAAACCATTTTAATCAAAAACTAATTCATTGATGAATCATTCACTACTTTTTAAAAGTCTATGAATTATCATCCTCATTGACAAAACTCAGCGACGACAATATACCCAGTGGGCAATACTGCAGCAAAGAATTAAATCAATAAAAACAATGAATTAATCCATACATAATCAAGGATTTTAACCATTTTATAGAAAAAGCATGACTGAATCTATGAAGGGAATCAATTCTTAGATTATTTGGAGATAAGAAAATACCATAAATAATTAGTGAATGATAAACAAGAATTTGCATTAATAAAGAACAATCACATGAATCAAAAATAAATTAAAAACACCTTCAATTGTGCAAGTTCATCCCTAGTTTTACTTAAGGACTTAGCTGTCCATTTCAAGAACAAAAATTCTCAAAACAAACACTGAGTCCGAAACTCTCTCTCGAATTAATTCTCCAAGTCTGATTCTTCCTTCGTCTTTGAATTCCCCTCCTTTATATAGAACTGAAAAGGAGCTGCGTTTATTTTTATTTCCTGAAAACCCGTGAGTGCAGCTGGTGGGTTATTCCTTTTGGCCGAATGAGTGTGTTATTGTCCACCACCGAAAGACCTATACTATTTAATTCGGTGAACACCATTTCTCCACGTCTCTGGTGCAGCCAGCCGAAAGTGCTCATCATTTGTTTATTTCATCTTTATTCTTCCATCCAGCTCTATCCATCATTTCGTCGCCCAGTATTTTATTTCTTTGTGAGTTGGCCATCGTGTGAATTTCATCTCCTGTTGGTCCCGCGTATGGTCTACTGTCCGAAGGCTTCCTCTTCTTTTCTTTATTTTCTGTATCTTTACCATTTGTCCAGCTGGTGGGTTTCAGATTGAAGTAACTCAGAGAGAGATGCAGCCGAGAGGTGCGTAGCTAAGCTAGAGGGAGAGATGAAAGCAGTGGTTGAGCTGGTGGGTTTACTGCCGTGTTGTGTAGCTGTAGCGATGGGTGAAGGCCGTGACGGCACTGCCATGGAGGTCGATCGGGTCGTGCATGCTGGGCTTCACTGGGTGGTGGAGGCTTGATCTCCGGCGTCCTCTGTTGCTGTTGGAGGAGACTGGGCACGGCTATGGTGCAGTGCATGGCTCACGGAGGAAAATGAAATACTCTGTTTTTAGGATAGAAAAACAGAGGAGGAACTCACAGCTTACTCACGGTTGTAATTGTTGTGTATGCGGTGCAGTGCATCGGATGTTTTCAAGTGGAAGAGGAGTTCGCTGCAGGCAAGGTGGTTCACGGTTGGTGGAGAGGTGCAGCTTCACTGTGCGTTGGTGCTAGGCAACGGGTGGTGGCCGTGCGGAGGAGGTAGCTTCGTGGTGATGGAGTGCTCTCGGCATGGCCTGCGTGCATGATGAGGCTCTCAGACTGGTGGTTGCAGGTGGAAGAGAATGGTGGTTCACAACGGGGGAGATGTAGAAATGGAGAGGTCGTGCACTGCATGCATGGACGTGGGCAGCGATCTGGAGGTTGAAGATGAACAAAAACGACTTGTCGTTTTTGTCTAACGACTAAACGACAAGTCGTTTAATAGAGGGGAGTTATAACTTCGACGGGAAAAACAACAAGTCATTTTTTTCCGAGTAGTAAACGACACGTCGTTTTCTCAGACAGCCGAATTCAAACCAATTACAAAACGACATGTCGTTTTGGTTTGCCGACCAAACAACATGTCGTTTAGTCTGCGCTGAAAAATAGAAATAGAAATAAAAATAAAATAAAATAATAAGTTAAATAAAATAAAATAGGCAGAATAAAAATAATAATTATTAAACAAAAATAAAACTAGAAAAAGATAAAATAAATAAAGATAAAATAAAACTAGACTAAAATATTAAAAGTGTGTTGTGCATGTGAATAAATATTGTACAATTAAATCACAAGTTATAAAAATAAGCATAAACTATGCTTTTAATCAATTTAAATCACAACTTGGGTTTATTCCTTTTAACCATTTTTCCATCTAAAATCAATGATAAAATAATAAAACAATTAAAAATATGTTGATTTTAAATGTATAAAATATGTAATAATGCAGCTCAATCAAATCTGAACCCTGAGATGGCTCCTCATTCCATTTTCATAACATGAATAAATTCCATAGGCCATTCTATTCATACATTAGATAGTCATGCAAAGAAAACATCATCACATATGGAAAAAACATCAATATCACAAACATTCACGTAAAACTGAACAACTAACAAGTTCACATGACATATACATAAAATATCCAAGTACAAGTTAGAAGGTTACTTACAAAAATCCACAATAGGTAACAAGCAAGCTGAATATATATATATATATATATATTATAGCAATTGTTAGGTTCATCATTCAAGAAGAACCCTAACCCATGTGATTAAGTGTTGTGCTCTTGACATCTATTACCAAGAAAAAGACTCCAAATATTTGGACCTCCATTTCCTTAAGTCCAAACCTTACACAAACTAAACCTTATCTCAAATAGACACTAATGTCATGGCCCTCTTTCTTCAAAACATCATGCTTATGAGCTTAAGCAAGTAGGGTTGAATCTACCTTACTTGAAGAAAAACCCTAATCTAACCATGTGTATATAGGCATGGGTTCATGTGGAAAAACCTCTCAAAACATGAGCTAATTTCTTCTAGCTCAAATGTGTACGTGTGTGAGCATGAGTTCCTAATGAACTCACTAAAAACCAAAACTTCATCCTTTAATGTCGTGCTTGTGTGTGTGTGTTGGAAGGGTGATATTGACTTCATACCTCCCATGACTCTCCTCTTGGAAGTCTTTTCTAGCTTTGCTTACCCTCAAAATGACATTTGGGGGAGAAAAGAACAATGTGAGGAGTGTTTGGATGGTGAGAAAGTGATAGAAAGTTGGAGAGAAAGGTGGTGGCCGAATACTTCAAAAGAAATTCCCAAAATGACTAAAAGACTTAGGGTTTTCGGCTCCTCTCCCTTTTTTAGACACAAAAGTTTCTTGCACAAGCCAAAGTTCATTGCATGGATGCCAAGTGGCATCCCATCCTAAGGTGTCTTCCCTCTTTCTCATCATTTAATTGTGTTAGAAATACAATATGACCTTTTGGACAAGTGGTGCCTCCTTCCTCAAAACCGAAACCTCCTTCCCATTTTGCCCCCTCGCCTCATGTCTTGGTTCAATGAACCTTATTGCTAAATGATCTTTATCAAGCTAAAAATCTTCTTCAATCTCTTACATGTGTGTATGTGTACTAAGTGGCATGTAAGGAGTGTGTGTGTGCATGGTGGCTATTGAAACCTCCATCTTTTTCCAAGAAGATCTTCTTTCACCAAACTTTTGGACAAGCAAGTGATTGGTCCAAAATTGCACAAATTCACTTGCCCTAGCCATCCATCTCAAAGTGTCTTACACAAGATTTCCTTCTAAGAACCCTGGACATGTTGCCTTCCTCTTCCCAAGCTTATTTTGCCCTTTCCCAAGACAAAACTTTTCACCTACTTTTTGCATGTGTGACACATTGCAAAAAGCAAATGTTCATTCTCCCATGGTTGTCGTGCAAGGCTTCTTGGCCTTCCTTAGACTCCACTTTTCCATAACGTCATCATTCTTCCTCTAGAATCTCTCTCTCATAGTGACAAGTGTCATAAAGCTTATTCCTACAATCAAGTCTTCTTGCATGCATGCCATATGGCAAGAAGATGGGTGATCCTCTATGGTAGGTGTGCAAGGCCAAACCTTAGATCCTTCTCACCTCCCTTCTCTTATTTTCATCTAGATTCATCAAGTCCTAGACATAAGCTCCATTGGATGACAAATGGCATGTAAGACTTGAGTTGGGAGTGAGCCCTAATTCCATTGGGATTCAAACCCTAATTTCCTATTAAGGCCCAAACTCTCATGGGCTTATGATAAAAAAAAATTACACAAAAAGCCTAGAAAGTCTTGGACGTCACAGCAGTTCCATTAAAATAACTATGAGATACTCTTAGAATAATCATTCTAATTGTTAGAGTACCTCTATTAAAATACTCATGGTATAATCATTTTGATTGTCTAAGTATCTCTGATGGATTACATTGGGCGTAGTCATTCTGGTTGTTCAAATATTCTTGAAAAAACAATTGGTGAAAGCATTCTGCTTGTCATGGTAATCTATTAAAAACAGTATTTTTGTAACAAGTCTCATATTCATGTCAAATCTTGTTATTTCCACGTCAAGTCATGTTATTTTCATGTCAAGTCACGTTATTTTCAAGTCAAGATCATGTCATGCTATTTGTCAAGTCATATCACGCTTGTTCAAGCTCATATCATGAAGCATCATACATGTCATTTACTATCATGTATGCCTATTGTAACACCCCGCCAAAAAGGGCCCTTAGGCCTTGACCTTAGTAGGCTTAATCCTAGTTAATTAGGAGTTGAGCTATTTGAGAATAAGAACATTTTGGATATTTGATTTGGCAAAAAGGAGGTGTAGTTTGGGTTTAGAAGAATCATTATGATATTCTAGTGCAATATTGATTTTTGAGGAAAATGAAATTCTTGGAGGTTGATTGGAGAATTTTTAGTGATTTATTAATTTTGAGGACAAGAAGCCAAGAGGCCCATAAGGGAATGACACATGGCACATTGGATGGTTGCCACAATAATGAGCTAAGCAATTTGGGTAAAATTCTTGATGGACTTAGGAATGCCCAAGATATTGGTTTATTAAGGGCCCATGTTTTTTGGGTATAAAGGCTTAGAGAGACACTAAGGCATTAGGCTCAACTTGATGGACACTATGCCTAACTTGATGAATATAAGACTTTAGGCCTCTAATGCACTAAGGATGCGATGGGCGAAGGTTAAGATATTAAAAAAACCATAGGCTCAACTTCGGAGATATAAAGTTTTAAACTTTTCTTGGATAAATCTAGAAAATAGGCTCAATGAAAAGGACATAAGGCTATTGGGCCTAACTTAGTAAGAGTGGAGGTATTAGGCTCTTAATTATGGGTTAATTACTTACATTAAGGTTGATAGTGGGATTAGTTTTAATCATGGTACTTAGTGTTAATGAGCTAAGGATTAGAAAGGCAAACCTATTAGTAATTTTGGTGAGACTTTTTAGGACTTTAGAGCATTCATGGTTCAAAGTTTTGTACCCAACAAAACTTTGAACCAAGCCTTAAGGAATTCAAGGCTAGTTATGGCCCAACTATAAGGAAGGCATAAGGCCTTTGGGCCAAACTTGGTATAGAATGGACCCATGGCCCAATTAGGCCAAGTCTAATATTTTCAAGCCCAATTTAATGGATCTTGAGGTTTCATTTTAACTCTACAAATCTGTAAAATGAGGCCCTCTCATTCAAAATCCAAGGGCCCTTAAACCATGAGCCCATACATTTGACCCTAAAGCCCACATGACCCAAAACCATGTTTGGGCTCATTTCACCATTCAAGACCAAAAGCCCAATACTCCATACCATTGGTTTCTTTAAGCCCAAATCACACTCAAAGTATCCAAATTAAGTTTTAAAAATTGGCTAAGGCCATTAATCATCATACTTGAGGTTAGTGCACTTTAAGCCATACTTTGAAGCTTAATCATGCTTAATCTTTTCTTAAACTTTTTAATTTAAATTTTCTTGAATTAATACTCTATTAAACCCTGATTAATACCCTAATAATGACCTAGCTAAATCAACCCACATGTCATTACGAAAAATTTCATAACAAGCCCAAACCATGCTTCAATCGGTTTTGTGCATTACCCTTTGTAATGCTTGGACTGTTTTGCCCTTGGGCCCAACATTTTTATGGTTTGTACTCAAGGATAATATGGTCCTTAACCACCTCATGAGACCCTCCCAAAGTCAGTTTGAGCCTTGGACGAAATTGGTTGCATCAACCAACTCAAAGAACCAAACCGGGTGCATCTTGGTTTAGTTTGTGTTGTAACCGAATGAGTCAAGTTTGAACCAGCCTACTTCCATGGTTTGCACTACCACCCCACACCACCTCCTTCTCCACCTAATCACCAAGAATTCCCATGACCATCATGAAGGATTTTGACTCTTTTTTGCTGCCCAAAAACATCCAAAACCGAACTGATTTTCTGCCACCACAAAACCACCTCCATCCACCTGCTTTCGAGGGTTGTTTGATGGTTTTTCTGCCACCCAAATGATGCCCCACGACCAGACCTGCCTTCTAGGATCAATGTAGCAACTTTGGAGAGGAACTCATGGTGGTTTTAGGCTACTATTCCCCCTGCACAAGCTGACCTAAGCTCATGCAAGCAAATCTGGAAATTTTCCAGATTTGAGCACCTCCTATGTAACACCCCCTTCCCGTAGGCTAGGAGTGTCACGTGTTTTTCATAAAATAAACCCGGCAAGAGATCTTATATTTAAGAAAACAATTTTAGGATTTATTTCATAAAACTTTGTCTGATAAAAATGTCTTTAAAAAAAACTTAATTGAATAAACTGAATAGAAGTCATGTCATAAAAGTAATAAAATAAATTTCTAAAAAAAAAGGTCTGAAATTAAAATAAATGCTCCTTTTAATCCTGGCATGTCTGCTCGTAATCATCATTCTCACCTGGGTGGTTAAAAATATGAAAACAAACTAAAATGAGTCGAATACTCAGTAAGAAATCCATCACAACGTTAACATACTAAACCTAAGGTTTTCATAAAAGTTTTTCATGCTGAGAACTTAAAATTTATGACTATTCATACTGATGTCTATGTTATGCATGACTGATTTATCTGAATTAACTGACTGTTCTGATTTAACGGACTGAACTGACTGGCCAACACACTTAACCCTGTGTGCGAGGTTGTGCACCGGCCCCACATCCCGCGGCCGCGAGGGGAGCCGCTGATAGTATCCTGGCATACTATGGTGGACCACGCTTGAGTCCGTGGCTTGCACGTCCACCCTGATCTGAACTGCATTGGTACCATGCATCTAAATGGCCATCTGATTAACTGATCTGATCTTATCTTGCACTTGAACTTAAGATAGCTTACGTGTCTTATGACCATGAGATGCATGACATAATACATACATAATTATAATTTCTGAATCTGAACATGATGCGGAATGACATGATCGTATGCTATGCTGGATGACATGTTTGCATATGACATGAGTGGTACATAAACAAAGGCTATCAATGAATTGGCTTGAATAATACTTAAATATAAGCTGACTGTGATGATCCTAATTTTGTGATCAAATAACTTACCTTGATGTGCTTCTTTTTGAATCTCAAGTTGTAACTCGTCACCGAGAAGAGTACGCGATGGGGGGATTGGCTGGACGAGACGACGGTGGCTCTGGGTGGCTGGGGCAAGCCCGAAAGCTTAAGAGAAGCCGAGATGAACGAGAGAGGTGGGTTCTCGGTCTGCTACGGCTTGCTTCGGTGGTTGTGGTTTCTTATGTTTTCTTCTGGAGGTCTTGGCTAGGGGTGGGTTTTATAGGCAAGGAAAAGGGTATTGTGACCATAAGGAGATGGGATAGGATTTGGAGTTGAGAGTTTGGTTTCCTACTAGGATTTGGAGTTGAGAGTTTGGTTTCCTAATAGGATTTGGAGTTATTAATTAGAGGATAAGGATGAGGCTTATGGGTGGAGATAGGGAGAAATAATGTTTAAATTCAAATAAAACTCTCGACTATTGTAAAAAATCGGGTCATAATAAAATAATAAAAATAAAATGATAATAATCTTATTAAAAGAAAAAATATAAAATCTGATGATAATAATAATAATATTATAGCTATAAGAAAATACATAAAATGTATCTATAGCCTAATATTAGGGTCGGGTTGTTACATCCTACTTCACCCAATCACCAAGCACCCAAGCCAATGCCCCTCGCCCCTTGGCCTCCTATAAATACTTCCATACCCTTCTCATTTCACTCACACTGTAGCTCCAATCATCCTCTTGAGCCTTGAGAGCATTTCCCCACTTAGAGATCAAAAGAGTGCAAAGCAAGTGAGTTTTGGTGAATTCTTGAGTGTTCTTGTGTGAGGCAGTCTAGAGTGCTTTGAAGGCCACGAAATTTGTAATTTTTCTTCCTTTTTATCTTAGCTAGAATTTTAAGCTTTGTTTCCAAGTTTTGGTTCAAAATTTGGTTGAGTTTTGAGAAGGTTATGATACTTAATGCAAAACCGGGTCAATTAAAAGAAGGTTTGAATGATTGAATGTTTTTAATTGGAAATTTAGCTATGGCATGTCCTAAGCATGATTTTATATGATCTATCATTATCCTAAAATGATTATGGAAGGTTAATTTTGTGGTTAGAAGTATGCCATGATAGGTTTTAAATCTATCTTGTTTTGATCTTCAAGCATGGATCGGTTTTAAGCATATTGGTGATTAAGGATTTCTTAGCTTTGATGAAGTGTTGGGATGAACTTGATTACTCAATTATTAGGCTTAATAATGTATTTAAATATTTTAGTGATCATTAGTGGTTAAATAAAATCTCATATGCATGCATTCATAGGGATCAATAGTTGAAAATACACATAGGCATCAACTGGGATGCATGCCACGGATTGGAACTAATTGGACAAGTTCTACTTTGAATTTTGAAAATTCAAGGGCATATATGGTTTTAAAATACCAAAAATATGAAATCCAAGAAATTTGGTTAAATTTGGAGTTCGTTTGCAATTAGTGAAAATTTAGGGCTTAAATGGTAATTTTTGAAAGTTTAGGGATATTTTTGTAAATACTCAATTTTTGGAGCCTTTGATTTTGAACCTATCCATGAGAGTATTAACCCTAACCAAGTATGCACATGATTTACACAGCTACGATGCTAATTTCAAATTTTTTTGGAAGTTTGTAAGTTGGCCTCTAACTTACACCTTAATAGATTATTTATGAATTATTGATAAATGCTCATTTCATACTTCAATTATCATTTTTTAGCATAAATTATCATTTTATTTGATACATTGAGTGCATACCTACATGACATGTGACATTTTTATCATTTTTACATATTACATTTATAAATATCATTTTTACATGAAATTTACCACATGCGCACATGTCATGAGAAACATTTTCCAAAACATAGCATGAAAATCATTTTGTCACGACCCCAAAGGCCAGGATGGGGAATTATCCTGGTGGAACTTCTCTGTCCACTCTAGAGTATTTAATAATAGAGTGGTAACCCCTGGGTTGACGAAGAACAGTCAACAGACTTCGAATGGGTTCTTTTTAAAGAACACCGGAGCGAAGTCAACATGTTATGACACCTAACGCTGGTGGGTGTACATGTTATGAATTTTATGATGTTATGTTATATTTACCAATGTATTGAGAAAGAGTCTATAGACAACGTAGTTTTAATGTGAGTTGTATTACGGTCACCAGCAGGTACTCACAATACATATGAGGAACTGTGACACGTTATGTTATTAATTACGATAATGATGAAAGTTTTTGATGAAATTTTTATGAAAAAGTTATGTTTTCTAAAAAATGATGACAACATTATTTACTGAGTAAAAACCCATGTCTCCATATTTTTTAAAAGATATTAAGGAATCTGGATGGGAGACAAGCATACTGGTTTTCTATATCTCATTCATTGCATATTTATCATTTATCATTATTGATTTATCTTTGTGCTAGTTAGTTGTTTAACTTACTGAGATTTCGAATAAATCTCACCCTTTTATGGGACTACTATCATTCCACTTGGAATGATAGAAGTTGTATCAGGAATCGACCAAGATGAGATTGATGGAGCACTGGATCCGCATGTTTGAGGAGTTAGATTTTGTGAAGAAGCTAGATTTAATGCTGATATTTATAGCCCAAGTCCTTCATGCTTTAGAATATTGAAGAGAATAATATGACTTTGTACACAAGTCTATGCTACATTGGTATTTTGAACACGATAATTTTATTATGAAGTTGGGATGTTTTTAGTTATTATGGCATATCTTACATTTTAACCTTTTATTTCCGCTGCGATTATTATATACTGCTAGTTGCATACTAGAATGCATTGCATATTAAATGTCATGAACGGAGGTATGTAACCTTGTGTTGCATGTCCCGATGCTCTAAGTCTCCGTTCCATCCCGAGCGGGGATTAAGGGCGTCACACCTATTCATACCATTGGTAGCTTTTGAGCCCTACTTGCTGAGATTTTATAAATCTCACTGTGGTAGTAGTCCCAACTACCATTCCCTCCAGAAAGGTAGCAATGTGTCAGGAAGCAAAAGAAAACCACACGACCTCTTAGAGGATGTCAAATAAGACGAGGAGGAGCTTCCGGAGGATGAGAGAGTTGATACTCTGGTTTCTCGGACATCATTTTGAGTTGATAGCGGAGTTGCGCGAGTAGGTTGACACTTAGATTAGAATCATGTATATTTGTAATGAAGGAGTTACACTTTCAGTACTATTCTTGTTTTGCTACAGACTGGTTGGAACCATGTTATAACTTTGGGAGATATGAATATTACGGTATCATGATTATGTTTTGGGACATAGTATTTCGGATACATTGTGTATTGCTCAAAGAAAAAAATTATCTGTTGTGAATAGTGCATATTATTATATGCATGCTAAGTGCATTGCATCCTTAACTATCATGAACGGGGGTATGTATGTAACCTTGTGTTGCATGTCCTGACACTTCAAAACTTTTTCAAATCCTAATAGGAGTTTGGGGTTGTCACTATTTGCTCTTTTTAATTCTATGATGTTTTATTTTCTTACATATGTCTAAGAAATCACAAGTATACTTCTATCTACAGTATGTACATGGTCTAGCTGCCCGAGGAGTTCATTATCTTCATTAACCAGGGCCATTACTTTAGGATGTTGGGTTCTATCTTCTTTTAGTTTGTATTAATTTATTCTTTTTTCATTTCTATGGAATGTACTTATTATAGGATTTTTTTTCTTATGTTTAATATTTTCTTGAATATAGGAGCTTGGGCAAGACAAAGCTTACATCAGTGAGACTTTGTTCACCTTCATTTGGTATCTTTCATCTTGGCAAGTTTCTTCCCCATTGCATTTTCTATCTTGATTATATTTTTTTGGGAATTTGCATCTTTAACCCTTATGTTTTCTCGTTTGAAGAGCCATAGCCTTGTATAGATTGAAACTGCTCTCTGTTTCTTTGCTACTTCTTGTATCCACATTGATAAAAGACAATGTCAGTAAATTTAAGCTTGATGCTCAATGAAACTTGCCTATCTCTTGCATGTAAATGTATAATCTACATTATTTTGCCTCCATGAGTGTATTGATTGTCCATTGAGTTCTATGTTTTATGGGATTTTGGACAAACCATGATTGGAGCAACATGTATTGTATTTTGGCATGGAGACAAGGAGCATGAGGGGTGGCCTGCAAAGAAATTACCTGCTAAATTAGTGGTCGAGCAAGTGGTTTTATTGTGAAGGAATGAAGTTCTTGTTCTGAGGTTTCTAAAGCAATTTTTTTTTATTAGATGCCTACAAATTATTTGTGTACTATTTTACTACAAAAATTAATGAGCAGTTATTTACTAGGAAATTAATGGCCATTTCCTAATAATGATTGGTCAAAAAGGACCAGTTAAAAAAGAAAATAACACAGTTGAACATATACTTGCACGTCCTGTGAATTACTTTCTTTGCTAAACTTGTATGAGACTATGATCTATTTTACTGACTTGGTACTTTACGAATATAATCTAATTATTGTAAATCTTTAGGCTATCTTTACTATCTATTCATAAATTTTATCCATTCATGCATTAGGCTTTGTTTTAGGAATTTGAATAGTTGTCTGCATGCATTGGGTTTTGTGTTCATGTATATTAGCCAGTTTACTGATCACTCTTACATACTCTTTGAATTTTCTTATTAATTTTGAACTAACAGGTAACTCAATGAGATGCAATTTTGCATCGCATGTAGGGAGGTATACTATATTTAATATATGATGAACATACAAGTATTTCATCAAAGCTATATGCCGATAGAATTGAAAGAATTATACACAACATTATTTTCTATGTTTTAAGATATTATAGGTTTAATACCACTAGCTTTATGTTGTATGTAATAAGCACCTTTTTTAATCAATTGGTACTGTTATCTACTTCTACAGAGGGATTTTATATTCTAGTAACAATTTTTTATTCTTCCAACTGGGCAAACATGCCTCACATGTAATGACCTTGTGGCACCCCTAGATTTCCACTTGGGATTGGACGGACATCTGAAGTATTGGAACATGCAACACAAGGTTACCTGTCCCCATTCATGACAAATAAAGATGCAATGCACCTAGCATGCATCTAACAGTATGTAATATTCACAATAGATAATTCTTTTCTTCAATAATACTATGCACTAAAGTAAAGATATCCCAAATACTTAAAACATAATCCATAAACATTAAAGTGGTTGACTTTCTTGATTACATCATGAGTCCAAAAGGTCTATAATCATAAAAGTACTAGAGACTGAGCTTCTTAAGTACAAGTAGGAACTAAAGCAACTACTGGCTAATCTATTGAGTCGAGGATGCCATAATATTAACGATAAATTGGAGCATTGAGGCTATGAGCTTCACATTGTGCTGTTGTGTCTAATCAACCGTCTCTAGTCAGTCGACTTCTGGTGTGCCTCCTGATCCTGACACATGGTCTATCATTTCAGGGGGAATGGTAGTTGGGACTGTCACAGTTGGATTTGATTACAAATCTCAGCAAGTTAACAAATAACTTAACATACAGGTCAAAGATATATATGCATGGTAGTAAAAATATGAATGCATATATGATCATAAATAAGCTTGACGTGACTTTACATTTAACATAGCTTGAACTAACATGACTTGAACTTGAGCATAGACTGAACTGAAACTAAACTTGACATGACATGAACTTAATGAAGACTTGACTTGGCATGACATGAACTTTAACGTCAACTAACCTAAACATGAACTTAAACATGAGCATGAATATAAACTGAACTTGAACTGAAACTGAATATGAACTTAACGGGAATTGAAACATGAACTGAGTGTGAACTTCAAACATGAACTGAATGTGTACTTGTGCTTGAATAACATGAACTTGAACTTAACGTAACATGAACTTGAACTTGAATAACATGAGTTTGAACGTTAAATACATAAACTTGGAATCTTATTCAATAAACTGAACTTAAGCCTGAAGTTAAACATGAGTGTGAACATGAACTCTGACAATCAAAATGATTTCACCAGTTGTTTCCTCAGGAATAGTGAACACTCAGAATGATTCCACCCAACATATTTCATCAAAGATACTTAGACAATCAGAATGATTATACCATGAGTATTTTAAATGAGATACCCTAACAATCAGAATGATTACGCTAAGAGTACCTAGTAATACTTTGATAGTCATAATGATTACGCCATGAGCATTTGAGTAGAGGTATTCTATCAATAAAAATGATTACGCCAGAAGTACCTCTTGTGAATTATAAATGGAGATGCTTAAACAATCATAGTGATTACATCATAAGTATCCCAGACATGATTGACTAAAAAAATATTGTTTTAGAGACACTCTATACTCAAAACATGACGTGATGTGAAGTGAAATAACAAATGACGTGACATACGTAACGTGACATATACGTGAGATGCATGACTTGACGTAACATGAAACAGAAAAATAATACGTAACATGACAAAACATGTAACATATAACATTAAGCGACATGGCATAATGTGTAACAAACAATATTACGTGACATAGCATAACGTATAATATATAGCATTACGTGACATGACATAATATGTAACAGATAACTATTTCATGATAGAATATAATATGTGTAACAAATAAATATCTCGTGACAGAATATAATATGTATAA
This sequence comes from Cyclocarya paliurus, assembly GCA_029856935.1. NCBI lineage: Eukaryota > Viridiplantae > Streptophyta > Magnoliopsida > Fagales > Juglandaceae > Cyclocarya > Cyclocarya paliurus. The sequence continues at coordinate 26,733,172 of CM056945.1, read as the reverse complement.
CAAATAAATATCTCGTGACATGGCATGGCATGGCATATATGACAACATAAGTACATAACCAATAGTTCCCTTACCAACACACATACACAATAATCTGACCATAAGTTAGAATCTAACTTACAGTGAACGTTTTACGAGGAAAAACACGAAATACAAGAAATTGTAAGTAAGACTTCTAAATGTTAGAACTTTATCACTAATGACTTAAAACATGAAAAATGCTAACTTAAAGTAAAATTACCATTTTACCCTCTACATGTAGAAAAATGACTATTTTACTCCTAACTTGAGGATTTCACATCCTAACTTCAAAAATCACCAAAATTTACATTCTTTATATAAGTTTTGTCATAAACTCAAGTATCAATTTAGACAAATTAAAACCAAACACAACTATGAAAAACATCATTGGGTTGAAACTTCCAAAGACCATATCGCTTGATTTTTTTTTTTGCAATTTCTTCCTACTCCAAAACTCATGATTAAACCGAAATATTGCAACAAATATCCTCATATCATAAGTTTAAAAATACGCTTAAAACATCCAACAAAATATATTTCTCACAAATACAGAACTTTTTAGTACAAAGATCCAAACTTTTTAACTAAGATACGAAACATTTCCAAGAGCTCCAAAAATCCAAAACTTTCTTCTAACATGTTCATAACACATTCTTAAGAACTAACATGCTTGAATCAACACAAAATCTCACTTGAAGTACTCAGCTTCAACACTTAGTCAAAAACATAAATTTTTCTCAACCTTACTTTGATCAATCACTTGATCCAAGGCATACCATGATGATATCTCCAAACCAAAATATCATATGGTATAAAAATCACACTGCTAAAAGTAAACAAAAACACAGATCTAGCCAAAATCATCAAACTTTTGAACTAACCGAGTATTGTCTTTCATAAAAATTCATATATTTGAGACTAAAACAAAAAATCTTCAAACTAACATCCTAACATGTATATAAAAGGCTTAGTATCATCAAATAAATTTGTCAAAGCCATTGGAGTAAGAATAGACAACAAAGGTCCAAACTTTCTTAAAACAGAAACTGTTTTTTTCCCCTTCCAATTTCTAAGTTTCTAGATCTGAAAACAAATTTCACCAAAAGTTTTTATTAGGCAACTATCTTTAAAAAAAATTCATATAAACATGTTGAAAACACTCTATAAATATTTCAGACCAAGATTTGTCCACTAGTTTAGTCAAAAACTCCAAAATACAACACACTATCTAGTTTATCAAACAGATTGACCTCGCCAAAATACACAACTTCTTACCAAACAGATGACCATAAAATCAAATAAACAAGGTACTTTCAGAAACTAGGCTCAAAGAAAAACAACTTTCATTAAGGAATAATTGTGAGAAAATACTTACAAAAGTTCCAAAAATGACACGCAAAAAGCTTAGAAAACTACCTGAAGAGCTTCTAAGTGTTCCCAAGAATGGAAATGATGTGATACCCCAATTTTTACGTGCTTTTTATTGAAGGGATTTTTAATTAAATATTTAATTTTGAGCCTTTTAATTTAATTTAACGTGTTTTCGCGAGATTATTTTACGATTTTTAAATCGGAAATTATTTTAATGTGCTTTCATAATTTTAATTAGTGTTCTGTAATTTAATTCCTTTTTATTTTAAAGAACGTTATTATTGGAGTTTAATATTTTACTTTAACTAGTTTTGAGTTTAAATTGATTTATTTAATTTATTATTTTAAAAATAGTTATTTTGAGGATCAGTTGTGACCCAAAAGTTGTGAGGATTGGAACTCATTTCTTTTCTCCATCATTTCTTTTCCTCTTCTTTTTCTTTTCTTTCTCTTTCTTCCTCCTTATTTCTCCTTCCCGCGCACGGACTCTCTCTACTCTCCCCCACACCGTTTCAGCTTCTCACCTAGCCTGCCACCGCCGGCTGTCCATGGCCCTCACCGCCGGCACCATCGTCTTCCTCGGTCGCCGACCACCCAGCCCCTCCAATCTCAGCCCCTACCTTGTCAGCGTTAGCCTCCGCGAGCCTTTCGAAACCGTGGTCTTCCTCCTCCGATTCCGCCGCCGTCCGGCCACCATTGGCCGCCATATTTTCACCACTTCTTCACTGGCCTCTTGCCATCCTAAACCACCTAGTTTCGGCTCCGATCCATCACCAGAGCTACCTCCACGAGCTCATCTCTGTTTTACTCTTTTTGGCCTTCCACCGCCGTTTTACGGCCAACCGTCGCTTCCACTAACTTCACCACCTTCCTTAGGCCCTACCCTACCATTCCTTGCTTTCGTTTGACCCCGTTTGAATTTGAGTATACTGTATATTTCGATCACAGTGTTTTTACACTGTTACGTTGCCTTCCAGCCGCCTTTTGCACGTCCATGATCCTCCTAAAATTATTATATAGCACTGTAAGTATTTTCCCGAACAAACTTTGAGATTTAAGTATATTTTTGTACTAACATATTTCACTGTGTTCTGGTTAGTTTCCAGACTGAGTCCGAGGAGTTCGGGAGTGGTTGGATTGAGGACGAAGTAATTGTGTGGTTGGTTATATTGTGATTTGGATTTGGTTATTGGATACTGTTGTTGTGGTTTGGTACATTGCATATTGCACACATGTTCATGTTTGTAAATTGAAAACTGAATTTTCATGTAATTACATCCATGATCATGTGGATATTTTGAAAACTGGGTTTTCATGTGTAGAATAGATTTTTGGGTACGTGTGTATCACGACCCCAAGCCGAGATGAGAAATTATCTCAGTGGAGCTCCTCTGGTCACTCGGGAGCGGAATATACTGAGTGACATCCCCTGGGTTGTCGCCAGGCAACAACGGGATCGGACGAGTTACATGCCAACTTCGTGGCCCTTCTGCTGGAGGGGGCTAAAGGATGTCTGACCACGAACACACTGGTTACGGAACTGGGCATCGCTCATTGCACAAGCCAGGACGTGCGGATGGTCCCTAGGGGAGACCATGGTGCATATGGATTAATGGAAAATGGATAAATGGCTGTTTTTTGGGGAAATAGCATGTGTTGGGTTTGGATAATTGTTTTGGGCCATTTTCTGAGAAAATTGTGGAAATGTTTTGATGGAAATATTTTTTTTGGGCCAAATGGGATTTTTGGCGTGTGTTGGATTTCAGGCATATTGCATCATATGCATATATGTTGATAGCATTAATGTGTTTTTATCTCAGGATTTGTTGAGTTATAATTTACCTATGGTACCATTTAATGGTACTGCAGATTTTGTTGATAATGATGCAGATGCCGAGCTTGAGGATTTGGCTCCACCGGAGGAGTGATCTGGGATCACTCGGGTTTATGTTTATTTTCAGCTTTTTATTTTGTGGGACATCTGGTTATGTTTTAAAACGCTTTGTCTTTGGATATCTGTATTGAACTAAAATTCTGGTACTAGTTGACTTATTTATTTCCGCTGCATATTTTACTGTGCACTGTTTATTTGTTGCACACACTTAGCACTTGTCGTTAGGATGCATGACTGTACTGTCATTATCCTGACGTCACGATTTCTGAGACTTTTTTGTATGTGGGAATCAGGGCGTCACAAATGAAAAGAGGTGAAATGAGTGAAAGGATGCCTTTCACGCCTAATACACTTCTGAAAAGTAAAGTATGGGCTTGAATGACACCTTGATGGTGGTGATTAGGTCACAAAAAGATGCAAATAGTGAATGGTTTTTAGCTAAGGAAACTTCCAAGAGAAGGGTGGTGGTAAGGTAGCCTTTGGCCTTCACATCATGTATGAATTTGGGGCTGTCATGAGCAGTGGATGGTCAGCCTTGAGTGGGTGAAAACTTCCTCAATAAGCTTTGCCAATGTGGCCAAAATTCATGGGCCTTAAACAAGTGGGCTTTATTTTCGGGTTTAAAAAAAGTTCGGTTAGAGTTTGAGATGCTATCAAATCCAAATCTAATTTTTTTTTGCCCAATCAAATTTTCAAGGTTTAAAGGGTTGGCTAATGACGTCATAACATGAATTTTAGGAATTAATAACCGTTCAAGTTCAGTCCAGTTTTGGACATATTTTGTAATCCAACTAATAGACACTAGTTTTGGAAATTTAAAAATCGATACAGACCGATTCATCTCCGAAACTGGGACTTTCGATTTTTTCGATTTCCTGTTTACACATGTGGCACTACATGAGTTCATGAGTTGAGACTTGAGAGCCTGTCCATCTAATTTGTACCTAACAGTTCCTAATGTTTGCCTACTTGTAAAACATGAAGCAAAAGTTTATATTATCAACTTAGTATTAATGTTCATGTTTATATATATATACACATATATATTTATTTATATCAAAACTAAGTTTATATTAATATTCATGTTTAAAATTAAAATTTATATGTTATATCAAATGTTGTATTAAAAATTATAAGATTGATTTTATGTTATATAAAATGTCATATTAAAATTTTATAAGATTAGTTTTATGTTATATCAAATGTTATACTCATTTTATGTTATAAGATTAGTAGACATAAATAAGATTAAAATTTATATTATATTAATGATCATTTTAGCATATAATATAATATAAAATTTTAAATATATATATATATATATATATATATATATATATTGGTAGGGGTATAACTGGTTCGGTTCGATCCTGTTTTGGACAAAATTTAGGACCGAATTGGTATGCACCAGTTTTATATTTTTGGAAAATCGATTAGGCATCGGTTACTCTCCTAAACCGGTACCTCCGGTTTTACTAGTTCCGGTCCAGTTTAGTCCGGTTTTCGATTTTAATAATATTAGTATTAGGATATAAAATGTAATTAATATACTAATGTATATTAGAATTACTAATGTATTATGTATTTATCAAAATAAATATTTTAAAAATTTGTTAGGTCGTAAAATGTTATTACTATATATATTTTATGTTTAAAGCATGTGATCAAATAAATTTTCATATTTAAGATTAAAATTTAATGTTATAAATTATAATAACTTTATCTTATATATAATTATAATTTATATTATTATATCGGTCCGGTCCCAAAAAATATAGAACCAGAACCAAACCAGTACCATCGGTTTTGGAACTAAGGGAATAGGTCTCGGACTGGATCGGTTCCACTGGTGTGGGCCGGCTTTTCTGTTAATTTTTACACCCCTATATACCGATTTCGTAGTTAATGCTGAACCGGTACTTGATTGATTTTTTTACACTCCTAGATATGATTGAAAAATAGAAACAGGAATGAAAAATGAAGATAGGATGGAAAAATAGACATGATGAAAAATTGAAGATAAGACCGAAAAATATAAATAAGACGGAAAAATTAAGATAGAAAAGAAAAATAAAGAGAAGACAAAAAAATAAAGATAAAACCAAAAAAAATAAAGATAAGATAGAGAAATATAGATAAGATGAAAAATTCGAGATAAGACGGAAACATATTGCCGAAATGGAAAAAGGGGTATAGGAGAGAAATATATAGTGTTGATAGTTTTTAATAAATAGATTTTTTTTGTAACTTTTTTTTTTGAAGTGCAATAATGGTGGCATTTAAATTTGAGAGGAGTAATTAATGTGTTTTTTTTTTAATTCTTTTTATTGGTTCTGGCGTTACTTTACGTTTGTAGCAAAATAAAGTAAAACCCTTTATTAATTCCTACTGGGTGTTTCATTTTTTGATAGATAAAAAATGTTTGACGATTGCTGTCCGTATGGATTGAGACATTTATTATCATTTATTTTAGTTAACGTCACATTCTTAAGGCTGGTTTGCATGGTCAATTGAGATACGAAATATCTCATTTGGCCTATATGACTGGTTTAATCTATTTATCCAACGGTAAAATAGACAAATATATATCATCTTGATTTTTCAAGATATGTAATTAATGTCTGACAGTAAATAGTGAAAACCACTGTCTTCTTTGACCTGTTGTCATTTTCTTTCTCATCTCTTCGAATTTATTTTCATTCACGCCCCTTCCCGTATACGACAATGCTACAGTAACTCTACAATAACACTACATTACTACTAAAAAGCTTCATCTGCTTCTAAAGTACCGCTACAGTAAAGTTTACTACTATATTCTAAATATATAATTATCTATTAAATTTTTTATTTTATTGTAATATATAATTAGAAAAAGATATAGTATAATAAATAGGTCATAAAATAATTTTTTTTTAACAAAGAAATCCGTTCATATTTAAAAAGGAAAATAATGGATGCAAGAGACTTGGGGTAGAAATTACGCATGAATGATCTACGTGGAAAATGAGACGATGCGTTTCGCACAAATCACAATTCCGTCTCCCCCCAATTCCATTCTCCTCCATCTCACTTTCCTCCTCTCCGAAGTCTCCGCATCTCCCTCCTCCATTCTCACTGTCCTCCCTCCTCCATGTCATAACCTGAGATGGGTTTCTGAACTTTGCGTAGGGTGCTCTGTTTCGGAGGTAGCAAGACGGGGCCTTTCAGTCGGTTGTTTCCATGGTGGCTCACAGTACTGTAAGGTTGTGGCAGTTTCTATGGTGTTTGGCCTTGGGTGCTGGTTGGGTAGCGTGGATCATGGTGCAGGGTGGCAACGCAGTGGGGTTGGGCAGTCAAGGTTGTTTGTGGAGGAGTATGCATTGGTTTGGTCTATTGAGACACTGATCCACGAGGTGCTCGAAAGTTTTTGTGCGAGGCGAAGCTAGGCTGAGAGCCAAGAGAATTTGCTCTTTTTACTTCCCGAAACAGAGAACATGGTGGAGCATGTCTTACAGCATTTTGGTTGCTGCGGTTTGTCGTCGGTTGCTCGTCTATGGAGGAGAGGCTCATTGGAGTTTTGATTTCAATGTTAGTGCAGATTCCTAAAATCTCAAATGTAGAATAATATCTTTGTTGCTTGATTGTTGCTTTGTGCTATGACATACAATTGCGTAGATCTATGAATAGAAATTTTCAAATATAAGGTGCTGATATGACTTATTTCTCGTTGAATTCTTCCAAGAAGAGGAAGTCATGGAGTGGACAAGGAGGTTTGTCCGTGGCTGAGACTCTAGCCAAGTGGAAAGAGAAGAATGCCCAGCTTGACTCCCACAATGATAAATCCATTCGTAAAGCTCCGGCCATTGGGTCAAAGAAAGGATGCATGAAAGGAAAGGGAGGGCCAGAGAACTCAATATGTAATTACAGAGGTGTTAGGCAGAGGACATGGGGTAAGTGGGTTGTAGAAATTCGACAGCCAAATAAGGGATAAAGGCTTTGGCTTGGTACTTTTTCAAATGCAATTGAAGCTGCATGCGCTTATGATGAAGCTGCAAGGACAATGTATGGTTCTTGTGCTCGCCTCAATTTTCCTTATTTTTCTTCAGCCACCACTTCATCTGGCATTTGTTCAGTAGCAACTCTGTCAGGATTTGATTCTACAATTATAGTAAATTCTGAGGTCCCTGTAGTCGAGGATATAGATGTGAAGCCTATTTCCTCCAATTTGCATGGGGAAGTCGAGGATATATGCATGCTGTCTTTCATTGGTGTTTTGTGCATTTCAGCCTTCCTTCCCAGTTCTCTTTGTGTTGGGTCATCTTCTATTTTATTTTATTTTTTATTTCTTTAGTTGTAGTTGACTACGTGGAATAAAAAAGTCTTTCCTACGCAATCCCTACGCAAAGTTACCTGCCCGAAGAAGAGTTGATTTAGAAATATTGAAATAATCACGGTCAAATACAAAAAATATATTTTGGAAAAGTCAAAGTATTTATGGGTTTTTAAATTAATAATAGATATTACTTATTTTTAATAAATTCATAATATTTTGCACCCAATAATTAAAAATACTTTTCAATAATTGGTGGGACCCAGTGACCCACCACTTTATCAAATTTCTAAAAAGCTAAAACCATAACATCTCATCTCATCTCACTATCCAAACACACTTTTTTACAAACCATCTCATCTCATCTTAACTCAAAAATTTCACTACATTTCATCTCATCTCATCTGTATAACCAAACGAGCCTAAGTTTCATTTGCTCAATATATTCAAGTGGCTGAACTTTTTTTAACTTTATTACTCCAACGTCTTATACTCTTCATTGCTGCCTTAAGTGCGTGTCACTCCTCAGGTTTTTTCTCCAACATTTAAATTTTCTACCAAATAGATTTTTAGAGCTAGTTTGAGCTATAGTGACAGTAGTTGGGTTGTTGTATCTTGGAGAAAATAAGTCAAGAGGAGGTATGCTGCATCAGTTCATTTGAAACTTGTATATAGCAGAAGCCTTGAATTTCCTTAAAGAGAATGTGATTTTCATGCCTCAATCCAAACTGGTTTCATTTATATTTTAATTTCATTTTAATTTTAATTTTATTATTCTATATTTCACTAACAATCTAACAATTTTAATGAGAATCAAGATGTAGTCTACAATCGAAAAATGCATGGAAAGCATTAGAGATCTCAATAAACCCTTCCACTTCAATGGAGCCTGTTTTGGACGTGTTTCGCACCCTCCACTCTCTACCAAACCTGCAACCAAGGAAATGGAAAGGCCTGAAGGGTATAGAAATGTCTCTGATGTCTAAGTCGGATGAATTGCTTAATCTTTCTTATGGAATCAAAGGGTAATATTTTTGTACCTGATGGAGGGTCATCAATGGATATATATATATAGAGAGAGAGAGAGAGAGAGAGTGATGAAGGGACCCCCTCGAGTTTTGTAACAATCTAATCTCTTATTTAAAACCAAGTCCGGGCGTTATTATTTGAATTTGTGTGGTGGTATTATATGTTAGAAGTCTAAAAAACAAACGATTATTACTAACTCAACTATGGAAGCTGAGCTTATAGATTTATCTTAAGCAAGTGAGGAAGAAAACTAGTTAAGAGATTAATTACACGAGAATCTCTTATAGTCTAAATCAATTTCATCCATATTAACTTATTGTGATAGTACTATTACTATTGGTAGAGTACAAAATCGCTATTACAATGATAAATCCAGGCCAATAAGAAGAAAACACAATATTGTGAGATCCTACTTGAGTAGTGATGTCATTAACTTGGATTATGTGAAACCATGTGATAATCTAGTAGATCCACTTACCAAGGCCTTTGTGACAACCTGGACTTAGCCAAGTCATCCTCTGTATTTCATCGCTAGTTTATGTTTAATTTTTGGGCCATACAAGAGGTATAGAGTCCTTAGAGACCTAGATCCTATTTGGTTCTAATGCACCAGGAATTTAAGCCTATAAGGCCCAACTAGGCCAAAGGAATTTAGCCAACGCATTGGGCTAAAGCTGAAAACCCTAAGGGAACAAAGGGCACACCCAACGCATCACACCTTTAGGCCAATCGTCACACATGCAAGGCCCAATGAATCTAGATATGATTGTGGGAAGAATGGGTAAGAGACTTAGGGTGCAAGGCCACTTGTTTTGACACTTGTTACACATGTAGAAGGTTTCTAAAAGGAAGTAATCATTGGGCGCCAAGGGAAGACCATGGATCACTTGGCTGATGCACCGACTCACCAGCCATTCACGTTCTCATGCCACTTGTCAAAATCATGTGAGTTTCAAGAAGATTGCATGGAGACGTGGCGCATGGGAGAGTTCAAGGGGCTAAGGCACGTCCCACTCAGAGGATTAGGGTTTTAGTTTCAAGAAGGGCTTCACGCCTACCCAAGGGTTCCAACTACTTTTTGCCAAGTGTCACTCATGCATAGGATTTTCTAGAAGAAGGAAATTATTGGAATTGGAATAGACGCATGGGATGGAGCAAAATCCTAGTCCCTAGGTTTTGACCACCACATCACTCGCCCTTACACATGCCACTTGTCATTCACTTGGGAATTCTAGAAGAAGATTGATAGGGAAGAGGAAAGGTTGCTTAGGAAACATGCACCCCATGCCACCCAAGTGTCTAGAGGAGAGGAAAGGCTGCCTAGGAAACATCACACACACCACCCAAGTCTAGAGGAGAGGAAAGGTCTTGTGGGGAAAAAGTAAGGGGCAGCAACACACACACACACACACACACCAAGGTTCTAGAAGAATCCTTGTGGGGAAGAGCAAGGAATGGGCGAAAAAAGGCACTACCACACACATCCCTACATGCCACTGGCCACTTGGTAAGCATGCACACACCTAAGAAGCCCTAAGTCTAAGATTAGGATTTTGTCAAATGACCAACATGCCCAAAGGTTCAATGAATCTAGACCACCTTGTGTCACACGCCTAAGGGCACTTAGGGGATTCTATTTTCTTAAACTAGAAGGTGAGCCACTTGTCACTCAAATAATAGAAGTCACTTGGACTTCCCAAGAGAAGAAGAGGAAGGGTTTCTGCCAAAGCCATATGACATATGACATCCATGCATCCAACCCTTTAAGATCCCCTATGTCGTGGTAGTGTGGGAGCTTGAGAGTCTATATAAGAGCAACACCAAGGGCCGGCACCCAAAGGAGACACATACCAAGGGAACACTCTGCCCATTTAATTTTCAGATTCTCTATCTCTCTCTCTCTCTCTCTTTCTGCAGACCACCCTGGGAAGAAAGTCACATCTTCATTTTCTCACCATTTCTCTCCAACCAAACACCATGTACATATCCTCCACCTTCATCCAACCAATCCCACGAGTGAAGAAAGAAGTCATGAAGGAGAAGAAGCACGGACGGTAAAGACCACTCAACCACCACACACACATGCGCAACCACTTAGAGTGAAAAGGGTGATGAAAGGGTTCAAATTCGTGTGTTCACTTGCACATACACGTTCAAGAAAGGCTAGGGTTTTTCCTCAAGGGGAAGACTAAACCACCACTATCATTATACACGTGAGCATGAGACCTTGGAAGGAAAGAAATACCATGGCCACCATCTTGAGTTTGAACTAGGGTTCCTTTCTCCATTGAGTTTCAATCTTATGAGTGAAGTCCGAATGCACGAAGAGTCATTTTAGCCGTGGAATGATTTCATAAGCCATGAGGGAGTAAACCCTAGGCACGACACACTCACACATGCACCCACTCGAATCAGGATTTTGTGTGTCATTTCGTCTAATAGTTTAAATCATATTTTCAGCTTGCTTGATTGTGATACTTGTGTTTTGATTTAGATATTTGTAAGTAGTCACAACCTACTTTGGATAATGTTTGTATATGCTGTGTGAAATTTGCATCCTTATTTGCTATCATATGCTCTCATTGATTGATTATAAGCTCTTGCCATGAAATTGGATTTACATGATGACCTTGCTATGTTTATTTCTTCATGATGTTTTCGGATATGCTTAGAAATATTGGTTCAAGTTGTTGGTTACAATATGTTTTTATAAGTCTCAATGATTCGGCCATGTCTATATATATATGCTCGGGTTTAAGCATTGTTCTTCCACTTGGTATATGTTGAATGTTATTGCCTATGTTTGTAAACTGAGTATTCAAATTTTTTAACATCTTCAAGCTATAACCAGAGATGTTCAATGTTTGATTATGTAACACCCCGCCTAAAAAGGCCCTTAGGCCTTGATTATAGTAGCCTTAATCCTAGTTAATTAGAAGTTGAGCTATTCTAAAATAAGAATAATTTTAGACATTTGAGTTGGCAAGAGGACCGTATACTTTGGGTTTAGAAGAATTATTAAGAGATTCTAGTGCAATATTGATTTTTGAGGAAAATGAAATTCTTGGAGGTTGATTGGAGAATTTTTAGTGATTTATTAATTTTGAGGACAAGAAGCCAAGAGGTCCATAAGGGAATGACACATGGCACATTGGATGGTTGCCACAACAATGAGCTAAGCAATTTGGGTAAAATTCTTGATGGACTTAGGAAGGCCCAAGAGATTGGTTTATTAAGGGCCCATGCTTTTAGGTATAAAGACTTAGAGAGACACTAAGGCATTAGGCCCAACTTGATGGACACTAGGCCTAACTTGATGGACATAAGACTTTAGACCTCTAATGCACTAAGGATGCGATGGGCGAAGGTTAAGATGTTAAAAAAACCATAGGCTCAATTTCGGAGATATAAAGTTTTAAACTTTTCTTGGAGGACTCTAGAAAAATAGGCTTAATGAAAAGGAGATAAGGCTATTGGGCCTAACTTAGGAAGAGTGGAGGTATTAGGCTCTTAATTATGGGTTAATTACTTACACTAAGGTTGATAGTGAGATTAGCGTTGATCGTGGTACTTAGTGTTAATGAGCTAAGGATTAAAGAGGCAAGCCTATTAGTAATTTTGGTCAGACTTTTAGGACTTTAGAGTATTCATGGTCTAAGCCCAAGAAAGCTTTGAACCAACCCTTAAGGAATTTAAGACTAGTTATAGCCCAACTATAAGGAAGGCATAAGGCATTTGGGCCAAACTTGGTATAGAATGGACCCATGGCCCAATTAGGTCAAATCAAATCTTTTTCAGCCCAATTTAGTGAATCTGAGGTTTCTTTTTAACCCTAAAAATCTGTAAAATGAGTGTCTCTCATTCAAAATCTAAGAGCCCTTAAACCATGAGCCCATACATTTGGCATTTTTAAGCCCACGTGACCCAAAGCCATGTTTGGGCTCATTTCACCATTCAAGACCAAAGGCCAATACACCATACCATTGATTTCGTTAAGCCCAAATCACATTCAAAATACCCAAATTAAGTTTTGAAAATTGGCTAAGGCCATTAACCATCATGCTTGAGGTTAGTGCACTTTAAGCCATGCTTTGGAGCTTAATTGTGCTTAATCTTTTCTTAAAGTTTTTAATTTAAATTTTATTGAATTAATACTCTCTTAAAACTTGATTAAGACCCTATTAATGACCTAGCTAAACCATCCCACATGTCATTAAGAAAAATGGCATAAAAAGCCCAAAACATGCTTCAATCGGTTTTGTGCATTGCCCTCTGTAATGCTTGAACTGTTTTGCCCTTGGGTTCAACATTTTTGTGATTTTTACTCAAGGATAATATGGTCTTTAAACACCTCATGAGACCCTCAAAAAGGAAATTTGAGCCTTGAACGAAATTGGTTACATCAACCAACTCAAATAACCAAACCTGGTGCATCTTGGTTTAGTTTGTGTTGTAACAAATTGAGTTAAGTTTGAACTAGCCTCGTGCCATGGTTTGCACCACCACTCCATGTCACCTCCTTCTACAGCCAATCAACAAGAAGTCCCGTGACCATCATGAAGGATTTTGACTCATTTTTGCTGACCAAAATCATCCAAAACCGAACTGATTTTCTGCCACCACAAAACCACCTCCATCCACCTATTTTCAAGGGTTGTTTGATGGTTTTTCTGCCACCCAAATGATGCCCCACGACCATATCTGCCTTCTAGAATCAATTTAACAATTGTGGAGAGGAAATTATGGTGGTGTTAGGCCACTATTCCTCATGCACAAGCTGACTTAAGCTCATACAAGCAAATCTGGAAATTTTTCAGATTTGAGCACCTCCCACTTCACCCAATCACCAAGCATCCAAGCCAACGCCCCTCACCCCTTGGCCTCCTATAAATACTTTCCTCCCCTTCTCATTTCACTCATACCACAGCTCTAAGCATCCTCTTGAGCATTGAGAGCATTTCCCCCTCTTAGAGATCAAAAGAGTGCAAACCAAGTGAGTTTTGATGAGTTCTTGAGTGTTCTTGTGTAAGGCAGTCTAGAGTGCTTGGAAACACAAAATTTTTAAGTTTTCTTCATTTTGTTCTTATCTAGCATTTCAAGTTTTTTTTTCTAAGTATTGGTACGAAATTTGGTTGAGTTTTGAGAAGGTTATGATGCTTAATGCAAAATCGGGTCAATTAAAGGAAGGTTTGAATGATTGAATGTTTTAAAATAGAAATTTAACTATGGCATGTACTAAGCATTATTTTATATGATATATCATTATCATAAAATGATAACGGAAGGTTAAATTTGTGGTTAGAAGCATGCCATGACAGGTTTTAAATCTATCTTGTTTTGATCTTCAAGCATGGATCGGTTTTAAGCATATTGGTGAATAAGGATTTCTTAGCTTTGATTAAGTGTTGGGATGAACTTGATTACTCAAGGATTGGAATTAATAATGTCCCTAAATATGTTAGTAATCATTAGTGATTAAAGAAAATTTCATATAAATGCATTCATAAGAATCAATAGTTGAAAATATACATAGGCATCAACTAGGATGCATGCCGCGGGTTGGGACTAATTGGACAAGTTCCATTTTGAATTTTGAAAACTCAAGGGCGTAGATGGTTTTAGAATGCCAGAAATATGTAGTCTAAGAGATTTGATTAAATTTGGAATTCATTTACAATTAATGAAAATCTAGGGCTTAAATGACAATTTTTGAAAGTTTAGGGATATTCTTGTAAATACCCAATTTTTGAAACCTTTGATTTTGAACATATCCATAAAAGTATTAACCCTAACTTAGTATACACATGACTTACGCAGCTACGATGCTAATTTCAAATTTTTCCAGAAGTTTGTAAGTTGACCTCTAACTTACACCTTGATAGATTATTTATGAATTATTGATAAATGCTCATTTCATACTTCAATTATCATTTTTTAGCATAAATTATCATTTTATTTGATACATTGAGTGCATACCTACATGACATGTGGCATTTTTATCTTTTTTGCATATTACATTTATAAATGTTATTTTTGCATGAAATTTACTACATACGCACATGTCATGAGAAATATTTTTCAAAGCATAGTATGAAAAATCATTTTGTCACAACCCCAAAGGCCAGGATGGGAATTATCCTGTGGAACTCCTCTATCCACTCTGAAGTATTTAATAATGCAGTGGTAACCCCTAGGTTGACGAAGAACTATCAACAAGTTTCAAATGAGTTCTTTTTAAAGAACGTCGGAGCGAAGTCAACATATTATGACACCTAACGCTGGTGGGTGTACACGTTATGAATTTTATGATGTTATGTTATATTTACCAATATATTGAGAACGAGTCTATAGACAACGTAGATTCAACGAGAGTTGTACTGCGGTCATCGATAGGTACTCACAGTGCATATGGGGAACTATGACATTACCACACGTTATGTTATTAATTAAGATAATGATGCAAGTCTATGATGATGAAAGTTTATGATGAAAATTTTACGAAAAAGTTATATTTTCTCAAAAAGGATGTCAAAATTACTTACTAAGTAAAAATCCGTGTCTCCATATTTTTAAAAGATGTTGAGGAATCTGGATGGGAGATATGCATACTGATTTTCTGCATCTCATGCATTGCATATTTATCATTTTTCATGATTGATTTATCTTTGTGCCAGTTAGTTGTTTAACTTACTGAGATTTCGAGTAAATCTCGCCCTTTTATAAGACCACTATCATTCCACTCATAGAAGTTGTATCAGGAATCGACCAGGACGGGATTGATGGAGCACTAGATCTGCATGTTTGAGGAAAAGTCAGATTTTGTGAAGAAGCTAAATTTAATGCTCATTTTTATAACCCGAGTCCTTCATGGTATAGATCGCATGAAGAGAATAATATGACTTTGTATATAAGTCTATGCTACATTGGTATTTTGAACATGATAATTTTCTAATGAAGTTGGGATGTTTTTAGTTATTCTGACATATCTTACATTTTAACCTTTTATTTTCGCTGCGATTATTGCATACTGCTAGTTGCATACTAGCATGCATTGCATATTAACTATCATGATCGGGGCTATGTAACCTTGTGTTTCATGTTTTGACGCTCTAAGTCTCCGTTCTATCCCAAGCGGGAATTGGGGGCATCATAGATTAAATGATTACATGACTCACGGCGTTTACATGTTCATATGGTCCATGAAAATAAAGGTGTTACAAGTTTCATGTCACATGCATTTGGGTTATATATTGTTTTCAAATAAAAGAGTATGTACATTTTTTATAATAACCCCAAATGCTAGGACGGAGAAATTTCTGGGTGGAACTCCTTTATCCACTCTAGAGTGCTTAAATTTGAGTGGAAGCCTGTGACATCCCTAGATTCCGCTTGGGATCGGACAAACATCTGAAGCGTCGAGACATATAAAACAAGGTTACTTACTCCCGTTTATGACATATATGATACAATGTTCTTAACATACATATAGCATTATACAATATTCGCAGTGGATAATTTTTTTTTGAGCAATACTATGCACCAAACTGATAATATCCTAAATAATTAAAACATAATCCATGCATAGTTGATAGAATAAACATCCATGATTATAGTACGGGTCTCAAAAGATTGTAATCTCAAAACATGGGAGACGGAGCTCCATAATTACATCACCAAAATATAATATTGGGCTAGTTCATCTAGTAACTCGCGTAACTCAACTAACGATGCTAAAATATTATCCAAAAACCTAACAATGGAAGCCGTAAGCTCCGTGTCGCGTCTGCATGTCCTAACATGTAACAGAAAATATTTTATAACATGGCATAACATGTAACAAAAGATATTATGTGACATGACATACATGTAACTAACGGCATAACGTAACCTGACATACTTGCAATTGATAACAATACGTGATAGAATAGATTGTGTAAAAGATAAGTATTTCGTGACAGCATAAATCATGTGTAATAGATAAACATGTAATGACATAGTATGGCATGGTATATAAACATATGGCATATGTAACATGACATACTTACAACAGATGACAATACGGGACAGAATATATTGTGTAAAAGATAACTATTTTGTGACAACATAAATCATGTGTAATAGATAAACATATAATGAAATAGAATAGCATGGCATATATGATAACATAAACACATAACTGTAGTTTCCTTACCCACCACACATACATAGTAAACTGATAGTAAGTTAAGAGCTAACTTATCTCGATCGTCGTGTTCTACGAGAATTCAAGTGTGATTACGAGGAACTATGATCAATGATTATAAAAGTTAAAAGTTTAATCAATAACAATTAGAAATATGGAAAAAGCTAACTTAGAGTAAAATGACCATTTTACCCTTTACATGTGGAAAAATGACTATTTTACCCCTAACTTAAGCATTTTGGTTCTTAACTTTAAAAATCACAAAAATTTACATGTGATGTCCTAAACTCAAATATCAACTTAGAAAATTTTAAAACAAAACACAACTATGGAAAATTCACTATGGCAGAATATTCATAAGCCATTTCTCTTGATTTTTGTTACAATTCTTCCAACTTCAAAACTTATGATTAAACCAAAATTTTGCAACAAAAATCTTCATATCTTAAGTTTAAAAACATACTTAACATCCATTAGAAAAATGCTAATCATCAACACCAAATTTTTTAGTAAAAATATCCTAACTTTTTAACTAAAAACAAACCCTTGAATCACAAGTTTTTACCTTATTCAAAATATCTCCAAGAATTTAAAAAAAAAACAAAAAAAAATAAGAATTACTTTTAATATATTCATAACATCATCCTAAGAACAATTATGCTTAGAATCATCAAACAAAAGTTACCAAAAATCACAAAATAACACTTGGAGTATTAGGCTCCACACTTAGTCCCAAAACATAAACTTTTTCTTAACTAGTTTTGATCAATCACTTGATCCACGGCTTAAAAAGATGAGATCTTCAAACCAAAACATCACATAGTTTAAAAAATGTGTCCTAAAAAATATCCAACCATTAAACTTAAAATAACATGGCTAAAAACAACTCAAAACTTGGATCTATCTAAAAACATCAATCCTTTGGCCTAACCGAATATCCCCTTACATAATAAAAAAAAAAAATCATATTTTTGAAACTAATACTAAAACTCTTCAAACTAACATCCTAACATGCATATAAAAGGCTTAGGATCATCAAATAAAAATATCAAATACATTGAAGTAAGATTAAACCACAAAATATTCAAACTTTCTCAAAACAAAAACTGTTTTTCTTCTTCCATTTTCTAAATTTCTAGATCTAAGAAAATCTTTCATAAAAAGCTTTAGTCATGCAAAAAATCCTCAATGAACATTCATATACACATGTTGACAACACTCCATAAAAAGTTCAGACCAAGATCTGCCCATTAGTTTGATCAAAAACTCTAAAATATAACACACTCTCCAATTTAACGCTCAGAATGACCATCAAATGACTACGAAATGAAAAAAATAAGATATCCACGGAAACGACTCTCAAAGATAAACAACTTTCATGAATTAGTCATTGCGAGAAAAATAGGTCAAAAATCACCACACAAAACAACTCAGAAATCTACCCGAGAAAGTTCTTAAGGATTTCTCTCTAAGAACGGGGTGGAAAAGTAATGAAATGAAATGAAGTGTGTCTTGCATGACTCTAAAATTCTGGAAGGGGGAGGTATGGGCTTGAATGATCCTTTGATTGGAGGTGCCTATGTCACAAAAAGTTAAGAATAGTGAGGGAGAATGATTGTTGCTGCTGTCGCGAGGTATGGAGGGCGGTGAGGTAGACTTTCCTCTCACATCAAGGCACTACTTGGGTGCTACCAAGGGAAGAGGATGGCTTGCCATGTGAAAAAGGAAACTTCCTCAAGAAATTTTGCCAAGGTGGCCAAATTCGTGGGCCTTAACCAACTAGGCTTCAATTTGGGGTTTAAAGGGAGGTTTGGTTAGGGTTCGGGATGCTATCAAGCCCAAATCCAATTTTTTCTTGGCCCAATCAAATTCAAAAGTTTAAAAGGTTGGATAATGATGTCATAACAATAATTTGATGAATTAATAGTATGTGAAAGTTATTTAATCAAGTGATTAAGTACAATATTAGAAATCGAATAAAAAAAAGTTTGGAGGCCAACTTTAGGGTTTGGGGAAACCATTTAGGGTTTCAATTTTAACCAAGATTTATGGGTTTCAAATGGATTTCAAATGTTTAGGGTTTCACTAGAGTTGAAACCCTCTTTGGTTCGGCACAATTTGGCTGATCAGATGGAAAATAGGGTTTCGCTTAGGTGCCATGATCTCACATCTTGATTTCCTTCAAAAATCTATCTAATGATTCCTCATGTTGCCAAGTGTCTAATAATATTCATCAAGTGTGACTAAGATCTTGCCAAGTGTCCATATAAAACTTCTCTAACCTAATTTAGACATTTCACACTGTGATTTTGAAAATATTGCACTGGATGCTACCATTGAGGTTACTATTCACTACGAGAAAGTGAAAAATAAACTTTACACTGTAAAATCTTAAATATTCATACAAATCTAACTGTTCAATTCCTTTATTGAAATTCTATCTTGAAGTGCCTCGAAATAAGTAAAACACGTTTTCAAGCAAACGTATCGTCCGAAAATTGAAAATGAGATTATTACGCCGTAAAATCCTAAATAATAAACTGAGTCTAATGACGTAGATCATATTTCAAGTTGACACTTCTAACTACCTTAAATAAATAAAATTGCACTTCTAGCACCATAGTGAGTGATAGTTCTGACAATGGTGACAGATTAAAACTTACACGAATGATCGAATTGTGAAAACTTACAGTGTTTTCATGAGATTTCTAAAGCCTAAAGAAATTTCACCATTGAATTTCTACCGGGTTGTTGCATCCCTGGGTCGACAAAGTATCATTGGTGGACCTCGAATGGATTCTTGTAAAAAGGATATCGAAGTGTGATAACACCTAAAGCTAGTGGGTGCCTTACATGTGTTATATGTGGTGAAGGTGAAATTGCAAACTACTGCAAAGTTAAGGATTATGATATAGTCACCATGGTCAAATGGGTCGTTGGATGATATGGTAACTAGCAAGGAACCAATGGTGCATAGGGAAGTCGTGAGGTATCCAAACTACATGTTACAAGAAATGAATAAGGCAATGAGTTAAAGGTATGTTATATGTATATTATTCAATGTGCAAAGATGAAAAATATGTTTTATTTAAAATTTAAGTAGCATAAACCAAGTTTTGTGTCAATTACATGTCCATGCATTCATTTTATGGTTTGCCTTTATATACCAATTTTATTTGTTGTATGTTGTCTGTTTACTTACTGAGATTTTTTGAAATCTCACCGTGGTAGTTTCCACTACCATTCCCAGCCTGGAATGGTAGAAGTTGTTACATGACAGGAAACCGAATATGGGGAAGTGGAAGAGGCCAGAACCCCGAATAATCAAAGAGACCCCTGAAGAGCCTTGAGAGCTCATTGGAGCCATCCATAATGGAGAGGCTAGAAGTTGTTGATTAGTTCATTATGCAGGTGTTGCGGCTCTTTGAGGAGCTAATGAAGATACTTAACAAAGACAAGACAAAATAGAGAAGGCCTTGTAGGGTTTTTGAGAGGAATCTTAGAAATTGTAGTAAAAGGGGGGGGGGGTTTATGGTTTACTTTTAGGAGATCCCTATTATTTTTGGGAGATTTCACAACATTATCTATTTTGAAGTAATGGGAACAAACAAAATCTTTTGGAATAATTAGTTTATGGTATCATGATATTTTACAAATTGCTCTTAATCTTAGATTTACATACATTTTCGCTGCAGTTTATTACATACTGCTAGAATATAATAGGTGCATTGCATCTTAACTGTTATGTAAAGGGGTATGTAGCCTTGAGTTACATGTACTGACGCTTCAGTCACGGTCCAATTCCACTCTTCTTTGATAATCTGGTGGCATTCTTCTATTTGTGCCTAGTAGGCTTCATATCTAAAGGACTTAGTCAAACTGTTCATGTTGATAAAACTATTTTCCATGGATAGAAGAATTGGGCTATGATTAGAGCTTTGGGCAGGCAGAGTACTCATCACATTTTTGGGAAACGACTCATTCCATTCATTGTTACTAAAGGCTTTATCAAGTATTTCTTTAGTAAAAGCTTCTCCATGTTTGTTATTACATCAGATGAATTTGTTCCCAACAAAGCCCAAGTCACTCATACCAGAGTCCTCCATTGTAAGCCTAAAGGCCTCCATTTGATTATAAGGTCTCATTGCTCCCCTATACTTCTCACTGTTAGTAAGTATCTCATTAAAATCCCCCACGCACAACCACCCCACTTTTCTCATTGTTTTATTGTTTTGAGAAGATCCCAACTAGCATGCCTTTTTGCTATCATTGGACTTCCATAGGAACCTATCAGTATCCAATAGATCCCTCTATTTGCATTTTTAACTCTTATAGAAATATGGTTATGAGTGTAAGACTCCAATTCAGTTTCAACATCACTCTTCCATAGAAAAGCAAGACCCCCACTAAGTCCTCTACAATAAACTACAAAGTTGTGATTAGTCTTTTCTTAACCATCTCCACTTTATTTCTTCTACACTTTGTTTTAATGAGGAAAACAAAGCTTGGGATCTTAGTCTTCACCATGAAATGAAGGTCTCTAATTGTTCGAGAGTTTCAAACCCTTGGCAGTTCCAACTTATGCAATTCATGGTTGTTGGTGGTGTTGTACACCAGCAACTCTTCACAATTTGAGTCCATTTCAACCATAGTCTCAAAGTTTTGTTTTTTAGAACCAATATCAGTATAATGGTCATCAAGCATAATTTCAAGGTCCCTTTTCCTATTCTTAGTGCCCTCCACCTTTTTACTAGACTCATTGACAAACTCATCAAAACATTTGTCTCTTGCTCTCATTTTCTAGTTAGCCTTCTTTTTTTATTTTTCCAATAAGAGGATTTGATCAGTCAAAAAAGAGTCAAAAGAACTTACTTGGGAAGCCAAAGAGGATTATGTTTGATAGCTACTAGGTGTACTATCCCTTTTAATGTGACGCCCCGACTCCCACGTACAAAAAGCCTCGGGAATCGTGACGTCAGGATGATGACAACTCGGTCACGCATCCCAACTACAAGTGTCAAGTGTGTGCAACAAATAAACAGTGCACAAATAAAATACACAGCGGATAGTAATTAAATCAACTAGTACTAGAATTTTAGTTAATACAGATATCCAAAATACAAATATCATAAAAACAAGCCAAAGTCCCAAAATAAAAATACAAGTCTGATAAAATAAACAAGCACAAGTGATCCCAGATCACTCCTCCAGCGGAGCCAAATCCTCAGGCTCGACATCTGCATCATCAACAACAAAGTCTGCAGTACTATTAAATGGTACCACAGGTAAGTTATAACCTAACCAAATCTTGAGATAAAAATATATCTAAGCAACTAACCATGCATGCATATGATGCAATATGCAACACACGCCAAAAATCTCTTTTGGCCCAAAAATATTTCTGATAAAACATTTTCATCATTTTTCCAGAAAATGGCCCAAAAATCAATATCCATCATTTTTCCAGAAAATGATACACAAAAACATACTCACGCTATTTTCTCAGAAAACAGCCATTTTTCCATTATCCAATTAATCCATATGCACCATGGCCTCCCCTATGGACTATCCGCACGTCCTGGCTGCTTTACGAGCGATACCCAGTTCCACACCCGGTGCGTTCGTGGTCAGGTCATCCTCTAGCCCCCGCCAGCAGAAGGGCCACGGAGTCGGCACGTCCAACGTCCGATCCCGTTGTCGCCCGGCGACAACCCAGGGGACGTCACTCAGTATATTCCATTCCCGAGTGACCAGAGGAGCTCCACCGAGATAATGCCCCATCTCGCCTTGGGGTCGTGATACACACGCACCCACAAATCCAGTCAACACATGAAAACCCAGTTTTCAAAATAGCCACATGATCATGAATGCAATACACGAAAACCCTGTTTTCAATTTACAAACATGAACATGCGTGCATATGCCATGAACCAAACATAACCTCAATATCACAACCAACCAGATCACAACACAATTCCCAACAATAACCAGATCACAACACAATTCCCAACAATAACCAGATCACAACCAACCAGATCACAATACAATTCCCAACAATAACCAGATCACAACCAACCAGATCACAATACAATTTCCAACACCCAAATCACAACACAATAACCAATCAAACAATTACTCCGTACTCAATCATCCACCCCCGAACTCCTCGGACTCAGTCTGGAACCAACCAGAATACAATATATAAATATAGCAGTTAATTGCAAAAATATAATTAAATCTCAAAAGAATTGTTTAGGAAATACTTACAGCGCTTTAAAATATTTTAGGAGGCTCGCAGAGGTGCAAAAGGCGACTGGAAGGCTATGCAGCAGTGTAAAAACACTGTGGCCGAATACATTGTAAACCCAAAATTCAACAGGGTCAAATGGAGACTTGAAATTGATAGGGTAGGGCCTATGGAAGGTGGGGAAGCTAATGGTATTGAAGGTTGGCCGTGGGGGACCGCTGAAACGGCGGTGGAAGGCCAAGAAACCCAAATCGGAGTGGGTGTTCGTATGGCCGGCTCCGGCGACGGATCGGGGCTGGGTTTGGGTGGAAAAGTTTGGTAATGGGCCGGTGAAGAAGTGGTGAAGAAATGGTGGCCGGAGATGGCCGGACGGCGGCGGAATGGAGTGAAAACCACCGCGGGTTCAAGCGGTTCGTGGCGGCTAACGGCGGCGTTAGCCGGCCGGATACTTGGTGGGTAGACTCGCCGGCGCACGGGGGAGCCTATGGTGCCGGCGGTGTCATGCACGGCGGTGTTGGGATCCCATCAAAAACTGCCCTAGGACAAGGTCCTAGACAAGCTCCTAACCATGCATGGACAACAAAGATCGGACCACTTCCATGATCAAGGCTAGCCAAGGCCAACCAAGGGCCAAGACATATCACGGGCCACATTGGCCATGCAAGACTATATCATTTATTTATCTTTATTTATTTTATTTTATTATATTTCAAGGGACCTATTGGGGGTTTCCACTTTGTAATCTCTATAAATAGGATCCTTAGGCATTTCATTTTACATCTTTTGACAATTTGGTAAATCCCTAAGTGGGTGGATTATTGTTCTTGAGATCACTTTTCGGTGCTTAGCACTTGGGCTACTTGGGTGAAATTTGTGAATCCCTAGTAGAGGATCATCACCTTGAAATTCGTGAATAGGTGTGATTCAATCTATCTTATTTCATCATCGTGAAATTCGTGAATCGATGGTGAATTATCTATCAATCTTATGAGTATTGCTTTTGTTTCATTCAATTTGTCAATCTCTTGTCTATGTTTTCCATTCTATATTCAAAAACCCAAAAATATATTGTTCTTATCTTTGCTAGTTGTTCTTATGTTTTCCATCTTGTTCATCTTTACTTTGTTGCAAATCAAAGATATCCTAAACCTCAATTTTAGTATTCTTTGGTTTCACAAAATATCCATAAAAACCATAAAGAGAGTCTTCATATTCTTTTGTCGAGTCTACTCATCTTTTGTTCATAACTTTTCCATTGTCCATACATTGTCTTGCATTCTTCCATATCATAAACACAATCCACTCACCCATTTAATCTTTCCCACTCACATATCTCGACCAACATATTGTTTGCCCTACTTTCCATATTCATCAAACTCACATAAGACCTAGCCTCCATCATGCCCATAACCCTAGCCGAAACACCATAAGCTCCACTTCCCAAAATAGCCTTCTCTCACCCACACTTGACCTAGCCGAAACTTCCCTTGTTTCCCTATCTTCCCATATTAGTCACTTACCAAAACTAGCCTCCATCCATCCAACAAAACCCTAGCCGAAACCCTTGTCTTCCACAAACCCTAACCACCCCTCAAGAGTCCCACTAGGCAACTACCTTAACTTAGGGAAAGTTGACTCATTCCAATCAATCCCACAAATCCTACCAATCCCAAAACCATTCCTAAACTTTAGGAACCCTAATCACCCCAAATCTATCATTCATTCAATCTTACATTGACCTAGCCAAATCCCACATTTTCCATATTGGCCACTTACCTAAATTAGCATTCTTTCACATTCCACCTAATCCTAGCCACCCTTCATCCAACTTAACCCTAGACTCCCACAAGATAATTCCTACCACTTAGGAATCCTTATCCCATCTTCCAATTAATCCAAATTCGAAATCCATCCCTTACCTTAGTCAAACACCAACTTTCCAACACTTCCATGCCTCTTACCATTTAGAATCAACCCTAGCCACCTTACCCATCATCCCAAACCTATCTTCCAAATCCATATCCCTTGATTTAAGGAATTGCCAACCCATTGTCAATCCCTTAAACCTCTCAATCCCTACAATATCTCTAGCCAACCAAGACTTACCTCAATAGCCAAAACCGAATCTTAATCCCTCCAATCACTCAACTCCCCTAGAATCACTCCATTCCTAGAATCTCTCAAGTCAACCAAAAACTTCCCACCTCTTGCCATATTCAAATCATACATTTCTTATCTTACCATAATCAAATCTCATCTTCCATATCCAATCCCTCAAATCACTCATTCCCTAGAATCATTCAAATCAATCAAAGACTATCATCCAATCTTGCCATATTCAAATCCCATCTTCCATCTCCAAATCCCTAAACTCAAGGAACAACCCTCGACCCATTCAAACACAACTCATCATCATCTTTAACCTAATCCCCATCTTTCCCAAAGTGGCTCATCAATCAAGGAGTCCTAGTCTCATCCAACCACATCCTTCCATCCCTAGCATCTCATCCTACACACCAAACCCTAGCCGCCCAACACTCTTGCCCTAATTCCAAACCCTAATCCATCTTACAACTCAAACCCTAGCCACCTCATCCAAACCCTAAACCTATCTTCCATCTCCCAAACCCTAATCCCACTCATCCAAATCTCTTCCAAACCCTAGCAACTCATCTTACACTCCAACCCTAGTCCAACTCTTCCAATCTCGAAATTCCCCATAGCCACCATCCAAACCCTAGCCTATCTTCACCATACCAACCCTAATCTTCATCCAAGTTGTCCCAACATCAAGGGCAACCTTCTAGCCATTCCACATTGCATCAAACACACCAAAACCATCACTTAGATCACCCAAACTCATCATCATCTCCATCTTTTCCATCACTAAACACCACATCTTCACCAACCTAAGAACCCATTATTACCATCATTCGTGCAAGGCCAAGCAAGAAGGCTTGACACTCGGTCACCATCATCACCAAAGCAAGCTCGTGGATTTAATGTTTAGGGACAAGACCGGGGTCCCTAACAGGCGGGCCGGAGGCGGCGCAGCAACGGTAAGGCCGATTCACGGTGGGGAGAGGAGAGAGAGAAGAGAGAGAGAGGGGTCGGGCACGCGGGGAAGAAGCAGGAGAAAAAGAAAAAAAAAAGAAAGAAGAAAAAGGAAAAGAGAATGGAGAAAAAGGAGATCCAGTCTTTTTCAACTTGGGTTATGAAAGTGATCCAACGAAAAAGATTTTAAAACTGAAAGCTAAATAAAATAATCCAAACGCAGAGAAATATTTAAATAAAACAATAACTATTTTTAAAACAGTTAAAATAACTAAATCAATTTAACTCAAAATTAGCTAAAGTAAAATATTAAACTCTGACAAAAACATCATTTAAAATAAAAAGGAATTAAATTGCAGAACACTAATTAAAATTAATCAAATGCAGTGAAATGCTTTAATAAAACGATAGAAATTTTAAAACCTACAAACAAACCAATTTAATTAAGAAATCAATTTAAATCCAAAATAATAATTAACAAAAAGAAAGCCCAATAAAATAATTTTCACAATTTAAAATATTCTAAAAATAATATTCTAAAACTCCAAAAATTCTAAAATAAGAGAATCAATTTTTAAATTAATTAAAATAATCATTCATTAAAAATACACTAAAATCCGGAATGTTACATTTAATATGGAGAGAAGCTGTCGTGACTCATTTAAAAACTTCCTTATTGGTGGCAGTGTCACATTGATTAAGTTTGACCCCCCTTTTAGCCTCGATGGTAGAGTTTTTGAAAACTACTTCCTTGCCAATTCTCTCCATTCTCTGATTTGAAAATTTCGTAGATTCCTCTCTCTCCCTGACTTCAAGCATACTTCACATACTAACATCACCTTCCATATGAGTAGAAGATTCCTTCTTAGCTTGCTTGATAGGTGCCTGTTGAGTTGACTTTCCAATTTAAGCTTCATCATTGTCTCTCACTCCTATATGTCATGTTTGATGCTCTTCCTATGATGGTTGGCCTGCATCCCCACCATACCTTTTATGACTGCTTCCATTGTTTTTTGCAGGCACGTAAACATGCACTATATTGAGGCTGGCCAGCATATGCACTTCTTCCTACTTTCCTGATTGGACAACCTTACTTGTAATGGTTGATTATCCCACACTGAAGATAGAAGTTTGGAAGTCTTTCATACTTTAACTGAACCCAAGTTTGCTTTCCATCAATGGTACAAAGAGTCCCTCTTATTAAGGCTTTTGTAATGTCCATCTCGACTCTCTGTCTTAAGAATTTGCCCCAACCTAACCCTCTGTGATCTGCAACAACTTCTAGCACTTTCCCTACATTGCCACCAATCTGGTTTCCCATTGCTTTATTCATACATGCCAGAGGCATGTTATGAATGTGTAACCAGAAAACTTCTTTATTAAATGGCAACTCACTTGGAGGTATATGACTCTCGAATTCCTGCAAGCAAACTAACCATCAATCAAATGACCACGAATTTGATCACTCTTTCCCTGTCTTCTTCATATTGAAACTCCACCAAATACCTATTTTCTCCCACCTCATTATATTGAATCTATCCTTCAGTCTTCCAGATTTTAGACATTGTTGATTTGAAGGCTTCTTTGTTAACTATCTTATATGCTATGATCATAGCAAATAAATAGCTTCTCCCTTGTGTCTCAACCTTATCCAAGATAGAAGAAGGCAATATCACCTCCTTTCTTTCCTGGTCGATTAGGATAAGGCTTGCCCATCTTTTTGTCAACTCCTATTCTATTCACCACCTCTTCAGACTAGAAATAGTTTAAGAGACACACCTTTATGCAGAGAGAAAAAAACCTCACCCTTCAAAGGAGAGGACTCACATGCTAAACAAATTGTGGGAGAGAGTGAAATCCCCTAGAAATTATGAGAAGGTACTTGGGATAATAGACAAATATATACAGTATTGGAAATTATATTGTTTTTAGCAAAATTTTAGTTATTTAATGTGATTTTGATATAGGTTAATCTGCCCTAACTTTTCAATGGTGCATTTGGGTCAAGCAATTTTCCTTTTATTTTTTCAATTGTGTCCTTTTACTTTTGCATAAATTGTTAGACTATTATAGACATACATATTAAGGTCTTATATAATTCATTTACTCAATTAAACTTACACAATTTTTGTGATGCCCCGACTTCCACGTACAAAATAGCATGAGAATCGTGACGTCAGGATGATGACAACACGGATCACGCATCCCAACGACAAGTGCCAAGTGTGTGCTACAAGCAAACAGTGCACAAATAGATACGCAGCGGTTAATATAAATAAGTCACTAGTACCAGAATTTTAGTTTAATACAAATATC
This sequence comes from Cyclocarya paliurus, assembly GCA_029856935.1. Lineage (NCBI taxonomy): Eukaryota > Viridiplantae > Streptophyta > Magnoliopsida > Fagales > Juglandaceae > Cyclocarya > Cyclocarya paliurus. Next base: position 26,704,749 of record CM056945.1, on the reverse strand, counting down.
TAAAAACAAAAGCGTTTAAAAACAATACCAATGTCCCAAAAATAATACAAGAGTTGAAAAGACGTAAACCCGAGTGATCCCAGATCACTTCTCCGGCGGAGCCAACTCCTCAGGCTCAGCCTCCTCAACCTGCATTAACAACATCAAAATCTACGGTACCAGAAAATGGTACCGCAAGTAAGTAAAACTCAAAATATTTCAAGACATAAATATATTAACACAACAAATACTATGCATGCACATGATGGCCAAACGCAAAACTCGAGAAAAATACAATTTCTCGAAAATCATAATTTTTCCACGCAAGCCAAAAATCACCATTTAGCACAAATTAAATTCCAAGAATAGTTACATTAATTCCAATTTATCTGTATGCACCATGGCCTCCCCTAGGGACCATCCACATACTCTGGCTCCCTTCGTCACACCACAGGTAGCGACCGTGCGAGTGATACAACACGAATGATGCCCAGTTCCGCGCCCACTGCGTACATAGCCAAGCATCCTCTGATCCCCGCCAACTCAAGGGATCACGGAGTCGGATCGAGAGCGCTACCATCTCATCCAAGTCCCGGGCAACAGCCACAGGGGACGACACTCAGTATATTCCGCTCCCGAGTGCCCAGAGGAGCTCCACCGAGATAATAACACATCTCGGCTTGGGAGTGATACACACGCACCCGAAAAACCTTTTTCATATTACACAGTTTCCAAAATACACACCCACGCATGCGTGCACAATGCTATGAAATCGACCAATTACCAACAACCAACAGTTATCAGTAATTTCCCAATAACCACCACAGTTTAACCAGATAACCAAATCACAGTTTATAAAACAGGTTATTGCGAAAATATATTTAAATCTTAAAAGTTTTTTAGAGAAATACTTACAGTGCTTTATAAAAATAATAGGAGGATCACGGAGGTGCAAAAGGCGGCTGGAAGGCAACGCAGCAGTGTAAAAACACTGTGGCTGAAATACACTGTATACCCAAATTTCAATGGGGTCAAACGAAGACTTGAAATTGATAGGGTAGGGCCTATAGAGTGTGGGGAAGCTAATAGTATCGAAGGTTGGCTGTGGATGGCTGTCGAAACGGGTGTTTTAAGGCCGAAAAGTTTGAAACAAAGAGGGTGTTCGTGGGGGCGGCTCCAACGGCGGATCAGGGCCAAAAGTGGGTCGGTTAGGACGGCAAGGGGCCGGTGGTGAAGTGGTAGAAATTTGGTGGCCGATGGTGGCCAGACAGCGGCGGAACGGCGAAGGAAAGCCCGCGGCTTCGCTTGGCTCACGGCAGCACGGCACAGGCTAAAATTGGTGGGGCAAGGTCGCCGGCGCACGGGGAGTCCGGTGGTGCCGACGGTGTCGACCACAGACGGTCGGCGGCGGTGCTGCGGCTGAAGGAAGAAACGGCGTGGGAGAGGAGAGAGAAAGAATCGGGCGAGGAGAGAGAGGGTACACAGGAGAGAGAGAAAATCTGAAAGAAAAAGAGAAGAAAAAGAAAAGAGAAAAGAAAAGATGGGGAAAAAATGAGGTCCAATCCTCACAACTTTTGGATCACAACTGATCATCAAAATAACTATTTTTAAAACAGTAAATTAAATAAATCAATTTAAACTCAAAACTAGCTAAAGTAAATTATTAAACTCCGACAAAAATATCCTTTAAAATAAAGAGGAATTAAATTGCAGATCACTAATTAAAATTAATCAAACGCAGTAAAATGTTTTAATAAAACAATAATAATTTTAAAACCCATAAACAAACCAATTTAAATTAAAGATCAATTTAAATCCAAAACAATAATTAACAATAAGAAAGCTCAATAAAAATAATCTTCACAACTTAAAATATTATAAAATAATATTCTAAAACTCCCAAAATTCTAAACAAGAGAATCAATCTTTAAATTAATTAAAATAATCCTTCATTAAAATATACTAAAATACGAGATGTTACAATTTTCACTTGGGGAATCAAGTACGTGCTTTACACATGCGATTATATGCTAGTTTTTCTATAAATAAACGATGAATTGGAAATCCAAAAACTGCAAGCAACTCTTGGGTGGTGTGTAATGACCCAACCAGTTTCTCAAGCCAAACCCAGCACACGAAAAAAAACCAAGGCCAACCATTCTCTCTTTTTTCTCCCTCGATCTCTTGTGTCTTTCTTTCTCTCTTACTCATCTCTCCCTTACTTTGTTCTCTCTCTCTTTCTCTCGATTTCTTGCCCTCCTTCTCTCTCCCCGTTGAGTCTCATTTTCTCCCTATTAAGGCTAATCATCGACTGCATCAGAGTTGATATTTAGGAAATCTAACTCCAACTTTGTCAAAGTTCGAATCCGAGAGATTTGAAATCTGACTTACATAGGCTCATATCCGACTCCAATAAAATTAATCGAAGCAGTCAAGAGTCAGATTTGGACTTTTCTTTTTTATTCATATTTAGTCAACTTTTAAACAAGACTTCACATATTAATAGATCATTTTTTGTGGGCTTTCAAGTTTACAAAAAACGTTACAAAAAAAAAGGAAAATGAAACAAATTTTAAATATGCAAAAACCAAAAATATAATTAAAAACATTTTCTATGTTATGCAAACCTGAAAAATAATTTTTTTTTTAAAGAAAATAAAAATATACCATAGGCCCTTTAGGCTATTCTTGATATACTATCCTTCATAATTCCATATTAGAGTTTTAGACTCCCAAATCAACTAAAAACAATAAAATGAATGTGCAACCATATAGACAAGGCCCAAGCTAACACCAAGACCCTAAATAATAACTAACAAGTAAGAACAACAATGAACCATTATGGTCGAATGACAATGTCCATCATCCAATCACCCACTACTTAATAAATGACAAATAAAAAACACAACCAACCACTAAAATACAAGCCAAATATTGTCCCCAACTACAACCAACAATCAACAAAGCTAAAACAACACAAATTGAAATCAATTACATGACTAACAAGATAAAAACAAATATTAGGCAGCCTTTACTTGTTTCCCTTTAAGTTGTGCTTGAAGAGAAGAGGACAAGATTAGTGAGGAAATAAGATAGGTCCACATAAAATTATAAAAAGAATGAAATAAAATTGAACAAACAACAGTTACACAATTTCACTAATGCACCTCAAACCTCAATCATCTTTATATAGTATGCTCATCATACTAATGGTTAATTCTACATTAATATGCTAAGATATAATAAATTAGTATCACAAAATAGCCCCAAGTTATAAAAGCATATCATCGTCATCATGCTTGCATCTTAAGCATATAAAAACATACTAAAAGAGTACTTCAACTTACCACCAATCAACCAACACCATTAACCAAACCCGCAACATCCTAAAACTATCTAGTAACTCCACAATACAAATTAGCCATGTACATGGGTAGAGAGAGAAAGAGAGCGTCTTACCAATCCTGTAGCGGTGGTTGGCTGGACTTGGTGATGGGACAGTGCAACAAAAATGTAGTGGTGCGGCACAGTTGTGTGTGTGGTACATCGATCTCCACTGGTCACGATGTCAATACTGACAGAGGCAACAAACAGAGGGTAGGAGAGAGAGAGAGAGGAGTTTGTAAGAGAGAAATACGAGCAGAGAGAGTAAACAAAAAGATGAATGGAGAAGTGGACGGATATATTTATCTGCTTAGTACTATGTTATGATATGATATTACACTTGAAAGCCCTTTCACATGACATTATGTTTCTACTACTATTTTGACTTTACCACAAGTGTAAAATTGTGGCATTTGTTATTATGTTGGTACCAACATCCATATTTTTGAGTGCACCCACTTTGGAGATAAAGTAGTTTATGTGTGGGTCTTTCTTGTGTACACAATCGAGAAAATTTCACTTCTGTTTCTTTTCGGTTGGCTGTTGGAATTTACACAACCCTATTATAGGGTAAACATGCCTCTGTTCTTTATGATGTTGTTTCAGTTATGCTTATACCAAAAATATTTTGTCAATACTATTTTTGTAATGAAATGCTTCTGAAAATACCACTACCTTTTTTTACACTGTTGGTTTCTTCATTTTGTAATTGGCTCATATTTATAGACTATTACAAATTTATTGCTTACCTAGCTATTGATAACTCATCCCGTTTACTTCTATTATTTTTCATATGACTTTAGTGGTGATATTTGGAATAGATAACATGTGACAATTGGGGAGATTTCACTTCTATTGCTTCTCGGTTGGCCGTTGGGATTTGCATAAACTTGCCACGAGGGTAGACATGGCCTTTGTTCTTTATGATGTTGTTTTAGTTATGCTTATGCCAGAGATATTTTGTCTATATTATTATTGTAATGAAATGTTTCTGAAAATACCGTTTACTTTTTTAAGACTGTTGGTTTTTGTATTCTGTAATTAACTTATGTTTACAGACTAGTACATATTCATTGCTTATCTAATTGTTGATAACTCACTCGTTTATTTTTATTATTTTTTAGACGATTTTAGTGATTGTAACATTTGGAATACATAACACTTATAGGATTATAAAAGAAAAATGAGACAACTGCGTGAGTGGACCAGTATGAGTTAAGAGGGTTTTTGCTAGAAGAAGATTGTTGTACTAAATTTTATATTTCGTCAATTTCAAGTTATAAGGTTTTACCACGGGTCCGCGGTGTGACACGGTGGCACCCACTTCAATTGAGGAACAGTGATCTAGCCTAATTTCTTGGCTCTTTGAAGCCCCAGGTCCCAAGTAAGGTTTTGTTACACAATTTCTTACTATTCATTTATAGTTAATATTTTTTAATATTTTTAAATTTTTTTTTGAATTTTTTTTAAGTTTTTTTAAATTTTTTATTCACTATTTATATAAAAAAATTTGATAAAAAAATTAAAAAAAAATAGAATATGAAATATAAATAAATAATAAGAAGTCGTAAAGATTATTTTGTTATCAGTAACACCCACTTCCCCTCCTGTCCTAAAACCCTAACACCAACTTCCCCGTCTTATGTCCTTAAGTTTTCGTCCGAAGAGCCCAATTGGCTGTAAAGTAAAACTGAAAAGTCTGGTTAAGGATGCAGCACGACGAGGTGATATGGCAGGTAATCAGGCACAACCACTGCAGTTTCATGGCCAAGTAAGTCTTTCTTACGCTCAAATAATATATCATCTTCTATAATGATATGCCAATGTTCTTCCTTCACTTTTGTTTATTGTGGCTGTTAATATCGCTGTGGGTTTTCAATTTTGTTCGGTTTGTGGTCTTGTAGAATTACCACTGGGAATTTCTGTAGAAACCCCTATAACGTGACCGGGATTTGTAACCGGAGCTCCTGCCCTCTTGCCAATAGTCGCTATGCCACCATTCGCGACCATGACGGTAATTTTCACTCTTTGCTTCTTACCCTTCTACTTTTTCAATGGATTGGACCTGTCAATTTCCCCCCTTTTTCTTGTGATCTTAACAGATATGCATTCTAATCATTGAAATGTTGCTCAGTATGGTCTATGAGAATAAGCAGATAGGGAAAGGAACTGACTTACTGAGTCTTATATTTTTTATGGGCCTTGGAAAAGCAGAAATATCCACCCACTTGGACAAAATACATTTGTTTGGGTTGGTAGGGTTCGGCCTGGTAGCTTCTTTGTGTAAGCTGAGGACATTGGAAAAATATGCTACAATATGGGTTTTTAGTTAATTTTAGTGGATGTTAGGTTTTTTACCTTTGTTGTTCATATGTGGCTGTCATTAACTTGATGTTTTATGTCAATTAACGTGTTTTTATATTAACGAATGACAACGAATGTTGTTTTTTTTTTATATTGCTGTCTTGGTCTGCTGCAGGAGTCTTCTATCTTTATATGAAAACTATAGAAAGAGCTCACATGCCAAACAAATTGTGGGAGAGACTGAAATTGCCCAGAAATTATGAGAAGGCACTTGAGATAATAGACAAACATATGGTATTGGAATTAGATTGTTTTTGAAAATTTTCTTTTATTTAATGTGATTTTGATATAGGTTAATTTACCCTACCTTTTCAACTTGACAGATGTATTGGCCTAAGTTCCTTGTACACAAAACAAAGCAGCGGTTGACCAAGATGACTCAAATGCGGATACGCATGAGGAAGCTTGCTTTGAAAACAAGGTTTATTTCTTCTCATGCTTGCAATATTTTTCATTTTGCCGCAAGAAATGCTTACTCATGGTGCAATAACGTTTTGTAAGGTACAAAGTTGTCTTTTATAGCTTGCTTGTTTAGTTCTCAAATTATTGGAGTTATATAGTTATGATGACAATGACTTACTGATCGAAGATCTAAATCTTTGCTAATCTAATCAAAGCCAACTTCTTACTTCTAATTAACTAGTTTCATAGACAAATCAGGATTGGAATAGATCTAAATTTGTGCCTGTAGTTAGGAGGTAAGGCAAACATGGCTTTAAGACAAGTGACATTGAAGTGAGAGCTGGATTTTATGAGTGAGAAAGTCATATCACTGATATTTATTGTTTACAATAAGAAAAACAGGGCAATGGAATAAAAAGTGAATTGCTTTGTAAGTCTTGTGCTAAGAATTGGCAACCCTTGGACTAGGTGTTCTGATACTGAAAGGGGTCTAATTGTAATATTTCTTTGTCAAATAGTGTTTTTCCTTATTAACGGGCTTTGTAATATTGCAAATTGTTTCTGTTGCTAAACAGAGAGAAAATTATGACAACACCGAGGAAGGAAAAGAAAAGAGAGGCTAGAAGAGAGGAAAAGGCTGAAAGGGCAGCAGCATTGGATAAGGTTATATATGGGCTGTTGCTACTGGTGTACATTGACTGTATATGTCTTTACAGCTCTCATTTAGACTAGTTTTTCTGCAGAGCATTGAAAAAGAACTATTAGAACGCCTTCAGCAAGGAGTTTATGGTGACATATATAACTATCCTGTTAAGGAATACAACAAAGTTCTTGATATAGAAGAGGGGCAGGCTGCTAGCGAAGATGAAGATGAGATGGTATATTTGTAAAATCCTTTTTTGTTGAGGTTCTTAATTATCATTTTGAATATTCACGATTTACTATTGTGGTCACTGAAGATATTACTCCTATATAATTAAGTGCCCTTTCATTTTTTTTTCTCGGAATGGCAGGAACCAGAGATAGAATATGTTGAGGGTTATGATGAACTTGAAGAGGAAGATGATATAGAAGATTTTGATGGTCTTGCAATTTCCCAGTCTCATGTGGATTATGATAAGGGTAAAGCTGTCACTAGATACTTTGTATAGATACTTTGTATGGACTAGATCTCCTTAAAAATCGCTTGTAAGTTTACATTGTTCTTGTCTTTGCATGCACATGTAGTTCATATGCTCCCTACTATCCACTTTTATAAGGTAAACATATGTTTTTGGTTGTCCTAAAATGGAAAGCAATACATTTGAATTGGAAAAGACATATTTAGGAAGATTGCTACATTGTTATTGATATTAATAATCATGCCATTCAATCATGCATTTAAATTAGACTAGATGGAGTAATTACTTGTGCTAAGTAGGCCGTCCTTTTTTAGTGTTACAATTAAAGCTTAAGGGGATGTTTGGACATAGAGATGCAACACGAAATTCTCAAACTTCCTCGTAATTTCCTTCCCAAACATCACTTAAACATAAAATACTTTTCAATTTCAAATCTTCAACTTTTTCATCTAATCATTATCTAATACAACTTTTACAAATTTCAAAACAAAACATAAAAATCAATACAATTTTTTCAAACATGAAAGCAAAAATATTATTAAGGCCATGAAAGAAGAAGGCGGGGAGAAAAGCTCTAACCAGGGGCGTCTTAAGGGGAGGGGTAAGGGGGTTGAATGAGTATAGTAAATGGCTCCAAGTCAAAAACTTACTTCTTCAGTGGGAAGGTGATATAGTTTGTTTATAGGAAACCAAATTGGAATTCATTACAAGGGAATGAGTTCGGAGCTTATGGCGAGGTCAACATGTAGGGTGGTCGTACTTGCCTTCAAAAGGCGCATCCGGTGGTGTTCTCATTATGTTTGATAAAAGGGTGGAGGAATGTGTGCGTGAGTTCATTGTGGCTTGCTCTTTTATGAATATAGAAGACAGTTTCCAATGGGCATTTGTTGGAATTTATGGCCCTAATGTTAATTCGGAGAGAAGGTCACTGTCGGAAGAATTGGCGAGACTTCTTAGTTGGTGGGAGTTACCAAGCTGCATAGGGGGGTGACTTCAATGTAACCTGCTTCTTGAGTGAAAGATTAGGTGGGTCCCACATCACTCCTGCCATGAGAGATTTTTTTTATTTCATATCAGAATAGGAGCTTATGGATATTCCATTAATTGGAGGTACGTTTACTTGGTCTAACAATTGAGAATTCCCATCTTGGTCGAGGATTGATAGGTTCTTGTTAACTCCTGATTGGGAGTTACATTATCCAGACGTAACTCAAAAGCAATTACCCAGATTATGATTTGATCACTTCCCCATCATCCTGGACTTTGGAGGCATTCAAGGGTATAGCAGGTATTTTAAATTTGAGAATATGTGGCTTAAATTTGATGGTTTTGTAGACAGGATTAGACAATGTTACTTCTTTCAGTTTTCGAGGCTCTTCGAGCTTCATAATGGCAAGAAAGTTAAAAGCATTGAAATAGAATCTGAAGCAATGGAATGAACAAGTTTTTGGCAATGTGATGCAACAGAGGTGATCTCTTTTGGAGGAGCTACATGGGTTGGAAGGAGAGGAGGCAAGATCTCTCTCTGAATTCGAGAGAACCCTTAAGACCCAGGTAGCCACAAAACTTGAAAGAGTAACATTGCTGGAGGAGATTTCGTGGCAACAAAAATCATAGGCATTATGGCTCAAGGAGGGAGATAAGTGCACGAAGTTCTTTCATAGGGTGGCTAATTCTCATAGAAGAAATTGATATGTTGATGGTAGATGATGCAGTGTCCTCAGATCAATCAGTCATCAAGAATCACATTGAGCAGTATTACCAACACCTCCTATCCAAACAACATGTTGGTGACCATAAGTGGATTAGCAGTGCGCAGGGTGGCTAGAGAGGCCTTTTGAGGAGGAAGAAGCGGGTAAAGTAATCCGTTGCATGGCTAGCAACAAGGCTCCAGGCCCTGATGGTTTTATCGTGGGCTTCTTCCAAGCTTGTTGGGAAGTGATTAAGGGAGACTTGATGCTGGTCTTTCAAGATTTGCATAGTAATGCCAGCATTGAAAAAAGCCTTAATGCTGCTTTCTAGGCACTCATCCCTAAAAAGATGGGGTCTGTAGATGTTAGAGACTACCGCCCCATTAGCCTTGTTAATGGGGTTTACAAGATCCTCTCCAAAGTGTTAGCGAATCAATTGAGTACGGTGATGGAAAAGGTAATCTCGAAGCAGCAAAACACCTTTGTCAAAGGTAGACAAATCCTAGATTCAGTTTTAATTGCAAATGAGGTTTTGGATGGACGACTTAAATCTAGAGAACCCGGGTTACTTTGCAAATTAGACATGGAGAAAGCCTATGATCACGTCAACTAGAAGTTCTTACTTTATTTACTTGCAAGATGTGGTTTGGGGGAGAAATGGCAGTAATGGGCAGCGTTTTTCATCTCTATAGTTCAATTTTCTATCTTGGTGAATGGCTCTCTGGTGGGTTTCTTTGACTCCTGCTGTGGTTTGAGACAGGGAGACCCGCTCCCTCCTTTACTATTTTTATTTATCATGGAAGCTCTTAGTAAGATGATTGTGGGTCTTGTGGAAGGTAGCTTTCTCAATGGTTTTCAAGTAAGGAATGGAGATTATGGTTCCATGGATATTTCTCACTTACTTTTTGTTGACGACACCATTATCTTCTGGGGAGCAAATATTGGGCATATCCAATCTTTGAGGGCTCTACTTCTTAGCTTTGAAGCTGTCTCAGGTTTGAGAATTAATCTCTCAAAGTCTGTATTGGTGCTAGTGGGGGATGCTCCTGACACGGAGACTTTACCCTCTATATTGGGATGTAAGGTCTCATCTTTACCCCTGAAATATCTTAGCTTACCATTGGGTGCTCCCTTTAAATCAGAGAGGATTTGGACCAACGTGGTTGAAAAGGTGGAGCGCAGATTGGCTTCTTGGAAGAAGCTGTATTTGTCTTAAGGTGGTAGACTTAAATCTGATTAAAAACACTCTTTCTAATTTACCCACATATTTTCTGACCCTGCTTTTGCTCCCCATAAAGGTTGCCAACCATATAGAGAAGCTACAACGAGACTTCTTATGGAGTGGATTGGAGGAAGAGTTAAAATTTCATTTGGTTAATTAGTCACTTGTATGTACTCCAATTTTTGGGGGTGGCTTGGGGATTCGTTAGCTTGATGAAATTCAACCAAGTTTTGTTGGGTAAATGGTTGTGGAGGTACCAAAACGAAAGGGGGGCTCTATGGAAGTCCGTTATAGATTCACAGTTTGGGGAGGCTTGGGGAGGATGGTACTCGAATGAGGTACGTGGCACAATATGGGGTGGGGTTGTGGAAATACATTAGGAGACGCTAGGAGTTCTTCCGAAGACATGAACATATTGTGGTGGGTGATGACTCTTAGGTCAGATTTTGGTATGACAAATGGTGGAGTGAATGTAGCCTATAAGACACCTACTGCCATTTTTGAGATCACACAAGAAAGGATGCAGCGATAGCCGATCTCTTGGTCTTTTCTGGTGTCTCCCCTCAATGGAATGTAGAATTCATTAGGGCAGCCCATGACTATGGAAACTATCACAAAGATCTATGAGGCATTGTATGCTATAAGCATGACAGAAGGTACCACATATAAGATGAGTAGGAGTCCCTCCAGGGAAGGTAAATTCACGGTTAGATCATTTTACCAAGTTCTAACGAGTCTTGGAATGATTATTCCTTTGGAAGAGCATATGGCAGACGAAAGCTCCTTCAAAAGCAGTTTTTTTCGTATGTACAACATCTCTGGACAAAATCCTCACCATAGATAACTTGAGGAAACATCAGGTAATGGTGTTGGACTGGTGTTGTATGTGTAAGAAATGGTGAATTAGTAGATCATTTGTTTTTACACTACAAGGTGGTCAGGACCATGTGGGATGATTTTTTCGCGAGAACTGGATTGTTATGGGTCATGCCTCTAACTAGTGAATTTCCTTGCAATTTGGAGAGGCCTTAGAGGCAACTCACAAGTGGCAGTGATCTGGAAAATGGTTCCTATATGCATGTATTGGTGCATTTGGCGGGAGAGAAATGATAGAAGCTTTGAAGATCATGAGAGAACAATGGATGAGCTTAAAGCTTTCTTTTTTAAAACTTTATTCTTATAGGCGGGGGCTATTGTTTGTAATGGGCTAAATGTCCATGATCCTCTTTTTTTGATTGTAAACTCTAATTAGGTTTTTTCTCATGTATACACCCTATGTAGTTGGGCTTAGCCTACTTCTATGAATAAAATTTCTTGATTAACTATAAAAAAAATATTATTAAAAATCTATATTCAAACAATTTTTTCACTTTATAATATTTTTAGTCAACTTTTTTTTCTCATTTCTGAAAACCCAATAAAATATCTCGTTTTTTTTTATCATTTTCCACTTTATAAGATACTACTAGTGTCCAAATGATCCCTTAGTTATGGGGCTTTGTGTTATTTGTTGTTTATAATAATGGGAGAAACTTCTAGGGGTTGACTCAAGTGGTAAGGGCCTTGGTCTTGAGGGTACACATGCTTCCCTTAGATCCAAGGTTTGAATCCTTGGGCGCAAACAATTTCTAGGGATCACATCCCATGGTGAAAAGTAGATGAGTTACCTGGGGTGATGCAGGGACATTGTATGAGTTTGGGATTTAACCAGGTAAAAGACATGTTATGTGTGTACGGTCTCTGAGGTTCTTTGTCACAAAAAAGTTAAATAATGAGATAAAAGTTCTCAAGAGAATTCTTAGTGTGATTGTGTAACATTGGAAAAAAGCTTGTGTCAGATAATTCTCAGGTGTGCTGGCGCATATAGAGTAATGGAAGAAAAGTGTGTGAGAGGGTTCTTTGGTGTTTGTCTGTCTGTCTGTCTGTCTCTCTCAAATGAGTAAGAAAAAGTTTAATGATGCAGTTGAAACAGATGGAGATGATGAAGAGGTTGAACCGGTTGCTGGCAAGAGAGTGAGGAAGGAAGCAGCCTCAAGTTTAAGAAACTTTGAGAAAGATGAAACTGGTGCAAAATTGACTGGTGCAAAATTGAAGAAGAGAGCTAGGGTGCTTGTTGAGGTAATGGCCAATGAAATTTGGTGTTTTTACATTTGGCTACATTTTCAAATATATATGCCATATCTTTCATTCAAATTTGAAACTGTTTGTATGGTACGAATAATTCTCTATTCAGTATAGATTTAGAGCCTCTTGTTGTTTAGCTAATGCAAATATAGTGTCATCTTTAATTGGTTTGGTGTGGATGGCTAAATTTCACTGTAAACTGATAGCTTGCACCATCACTTAAAACTATGGTGATTGTGCTGGCACTTGCAGTCATATGCAACTGATTTTTATAAGAATGTTAGCGTACATGATGTTGCTCTGGTAAACAGGTTCTCCTATAGTTGGAGTCGGCTAGATGATTTCTTTGCTGTATTTTGTTGCTCTGAACATCCAAAAGTACATAGTTGGGTCCCCACCCAGCAGTCTACCATTCCTCAAAAATGCGCAATCCTCATAGAGGCACTTAGGTTCCTTTTCTAGTTCTTGCTTTAGTTGATGCTCTACCTGATCAAAAGTGGATGTGGTCCTCTTTTGTATCTTGGTATTGTTCCCTTGGCTTACTAAACTTTCTGATCAAAAGGAATAAAACAAAACAAGGAAAAGTGGGGTGGGGATGGACAATAGATCAATAGATTGGATGCAGTGGAGGAAGATTATGGTATCCTACTGCATTTTCCTCATAATTATCTGAACTATTGAATTTTTTCACCATTTTTAGACAATGCTCATTTGAGAAGAATCTCTCTCTCTCTCTCTCTCGCAAATATATGCTATTTGTTTCTCAGAAACTGGGACACAATACAAATAATTAGTTGTTGAATGCTCCGTATTTCTGTTTGTAGCTATATACAATCAGGATCCTAAATATTTCAACTGTGTTTCTGTTTGATAGGTAGAGCACGAAGATGTTGATGAAAGTCAAAAGGCTGCCCACTGAGTGCTTAAAAGCATATCGCTTCACTTGTTATGCTTGTAAACCGGCTAATGGCAGAGATACCCTTGTTCGCTTGTAGAGTATGTTTAAAACCTCACTGGGAAAAGAGGGAAAGTTACTATAGCGGACGAAATTTTGATAGCTATCTCTTGATCACGGTTGAAAATTTTTATTTATTAGATAGATAATAGTTTCTCTTGATTTCTTTTCCCTCATTTTTGGGAGAAGGGGCTGTACAAGAGTGAATTTCATGGCCTTTTCTAGTCCCTACGGCCTCAAGACTCAATTATTCTGTTTACTGCTGCTCAGAAATGAAATGAGTTTCTCGCACGAGGTTATGTGAAAGCTGGCTCCAATATTTCTGATAATGCCTGAATGGAAAATTTGGGGGATAACAATTGCAAACTTGCAGATGAGCCTTAAAATGAGCGAGTGGCACGTCTGCAGAGTGCTGGTTACGGTACCGTGTGATAAACGGGGTGTAATTTGTTCAAACGAATAAAGTAAATAAATAAAATGTAGTCCAATTTGAAGGCAAGGCTATTCGAGGACAGTCCAGAATAGTCTACGAAGCACTCACGCTCTAGGTAATCTGCACTTATATCAACGCTCTAAGTAATCTGCACTTAAATCTAATCCTCCCTTTACCTATACTTCACGAGTAACTATTGGAAAAAGATCTCTTACGTGTTGGCTTAAAACTTTCAAAAAAACATGCCAACGAAAGTGAGGCAAACAGAATCTCTCCTCTCTCTTAATGTTGCCACGCCATATTGACACAACGACATTATGGCTATCAAACAGATTGTTTATCTAAGCCCACAGGCACAGTGTTCTTAAGAACCATCCCGTTTCTCTACTAACCATATTGCCCTCGCACGCTCATGTGTGGATGAAGCTTGTAAACTAAATGGGTGCTTTGATGGATTGTGACCTTAGATCAGGGGTGGCAAATCATGTTTTCGAATCGTATTCGTGTCGTGTCAAGTCATGAATATTTGACTATATAAGTCAATCCAAACCTGACCCGTTAAGTTAAACATGTTAAACTCTCAAACCCTAACCGAGCCCATTTAAATATCGGGTTGGGTCTGGTCGTCCATTTGACCCGTTTAATAATTAGTTAAAAATAGATCAACAAGACTCATTTAAAACCGTTTCATATAAATTGGTTGAACTAATACACATAACCCATTTGACATTATTAATATAATTTCACATAAAAGTTAAAATCTATATTTATTAGTAGCTACAACATTTTTAAGAAAAATTAGACTACCTACTAACAAAAAATATCAATATTTTTGAAATTTTAACATATATCATTCAACTACAAATATGAGTATAGGTCTAAAATGATAATCCCAATAATAAAAATATAAGCATACTGAGAAATATCAATATTACAAAATCTAAACGGGTCAAAATGGGTTGATTTCGGGTTAAGCGAGTTGACTCATTATTAACCCATTTATAAATCGTGTCATAACAGATCAATCCGTTTTAGCCTGAACCTGTTAACATCATATCCAAAATTGCTAATCTCGTGTTGTGTTTGTATTAAGTTCATAGGTCGTGTCACATATTACCACCCCTACCTTAGATGATATATGGATAGGGTACATGTGTAATTTTGGTTGGTTTCATGATTTAGAATTAAGATCATGGCCCCAATTTTATGCATTGGAGTAATTGTATTGGACAGATTTTAGTAAAGCTATGTAGAAGTTGACTCAAGCATAAACATATGATGTATGAGTATTAAAGTAGGTTTATAATTGCATAATTATGCTTGGATTAAATTGTGTGTTTATGGAAGAAGGGTATTGTATTTGTAGTTTGGAACTCATGGTGTATTGGGACTAAGTTGTAAAACTTGAGCGATGCATTGGATGTTAAAGTGAAGTATGAGAGCTCACTTTATGAATTAGAAATGGAGTGTGATATATGTAGAAGGATACAAGGGAAGTATAAGACCATGAGATTGGACGTAAAATGTTGAGTTGAGGTTCTAATTCATGGTTTCGAAGTTAAAGAAAATGAAGTTAAGGAAGGTGAAGTCTAGTTAGGACTAGAAGAGGTTGAGATCAATAATTAGAAATGAAGTTGGGCTTTTAGGTTCATAGTTTAGGCTTAGGATTAATGAAAATGCCTATGTTTCAAGGATTGAATGAATGATATCTTCCATAAGTAAAATGAATGGGATGCTATGAATACCTATAGGTGTAAGTTCATACAATTATGAATTTTATGAGGAAGTATTCAAGTAAATAGTTGAAGAAGGTTAATTGGACAATGATGGGTCTAAGTGAAGGAAGTTTAAGTAAAGAATCAATTGAAAGTTAAGACCACATGGAAGAGAATGCACTTCGAGTTAAGAGTAGTTTAATATGCAAGTTCTATGTTTAATGTTCTAATGTAAATGAAAAGGAAATGATATTCGGCTATGTATGAATGTAGGTTGCCATTTAATGGACATATGAACGGATTGCATGGAATGAAAATGGCATGGAGTCCAGATAAGTATTATGTCATACTCTTATAAAGTTTTCTAAATGTTATGAAAATTAAAATGAAATGTAACTTTTAATAAAATGAAATGAAATGCTTTTATGAGAAAAATGTTCTTTTAATGCAATGAAAATAAATGAAATGTTTTCTTAGAAATGAAAACCTTCTTTTAAAAATTAAATGATGTTTTGTGAATCAACGCTAAGGTATTAATGCTTTGAAGTATATGTATGTAATGACCTTTGCGGTGCCCTGTTCCTCTGCAAAGAACTTGGGGAGGATCCATGGTGCCAAGGGTATTAGCCGGTTGGCAATATCTCGAATTTAGATTAGGGATAGACGTGCAATTTTTGCAAGGAAGTGCACATGTTCATAAAATAGACATGTAAATGTATAACGCAACGTAATAAGTAAAGGTTTAGTCAAAGAATAAATGTTATTAGTACAAAAGATCTCAACTATAAATAGATTCATTCATTAATCAACAAATATCTATAGGAAAATTATACAATTACAACTTTTTTTTACAACTTTTATACAATCATGTGTTAAACGAGGGATATTTTTATAAAACAATTTATAAAAGTAACATCACTTTATATAAATACCCTCAATTTAAGAGATGGTTGTATAAAAGTTTTAAAAAAGAGTTGTAAGTGTATCATTACTCATATCCATATGTCATTATCACTTCTCAGATTTCATTACACAATACCATTTGTTCATATACTACGTCCAGGTACAACAGACCAAGCATGATTTATTGCTTGACTAAATAGTACATCTCCAAGAGATACAAACATCTATTAATGGAGACAAGTCTCTGCTACTAGTACTTAGGCAGGGTTGGTCCTTCTTCCACGAGAACCGCTCTTATAGCCTATATTGCATCAAAGTCTACATTTCGATAAATGAAACCATAGGTAGGTTAGTAGCTATGACAGAACTTCCATTGAGAGACAATGCACATGTAGATGTAATGCACAATTTCATGTAAAGGATCTATGAACACATATATTCATGCACAATGAGGAATCACCCTCTAAGCAGAAAACACACGTACCCATAGTCATGGAGAGGAATCATCCTCTTGGTAAAACATAGTATATAAGCATGGTGAGGAATTACCCTTTGTGCAAATATCAATTATACATAAATATAATGGAGGCGAGGAATCACCCTTTTCTCAAGCACATAAGACTCGTCATATTGAATCTCATCACATAAAATGCCAAGCAGGGAAATCATTTCACCGTTTGATCTGAGAATTACTCCCACTCGGCCAATGGGGTGAGCCGATCTGCCTATTCCAAGTCCTCCAACACACACACACACACACACACACACACACACAAACACACATGATATGCCCGAAGAATTTCTCCAACCTGTCTATCAAGTGAGGGCAATATGAAACCACACGTGGACTCTTACTCCCCGTATGCAACTTGTGGCAACGTGTTGTAGCAATGGTGCGGGGACTCTTCAACCCACCAATGATGATGACACATGGTAAGACTCACGCACCAAGAAAAGAAATCACAAGCACCACCAATTAAAAGTATTCCAACTCATCGCCTTAAACCACAGAGTAAAGATAATTCATAAACATAATGAATAAGATGCATATTATTTTCATGAGAAGAAAGAGAAAAGTTATGAAATATGCAAAGCTTAACCTTAACATTCTCACAACATTCACCCCACATTCCTAGAACTGTCTTAAAAGCTAACCTACCTCATAATATAGAAAAGACTACAACAAAGCTGATGCTGCTCTTCCCACCCATCGCTCTCTTGAAGTCCCTTGCTCTCTTGAATACTCTTAACTCCAAAGAACTCCAATGCTTACGATCTCAAAAGTGATATTTTGAATTTTATCTTAAGCCATTTATAGGGTGGGATTGTTAGGTGTCCTTCTAACTACTGATGTCCTTGAATAGGAGCCCTTCAATCTCAGTGGTCCCTCTACAGGATGACAAAGACATTGACAGGACAAGGCACACATGTTCTTGCAGCTTGCCTTGTGACCAATCTGCAGTTCTTCCCCAAGTATGGGTCTCCCATGTGGTGCTAGACCATACCTTTGGGTTAAGATGATATGGCCTGTAGGGCAATAATATTTTCTGTAGACTTGCTCCTGACGTAACCTTTGAGGTGTTATGTGGGCTTCTTGATACGATACTATTGCCTTCTGAGCATTTCTGTGTTATCCCAGAAAGCTCACACATTTGTATGTGTTTTGTCCTTGACCGTTGCTTGCCTCATGCTCGTTACTTGCTCTTCGCCCAACCTTTCTTACCTTCGCAAAGTTGGCTCCTTTTCTAGAACAGCCAGCCTCTTCAGCTCCCCATTTTTGCCCTGGTTCTTGCTCACCTGGCATAGGGTGAAAATCCCTTTGTTACACCCTACACTAAGATGTGCTTGACAGGCTTTCTACATGGTGCCGGTCGTCCTTTCTTTGGACTAGCTTCACTTTGCAGACCTTGCCTCCTCTTTTTCACTAAACCAATGAGGGGGTATCATCTTTGCCTTCACGACTCTTTTCTTCGTCATCCTTTTGCCCTTAGAAAGAGGTTTGTCCTCTTACGCTAGTGTGGTCCTCACAACCTTTCCTTGGCAACGCTTGTTTATGCATCTCTATGATAAATGTATGCATGATGAAATGGATGTATATGTAGTAATTATTGTTCTTATGATCTATGAAATGATGATGTTTATGTTCAATGTTATAAAATGATATTTTATGAAATGAAATAAATTGATGAATGAAAAGAAAGAAAAGGAAAGGACATAAAGGAATGGAAATAAAGGAAAGGAAATGAATGAATGTCTTAATGTATGAAACTACGTAACAGTCAGTGATTGTATGAATGATGGTACCAATGGACTGGGCAGATTGTAATGCTAGGTAAGTAGTATTGGTAGTGTGGCACCCCTGACCCCAGTTATGGTTTGGCAAGGAATTGCGGTGCCTAGGATGCCTGCCAGATGACTACATCCCTTGAATTCATGGGATTCTTATGTGCTCGTATGCTAGGAGCACGTGTGTATCAAAATCACAACAAAACTAGTAAGGGAATTAGTTGGAGACTAACACCAATAGTACCAAAGATACTCTTCATTACTTGTCCATTAATAGAAATACCCACAAATCACTGTTCCTTCATCCCAAATATAATTACATACCAACAATTGTTCATCTCCCTACTCGAAATATAAAACACCATAAACTGTTCTTCACCTAAGTATAACAAGCATCCTAAAATTTACAAAGATTACAAACTTATTGGGGAGAGTCTCACATGGCTATTCCTCAGGCTGCACTTGTCCTTCTTCCTCAAGGTAACCCTCCTGAGCTACATTTGCATCAAAGTCTATAGTTTTGAGGGCCGAAACCGTAGTGGGACTACCACAGTCAGATTTCAATGAAATCTCAGTAAATTACCACTCGTAATAGCACTAACAATGCAAGACTATGGTGATGAATATGAGTTCACAAGTGTCATGTAAACAAGCGCTAAAACCACATATGGCATAACTAAGGTGAGGAGTCACCCTTTGAATGAAACCCATATATAGTAAGTATGGCGAGGAATCATCCTTTGAGTAAAACAACATAATCATAAATCACCATACACACCACCAAGTACGGAAAATCACTCCACCCATTTGACGCGGGGAATCTATCTAGCCGATCAACATGTGGAATACACCCACCAAAACAATACAGGGAATCACTACCTAGCCAAGATGTGAAACACTTCCACCAAATGATACAGGGAATCACTCCACCCGTTTGACATGGAGAATCTCTTAACCAAGTCAACACGTGAATTCTTAAAAAAAAAACAATACAAGAATTGGCCCACTTGATCAACACGAAGACTCTGTTTACCCTTGTTATCAAGTGGAACAGTACGGAAATGCTCCACCCTCGATCAACACGAGGAATCCTTCTACCTGAGTGAAACACGAGGCCAAGCACCCCCAGGAATGTTATGGGGAATCACTCAACCCAATCCCATGAGTATTGAGCACTTTGAAATCACTTCATCAAGGTAGTAAATAACCATGATGAGAAAACATGCATTTCATGAGAAAAAGGGGTGAGAAGTAGAATATGAAACCCTGAACATACCCATAGATATTTACCCCCACATTACTAGCATAGTCGTAGGAGTGAACCTACCTAGGAAGTAAATAAATACTAAAGGTTGGGTAGGAGTTCTTGATCTCCTTGTTGATGAAGGCTTCGAACTCTTAGTAGTGAATTTCAAACAAAAAGAAGAAGAAAAGTGTAATGGAATACTCAGCGATCTTGAAAGTGAAATGGGGATTGTTATCGAAATTCCTTATATATGGACAATGGTGTACATCATAGTTCTGATAGTTCTCGTGTGGTGCCCCGTTCCTTATGAAAGTCTAGGTGAGGATCCATGGTGCCAAGGATGCTAGCCAATCGGTCAACACCCAAGAGGGAATTGAAATAGGCATGTAATTATTTTCTAGAGGGAATTACATGTGTAAAATGTTTAACTTATGAAATCGCAGAAAAATTTAAGTAAACCACGTTGTGATGACAATGTTAACAATTAAGTACTGAAATACTAAACTTTACGGAAAAGGGGTTTCTTGCCCTACATTAAAACCTTAAAATATTAAATCATCCAAAGTACATAAGGTTAGTCGCCATAAAGTGGCCGACAGATTACAAATAGTCACCAAACTTAATATTGTACATCCTAATGGAAGGCACATGGTAACTATGGCAGGTACTGGTATTACGACGGGTACTAGTCTCCATAATTAGGACTCGGATGAGATTGACTCTTCTTCCTCAAGTGTCATGTTGGGGTCAGAACTTGCATCAAAATCTATGGTCCCAAGAACAAATCCATAGGTAGGTTAGGTGATTATGACAAGACTGCTAATGAGAGATAATGCTAACGAAGATGTTATGAAAACTTTTCATGAAAATACTGGAGATTGCGTGGTGAGCAATCACCCTTACTCTTACAACTACATGCATCCCTTAAACATGGCAAGGAATCACCATCTCGTTTAACATGTATATACTTAGGCATTGCCCTTTTGGGACATTGCCATTTCTTTATGCAAAATACATAAAAACACAGTAATAATATGGCAAAGAATAATTGTAGCGCCCCCAGCCCCTACTTGGGATTTGGCGGAAACTGAAACATCGGGACATGCAACACTAGGGTTACTTGCCCCTCATACATGACAGATAAGATGCAATGCACCTAATAATAACTAATAGTATGTAGTATATTGCAGCAGAAAGTCAACTTAAGTCAATTAAAGGAACATTAGTCATGGTACCTAAAACACAAAATCCCAATAGTACTTCATAATTCATAAAAGACATCATAGTTCATACGAGTTTCCAAAGAACTCCCAAAAACATGGGACCAAAACATTAAAGCTAAACAGAAGGTCCTTTCCCAAAAATGGTCCCATAACAACATTCTTGATCGTTAGTGAGATTCGGGCCTCACTCGCTTCTCTAAAGCCCGGTCCTTGTCCCTGTTATGGGACCTTCTATATTTTTCTATGTCTTCAATTATCTCAATGATTGCTTTATCAATTGACTCGAGTTGGCCCAAAATGGAAGGCTCAGATGGTCCTATGACCATTTTAGGCACGATCCTCTCTGGAGGAGGTGCTATCCTCTTGCACTTCGTTATTTGCGTTGACTAAACCTGTCACAACTTCTATCTTTCCAAATAGGAAATGATAGTGGGTAAATACAATAGTGAGATTTCAAAAAATCTCAGTAAGTAAACAAATAACGTGCAACAGATATCATAAGCATATGAATCAAACTTAATAATGAATGCATGGACATAAACGTATACTTATGCACTCGACCTTTCAAAAGAAATCATGTAAAAACATGACATTTCATAACTTTTACTTTCGTAAACATTCTTTCTTCATTTCATACTTGTTCATTAACATGCTTATGAGTTCATGGTCTTTCTTGACTTATAACATATAATTGGATACCTCACAGCTCCATTATGCACCGTGCATTCCCTACTAGTTACTGCATCAACCATTGGCCACTTTGACCAAGGTGACTACGTCTTACCTTTCATATATGGCAGCTCGTATTTTGCCTTCACCGTAGGTGCACCCACTAGCTTTAGGTGCAATTCGCTCCGGTGTCCTTTTCTTTTAGGAACCATTCGAGATCCGCTGAAAATACTTTGTTGACCCAGGGGTATCCCTCCATTTTAAACACTCCTGAAAGGACAGAGGAGTTCAACTAGGACATTCCTCCATCCCAGCATTTGGGGTCATGATAAAACTTTACTTTTAAAAAGACTCTTTCCCTTTCAAAAGGGTTTTTACAATCCCAATGCATGTGACATGGGAATGAATCTTAGAACTTTCATGAGACACATAAAATGCTGAAATGCTTCATCATAACCATAAGACATTCATGCATGTAATACATATCGCTTGAAAATATTAGAACATGTGAACATGTTCCTTTTATAACAATTTAAAGGCATTCACATCAATCAAGAGCATACATTCCAATAAATTTCATGTAAGGGCTGAAACATACAAATCCTAACATAACCAAGAATCATCCTTAACACATTAATCTTAAAACACCAATGGTCTTACTTCATCCAAAGGGTTGGCCAAAAACTCTTATATTGGGAAACATGCATTCCAATCAATTTTCATGAACTTAGAATCTTCTAATGTATTGAGCAAAGTCTTTAATAAAGAATTCTCATAAATGGCCGAAAATTTTTCTTGTGGTTATGGATGATATTTTCATTAACTTAGTCCCATACCAAAACTGTGAAATGACAAACATTCATGTTCAAACAAACATACTACAAACCGAAACCCTAGCATGACTTGCTACTCCATTTTTCATAACATACACATCTTCCATAAATGATTTTAATCATACTTTAAAAATAATCATATCAAGAGATGTTCATAGCACATGGAAGAACAACAATATCACAAATGACCATAAAAAACTGAAACAACCAACAAGTTCACAAGTCATATGCATAAAATATCCAAGTACAAGTTAGAGGTGTACTTACAAAAATCCAAAATATGTATCTATAGCAAGCAAGATGAAAAATCACATGTAATACTAGTTAGGATCATTGTTCAAGAAAACCCTAACCCATGTGTTCAAGTGTGGTCCTCGAATCTGGAACTCATCTTCAACAAAACCCTAGCTTAAAGAAACACTAGTGACATGGACTTTAATCTCAAAAACACGATGCTTTAAGGCTTAAAACAACTAGGGTTACATTTATCTTTCTTTGAAGAAAACCCTAACCTAGCCTTGTATGTGAGATTGTGGATTCATGTGAAAATATTCCAAAGATATGAGCTATCTCCTCTAGCTCAAGTCTGTATAAGTGAGCATGAGTTTTAGATCAACTAAGCTTAAACCGAAACTCTTCTTTCTTGAAGCCATGCATGTGTGTGTAACAAAAGAAAAGTTGGCTTCATACCTCCTATGTTTCTCTTCTTCAAAGTATCTTCCCACTTTGCTTATTCCTGAAAGAATATTTGGGTGAGTAGAGAATATTGAGGGTGTTTGGTTGGTGAGAGAGTGAAGGAAACTTGGAGAAAAATGGTAATGACCGAAACCCTCAAGAGATGCACAAAATGGCCAAAGGTCTTAGGGTTTTTGGCTCCTTCTCTTTCATAGACACTCAAAAAGCTTCTTACATGAATCAAGCTCATGCATGGATGCCAAGTGGCGTGTAGCCCTATGACCTCTTCCTATAGCTCATCATTTGATTGTGTTGGGAACCAAATCCTCCTCATTCTCTTACATGTGTGCATGAGTGCCAAGTGGCATGTGAGGAGTGTGTGTGTAAGTGCATGGGCTGCTGAACCCTTCTTTTCACCATAGTTTTGGACAAGCATGTGATTAGTCCCTTCTAGCACAAAGAACCATGTCCTAGTTGTCCACCTCAAGTTGTCTTACATAAGATTTTCCTTCTAGAACCCTAGGCATGTAGTGCCTTTCTTCCACCTTGATCTTGTGCTTTCCCAAGACAAGTTTTTACCTACCTCTATGCATGTATAACACATGGCAAAAAGCAACCTTCCTTTCTCCTTGTTGCCGACCATGGCCTCTTGGCCTTCCCTAGATTCTATTTTTTCATAACCTAATCATTTCCTCCTAGAATCTCTCTCCCATAGTGACATATGTCAAAAAGCTTTCTCTCACAAGCAAAGATCTTCATGCATGAATGACACATGGCAAGAAAGTGATAGATCTTCCTATGGTAGGCATGTAAGCCAAACCCTAGCTCCTTCTCACCTCTCTTCCCTTATTTCCATCTACATTCATCAAGTCCTATACATAACTTCATTGGATGAAAAATAGCATGCATAAATCTTAAGTTGGGCATGAGCCCTAATTCCATTGGGCTTCAAAATCCTAATTTCTACAAGGGTCAAAACTCTCATGGGCATATAACAATAAAAATAAAAAATAAAAATAAAATAAAATTACATAAAAGCCTAGAAAGTCTTGTTCGTCATAATAATCCTTCTCCATATAAGTATAAGGCTCAGTTTGGATACATAATCCTCTCATCTCATCTCATCTCAATCATTACAACTTTTTCAAATTTTCATACAAAAATATAATAAACAATTCAATTTTTTCAAATCTCAAAATAAAAATAATACTAAAAAATATATTCTAACAATATTTTACTCAACTACTATTCAAAACATCTCATCTGAACTGTCTATCTAAATTCAACCTAAAACTTGTAAAAACCAGGATTCGGCCTATTTCAGCCTAGTAACTTTCTTCCACCACACAAGTGCTCATCACATAGATTTTCGATACACAAGCAGGTATTCGCCATGTAAGAACCTGCTAGAAATTCTATGGTGGAATTGCTTTAGACTTTAGGAGCCTCGTGAAAACTTACTAATTGCATAGGTTTTAGTCTATCAGCATAATCAATGTTGCCACTCACTATAGTACCAAAAATATGATTTTATTTATTTGAGATAGTTAGAAGTGTTAAAATACAATATGGTTTGCACCATTAGACTCAGTTGGTTATTTAAAATTTTATGGCATAGTAATCCTATTTTTTAGTTTTCAGAGGAAAACGCTTGTCTATTTCGAGGCACTTCGGGGTGAATTTCGATAAACAAATTACACGGTTAGTTTAGTATGTATATTTAGGATTTTGCAATGCAAATTTTATTCTTCACTTTTTCAGAGTGAATAGTAACCTCAATAGTAGCACCTAGCGCAGTGTTTTCATAATCACAATGTGAAATGTTCAAATTAGGTTAGAGAAGTTTTATTTTGACACTTGGCAAGATCTTAGTCACATTTGGTGAATAGTATTGGACACTTGTCATCAAGAGGAACCATGAGATGGATTGTGAAGGAAATCAAGATGTGAGATCAAGCCACCTATGCTAAAGCCTATTTGACCCGATTTCTAGCATTGTGTTTAATCACTTGATTACACATGCTATTAATTTCTCAAATTCATGTTATGACATCATTATCCTCCCCTTTAAACTTGAAAATTTTGATTAAGAAAAATTAGATTTGGGCTTGATAGCATCTCAAATCCAAACCAAACTGTCTCAAAACTCCAAATGAAGCCCACTTGTTTAAGGCCCACGAATTTTGGAAACTTAGCAAAGCTTCTTGAGGAATATTTCCCCCACCCATGGCACACCAACCTCTTCCCATAATATGACCAAAGTCATGCATGATGTGAAGGCCAAAGGCCACCTCACCACCACCCTTCTCTTGTATATTTCTTTGGCTGCAAACGACTCACTATTCTTGCCTTTTTGTGACATAACCACTATTCCTCAAGGTGTCATACTAGGCCATACATCCCTTTTCAAAAGTACTTTAAGGTGTATAGGTCACTACTTCCCCCACTTCACCACTTTTCACTCACATTCTTGGAAAGAAACCCTTAGAAGCTCTGTTGGGAAGATTTCAATGGCTTTTTGTATGCCATGTTTGGAACCTTTATAAGTATCGTCTCATAATGATTCCTACATTAAAGTTAGTCTTCTTTAAGTCTAGTTTCCATGGGTATCTTGTTTGGTTGATTTTATGGGCATTTGAGCGGTAAAATGTTGTTTTAACCATGGAAAGTCAATCTGGACGATAATTTGAATAGTGTGTTGAGTTTTGGAGTTTTTGACCAAGCTAATGGAAAAAATCTTGGTCTGAAGGTTTTATGGAGTGCTGTTGACCTGTATATATTAATGTTTTTTGGAGATTAGTTACATGATTAAAGTTTTGATATTTTTATTTGATGAGCTTAAGACTTTTATCTACATTAGGATGCTATTTTGAAGTTTTTTTTTTACGGTGGTTTCAAAGATGTAATTTTTGTGCAAGACATTATACAGTTGGGTCAAACGTTTGCTGTTTTTATCCATATTTTGAGTTATTTTTAGCTATATGATTTAATTTTAATGCTTGGATCTACTTTAGGACACATTTTAAAACCATGTAATGTTTTAGTTTGAAGATCTCACCATAGAGGCCTTAGATCAAGTGTTTGATAAAAGCTAGTTGGGAATGAAATTCTGTTTTTGGCTAAGGGTAGGAGCTGAGTGCTTCATGTGCTATTTTGTGATTTTTGGTGACTAGTATGTATTGATTTAAAGCATGTTAGTTCTTTGGAATGTGTTATGAACATGTTAGAAGAAAGTTTTGGATTTTTGGAGTTCTTGAAATTTTTTTGAAATAGGTCATACCTTGAGATTCAGAAGTTGTATTTTAATTAAAAAGTTTGGATCTTTTTATTAAAGAGTTTTGTGATTATTTGATGTATTCACACTTTTCTTCAAACTCCATTTTTCTCACACTTTCTCACCGACCAAACGCCACCGTTCTCATCACCATTTTCGAAAATCACCAAGAAACCATCTTCAAAATTTTGCCTAGGGAGAAGCACTTGAAGGTAAGGCTCTTTTCACCTTTTCTTGATGAACACACATGGCCAAGAGAGAACACACACCCCTTTATTTTTGGATTTAGGGTTTTCTCACACAAACACACATTCTCACTCTAGAAACTAGGGTTTTTTATTCAAGAAAGAGGGAACCCGAAATGTTCTTGATGTTTTGAACACATGAACATGTGATCTAGGGTGGGGCAAGGGCACGGTTTCTACTTAGAAGAAAACTTAGGGTTTTGAGACCCCAAAGGTTTAGGCTCTAGGGTTTTTGGCATGAGGAAATAGTTTCGAAAATCTTAGACACTTACTCATATTTCAATATTAGGATTTTGTTTGATGTCTTCTAATATTCCACAATATACTTTTCAGATTCTTGCTATTGTATTCATTTGACTTTTGTAAGTAAACCTTCAACCTACTTTTGATATTATTTGTATATACTATGTGAACTTTGGTTTGATTGGTTGCTTGAGTTTTGCTATTTTATTTCTTGTATGTAATTAGCCTATATGATATTATGAATATGTTGCATGAAATCGTTGCTTGAACAATTTTTTTCTTTGATGTAATTTTTGGCCTATGGATAAGAGAGATGGAATGCCATGTTTTGGGACACCTTGATTAAGAAGGATTTTGCATATGGTACTTAAGAGTTTCGGTTTTAACTTGTATATTGGTTTTGTATGTTCGTTTGGATGTAAGATTAAATGGGAGCATGTGTTTATGAGTTGAGATGATGAAAATGCATACTTCGGAAGGCCTAGATGAATTGGCCAAGACACCTTTTGGGTTATCAAAATCTATTTTGATGTTTTAAGGGATGAATTGATTATGTTTGCATGAATTCATCACTATTTGCATGTTCTAATATTTTCAAGCTATGTTGCAAGATGCATGCTATTGTTTAAGTTATGTAATTCGGCTTTGGCATGTTGCATGCATAAGATTAGTGCTTCATCATGAGTCCATGTCACATACATTTGGGTCCATGATTTTTAAAGATTGAGTCAAGTACATTTTATCATGATCCCAAATGTTAGGATGGATAAATGCCCTAGTGGAACTCCCTGTCCACTCTGGAGTGTTTAAAGTTGAGCGAAAACCCCTAGATTGACGAAGTACCATCGATGGGCCTTGGATGGTTCTTATGGAAGGATACCAGAGCGAGGTTGCATCTAAAACTAGTGGGTGCAATACGGTGAAGGTGAAATAAGTGAACTGTCATAAAAGAATATGTTAATGGTTATGATGGAGCTACCTTGATCAAGTGGATCGTTGGTTGATGCAATAACTAACAGGGAACACACGGTGCAAAAGGGAACCATGAGGTATCCAATCATGTGAATTATATGATATAAACAAGGTATTTGAGTTCTATGATATGATATGTTATGATATGCACTGATACGATATGACATGATATATTATGCCATGATATGCTATGTTATGATATGATATGAAATGATGAGACATGATCTCAAAATGACATGTTATGAAACGATAAGAAATGGCATGAAATGTTATGATAAGGAAGTGGCATGATATGTTATGTATGAACAAGAAACCAAGCCTAAATGATATGAACATGTGTTAAGAGTTTAAAAGATGAAAAAATGTTTTATGAGAAAGTCTATGTTGCATATGTCAAGGTTTTACGTCAACGTACATGTCCATGCATTCATTTGTGGTTTGCTTTTATATGCTTGTGATATATGTGGTATGCTAACTATTTACTTGCTGAGATTTCTCAAAATCTCATTGTGGTAGTTTCCACTGCCATTCCCCTGCCGGAATGGTAGAAGTTATAATAGGTGTAGGAAACCCCAATGATGAAGCAGAACATCACTCCCTTCGAATAGGATAGTGCCTAAGATGAAAGTAAACTCTTCCGAGCCCTCCATCTAGGAGCAGTTAGAGACCATTGATCAGACTATTACCCAAGTACTCAAACTTGTTGATGAGTTAAAGTGACTCAAGAACCGTGGCAAGGACCTTAAAGTGAAGCCTGAGAGGCCATAAAGACTTAAATCTTTTGTGGAATAGACAATCTTTTGGAATGGTCCTGTGTTTTGGGAACTTGATGATACTCTATGTGTTTTGGGAGTTTCTTTGAAAGCATAACTCTTTTGAAAGTGCTCATGCTATATAAAGCTTTTGGGATATTTGCACTCATTGGTACCATGCTTCTTAATTATTTTGTCGCCGTGCTTAAGTAGATAGAAAATAATTTTTTGCTACGATTTTTATTGCATTTTATTAGAATGTTAGGTGCATTGCATCTTAACTGTCATGTATGGGAGGGCATGTAGCTTTGTGTTATATGTCTCGACGCATTCAGTCACTGTCAAATCCCAAGTAGGGGCTGAGGGCGTTGCACACTTATTCCTCTACGATCATCAAACCTTGCTAATACTTCATACTCTTAACTTCCAGTTGAGGCATCAAAATTATCTAAAAAATATTGTGAAGATAAGGGGTGAGTTATCAATAACTCAGTAAGTAGAGAACATATACTAGTATGTAAACATCAACATTTATAGAGTTCAAAATACAGAATAATACATTTACTTTTAGAATGCAGAATCAGAACATTTGCTTTCAGAATGCAGAATCAAAATATCAGAGTGAAGTTTCAGAAAACATTCTTATTCAAAACCAAAATCCTTTGGCATATCAAAATTTGAAACATCATCTGCATATCATATCAAAGAATCACATCATGATAGATACCACATTTAGCCCTCGTGGTAGGGTTATAAACTACCATTATACCCATGGCGGGGTTGTATATCACTATTGTCACCCATAGTAAGGCTGCATACCTGTGAGAACCCGGACTTTGCCAGGTCCTTGTTTCTATTTTAATCGAAGGATTATTTTAGTCTTTAGAATATGCTAAATGTTAGAGGGAAAGCCTTAAGGTATAATTTATTTTTTGGATCCTAAGAGTTCAAGATTTAGAAAGCCCATAAGAGATAGGAGAAGAAAGAGCCCAATGAAGCCCATGTGAATTTCAGCCAACTAGGTTGAACTTAGGTTTTGGAGGCCCAAAGTGATTTCTAAAGGGAGATGTAGGTGCCACATGGCACAAGAAGGGTCATTTAGTCTTTTCTAGAAAGAAACCTAGGGAGGAGGCAAATGTGACACTTGTCCAGCATGTAGGAGGTTCTGAAAGGTGTGAGTGGAGGATGTTGTCATTAGATTAGGGCTTACACACCCACATTCAAGGCCTATTTTGGTAAGTGACAGTAGTCAAGCATGCAAAGAGACTTGTGGAGTTCCAAGCAGATCTTACTTGGGAAGAGGGAAAGGCATGTTCTAGAAGAATGTTGGAAGAGTAAAAGAGAGAGGGGGGTGATGGCACCATGCATAGGGAAGGCGAAGGATCACCTTGGGAAGAGCAATGATCACCTAGGGAAAAGCTAGAGTTTTGGCCAAGGCAAGGAACACACAATCCACTTGCTACATGGCAACCATGCACACAAAGTAGAGTTCCGAAGAAGATTGAGTTTTTATGTTTTGACCCTTTTGCCACCAAGTACATTGAACCTAGACAAAAGAAGAAGGGCAAAGAGGGGAAAGAGGGTTTCGATTTTGGGAGGCCACAAGCCACTTGCAAAAGGGACTTTTGGCTTTCCAATACCATCCCATCATAGGGAAGAGAAAGAGACTCTTTGTCAAGAAGCCAAGTGGCTTTCATGCAGAACGCCTATGGAATTTCAAGAAGGGATAAAGAGCTCTATATAAAGGTATAGCCGAAAATTTGGGAGGTCTTTTGCACAAGTTTTCATTTTTTTCTTCTAAGGGGTTTCGGCAGCCACTATTGCTATGAGAATCCGAACATTGCCAAGTCTCTGTTCCTATTTTTATTTGGAGAATTATTTTAGTCCTTAGAAGATTCTAAGTGTTGGAGGAAAAGCCTTAGAGTATTTTATATTTTTGGACCTTAAGAGTTCTAAAAATAGGAAGTCCATAAGAGATAGGTGAGGGAAAGAGCCCAACAAGGCCCATGTGGATTTTGGCCAACAAGGATAGCATTAGGGCTTGGAAGCCTAAAATGAGTTCTAAAGGGTGATGTAGGCGTTGTATAGAACAAGAAGGGCTATTTAGCCTTTTCTAGAGAGAAACTTAGGGAAGAGGCAATGAGTGACACTTATCCAACATGTAGGAGGTTCTAGAAGATGTGAGTAGAGGATGAAGTCACCAAATTAGGGCTTACATGCCCACATACAAGGCCCATTTCAGTGAGTGACACTTGGCAAGCATGTAAAAGGGACTTTTGGAGTTCCAAGAGGATCTTGCTTGGGAAGAGAGAAGGACATGTTCTAGAAGAAACTTTTTGGAGGAGCAAGAGAGAGGGGGCGACGACAACCACATGGGGAGAGACTCAAAGTCATCTTGGGAAGACAAAAAGTTGCTAGAAGTGACCTAGGGTTTCTGCTAGAGCAAGACAAATGCACTTTTTTGCCACATGGCAACCTTGCACACTAGTAGGATTTCAAGAAAGATTAGGGTTTTTGTTTTTACCTTTGAGCCACCAAATTGCAATGTATCTAGGCATGGGGAGAAGGCTAAAATTGGAAGGTGAAGCAAGAGAGGGTTTTGGATTTTGAGGGCTACATGCCACCCACACAAGGCAACCTTTGGATTTCCCACGCAATCCCATCAAGGGGGAAATGGAAGAGTCTTTTTGCCAAATGACATCCATGCAAAGGCTCTTAGATATCTAGAAGGAAGGAAATCTCTCTATAAAAGGGCATAGATGAAACTTGGAGGCCTTTTTGCTCAAGTTTTCAACTTTCCTTCTAAGGAACCCACAAAGAGGTAAGAGCCATTCTTTTTCATTTCTCTCACACACAGCCAAGAGGGAAAAACCACACTAAGTTTTGGATCTAGGTTTTTTCTCACATGTGTACACACTCTCACTTTAGAAACTAGGGTTTTTCTTCATAAAGAGGAAAAACTCGAAAAGTGTATTTTATTTCAAACTCTTGAACACCAAGTGTAGAGGGATTGAAGGCCATGGCCACCATTTAGAAGAAGGTTAGGGTTTCTTAACCCCAAGAGTTTTGGACTCTAAGGTTTCTCATGGAAAAGCATTTTCGAAAACCCTGGATGTACATACACGACCACTCTTATTTTGAGATTAGGGTTTCTCTAGTTGTTTTCTAATATGTCTTGCATGCGTTTTTCAGATTTTGCTAAGTTTATACTTTAGATTTTTGTAAGTAAACTTCCAACTTACTTTGGATGGCACATGTATATATTTTGTGAACTTTTTTTGTTTTTCATTGATTGAATCTTGTTATATTGTGGTATGTATATTCGGTTTTGATATGAATATGAGATGCCATATTTTTATGATGGTTTGATGAAGTGTATTTCGAAAATGCCATGATTAGGGTTTCAGTTTTGACATGTAAATATGCCTTACATGTTTGTTTTGATCTATGAATGTGTAAAAGCATGAGATTATGTGTTGTGATGATGTAAAGTCATGATTGGAGGACTTGGATGTTTCGGTCAAGGCCATAATAAGGGAATCCAAATCTGTTTTGGGTTTGGATGAGTGTGATTCAAGTATGTTTTCGTGTATTCATCATATGATTGTATGTTCTAACGTTTTCAACCCATATTGTGAGATGAACATTTTGAATTGGATCATACATGTTTTGGGTCGTACATGTTTGCATGAGTATGGTAAAGTGTGACGTCATGTGTCCATGTTACATGCATGAAAGTCCATGTTTTCAAAAGCAAGAGTTAAAAGCATGTTTTATCACAACCCCAAGTGTTATGATTGGAAAATGCCCTAGTGGACCTCCTTGTCCACTCTGGAGTGTTTAAAGTCGAGTGGAGACCCCTAGGTCGATGAAGTATAGTTGGCGGGCCTTGAATGGTTCCTTAAGGAAAGGACACCGAAGCGGGGTTGCACCTAAAGCTAGTAGGTGCCGTATGGTGATGGCCAAGTAAGTGAACTGCTGTAAAAGGATAACTTGATATTATGACGTAGTCACCTCGATCAAGTAAATCTTTGGTTGATGTGGTAACTAGCGAGGAACACACGGTGCTTAGGGGAGCCATGAGTATCCATTTATATGAATCATGAAATGATTAAGGCATTTGAGCTCCACGTTATGTTATGTTATGTTATGTTATGTTATGTATGTTATGTTATGTTATGTCATGTCATGTTATGATATGCAATGATGTGATTGACATGCCATGATATGTTATGATATGCCATGATGTGCTAGGATGTGATATGATCACAATATGAAAATGTTATGAAATGACAAGAATGACATGATAAGTTATCAGAAGAACAAGTACCCCGACCTCAAATGATACGACCAAGTGCTAAGAAGTCTAAAAGATGAAAATATGTTTTATGAAAAGGCTATGTTGCATATATCAAAGTTTTTATGTAAAGTTCATGTTCATGTTCATGCATTCATTTATTTATTTATGGATTTGCTATTATTTGTGGTTTACTTGTATATGCCTGTGATTATCTACTGTATGTTGATTGTTTACTTGTTGATATTTCTTGAAATCTCACTGTGGTAGTTTCCACTACCATTCCACACCTAGAATGGTAGAAGTTGTAATAGGTGTTCCAAACCCCATAGAATCATAAACTTAGATGGCTTGATGATAGAGGACGAGTATGCCATGGAGGCTTGTCATAACTTTACGGTAGATGTTTTGATGTACACAGCCTCGCTTATGAGAGAAATATTAGTTAGCCTTAGCGATATTGAGACTGATGCTACTATCACCAGCCCATTGAAGAATTTGTAATTTTTGTGGAACATGGATCGGTTGTCGACTTTTCTCAAGAGGGCCTTTGAGTCTGTGACCAACGTAAAGGAAATAGCAAAGGAGGTCTACTGACACTTGAGCCTCCGAAGTCACAAGGGGTCTATTGGTGTTTGACTCTGAATGGGGCCATTGTGAAGAGGAAAGCGGGAACCTAAGACCTTTTGAAAGAAAAGACAATGACTAGTATTTTTTGAAACAATATTTTGATGGTCCCCGTGTTTAGGGAAATGGTTTTAAAACAATGATCTATTTTGGAAAAAGAACAATATGGAAGTTTCAAACTTTTGGAATTTTATATTTGGTACCATGTTTATTTATTGCCACCGTCCTTAAGTAGTTAAAAGAATTATCCATTGTGAATTATTGCATACTGCTAGATTATAGGTATTGCATCTTAATGATCATGTACGAGGGGTATGTAGCCTTGAGTTACATGTCTCGATGCTTCAGTCACAGCCCAATCCTAAGCTGGGGCTGGGGGATTCACAATTTCTCTCCAAGTTCTTATACTTTCTCACCAACTAAAAGCCACCATTTCTCTTCACTATTTCAAAAATCACAAAGGATTTCTCCTACAGCATTCTAGGGGAGGAAAGCATGAGGAGGTAAGAACCATTCTACTATTTCTTGCACTTACACTCACGGCCAAGAGGGAAAACAACATCAACAAGTTTCGGTTCTAGGGTTTTCCCACATGTACACATACTTTCACTTTAGAAACTAGGGTTTTTCTTCAAGAGAAGGAAGAACCCAAAAATATCGTTTTGTTTCAAGCTCTTGAACACTAAATGTAGAGGGATGTAAGGCCACTGTCACCAATTGGAAGAGGGACTAGGGTTTTTGTCCTTGAGAGTTTCGAATTCTAGGGTTTCTAATGGAAAAACATATTTTTTTTGAAAAGCCTAGATATACACACACGTCCACTCTAATTTCAAGACCAAGGTTTCTCTAGTTGTTTTCTAATATGTCTTGCATGTACTTTTAAGATTTTGCTATTTTATACTTTGGATTTTTGTAAGTAAACTTCCAACTTACTTTAGATAGCACTTGTATATATTTTATGAACGCTTATTTGTTTGTTATTGTTTGAATCTTGTTATATTGTGGTATGTATATTCGGTTTTGATATAAAGATGAGATGCCATGTTTTCATGATGGTTTGTTAAAGTGTATTTCGAAAACGCCATGATTAGGATTTGGGTTTTGACATGTATATGTGCTATGCATGCTTGTTTTGGTCTATGAACGTGTAGAAGCATGAGAATATGTGTTGTGATGATATAAATTCATGTTTGGAGGATTTGTATGCTTTGGCCAAGACCATATCAAGGGAATCCAAATCTGTTTTGGATTTGGATGAGTGTGATTCAAGTATGTTTACATGTATTCATTATATGATTGCATATTCTAATATTTTCAAGCCATATTCTGAGATGTACATTGAGAATTGGATCATATATGTTTTGGGTTGTACATGTTGCATGAGTATGATAAAGTGTAACATCTTATGTTCATGTCTCATGCATGGAAGTCTATGTTTTTGAAAAGAAAAGAGTGAAAGTACGTTTTATCACGACCTCAAATGCTAGGACGGGAAAATACCTTAGTGGAACTCCCTATCCACTTTGGACTGTTTAAAGTCGAGTGGAGACCTTTGGGTCAACGAAATATAGTCGAAGGACCTCGAATGGTTCCTTAAGGAAATGATACCGGAGTGGGGTTGCACCTAAAGCTAGTGGGTGTTATACCGTGAATGTAAAGTAAGCTAATTGCCGTAAAATAATAAGTTTATATTATGACGTAGTTATCTCGATCAAGTGGATCATTAGTTGATGCGGTAACTAGTGTGGAACACATGGTGCATAGGGGAGCCATGAGGTATCCATTCATGTGAATCATGAAACAAACAAGGCATTTGAGCTCCATGTGATTGTATGTTATAATGTGTTATAATATGCAATGATATGCTATAATATGCCATGATATGTTATGTGATGCCATGATATATTACGATGTGATATGATCACAATATGAAAATGTTATGAAATCACAAGAATGGCATGAGATATTAAGACAAGAACAAGAACCCGTGCTCAAATGATATGACCATGTGATAAGAAATCTAAAAATGAAATGATGTCTTTATGAAAGGTCTATGTTGCATATGTCAAAATTTTTACATTGAAGTTCATGTCCATGCATTTATTTATGGATTGTAATTATTTGTAGTTTGCTTTTATATGCCTGTGATATCTGATGTATGTTGACTGTTTACTTGCTGATTTTTTTGAAATCTTACTGTGGTAGTTTCTACTACCATTCCCTACCCAGAATGGTAGAAGTTGTGACAGGTTTAGATGACGAAACGCAAGTAGGCCAAAGTACCCCCGACCATCGAGGAGGTGCCCAAGACCATTAAGAGCTCATCAGAGCCCTCTCTTTTGGATATGATAGAGAATGTCGACGCCATGATCATTTATTGCCACCGTCCTTAAGTAGTTAAAATAATTATCCGTTGTGAATTACTGCATATTACTAGGTTATAGGTGCATTGCATCTTAACTATCATGTACGAGGGGTATGTAGCCTTGAGCTACATGTCTCGACGCTTCAGTCACCGTCCAATCCTAAGCGAGGACTGGGGGCGTCACAGAGCGGTGGTATCAGAGCAAGTATGTCTCTGGGTAAACCCACAAGTTGTCCTAAGAAGACATGGTACATGAGATTATGATTGAATCTTATAGTTATAGGCTTTTAATCTTATAGCTATAGGTCTGAATCTTTAAGGACGTACGCTTGGATGGAAGTATGCAATTTAGACTACTACTGTGAAGTGGAGATGTAACATACCAATCGTAGATTTGGGGGTATATTAGTAAATCTATTATTATTATTATTATTATTTCAATTATTAGTTTTAATAATTATTAGTATTAGTATTATTAAAATGATCAGATTTTACATTGTTGTTTTAATAAGATTTTTATCATATTTTTATTGTGATCCGATTTGTGCAGCCACTAGAATTCTTCAATTTTTTTTCTCTTCCTATCTCCACCCGTAGACTTGCAGTGCTTATCCTCTATCTAGTTGAATAAACTCCTAATAGGAATCCAACTCTCAACCCCAAACTTGAGTCAATCTCCTTATGGCTCACGTCTTTCCCCTCCCCCTTGCCTATAAAAGCAACCCGAGGCCTCCTGAAACACACACACACACAAACAGAGCCATCGAAGCAAGCTTCTGTAAACCGAGAACCCACATTCCTCAACCAAGTCAGCCACCCCGCCAGAAACAGCCACAGAAACTACCGACCAACTCTGTCCCATCGAGACCACTTTGTTTCGGTAAGTCGCTGCCGTCCGCCACCTTCACCTCTCTCTACATACCTCGGTGAGCACATCAGCCCCCTCTTCGACTCTCGTTCTCCCTCTTGGCGTTGCACCACCCTGCCCAAAGGAACCCAGTCGCGTCACCAGTACCACCCTCTACCTCGTACTATTTTCGGTAAGCCCACGACCGTGTGCCACCCTCTTCACTCTTTGTTGCTTTCGGTTTATTAGTTTCTCTCTCTAACTCTCTCTCTCTCTCATTGCGTCGAACCACCTTGCCTAGAGAACCACCCAGTTGCGCCGCCACACATCAACTCCTCCCTCGGTGAGTTTCGGCCCTGCCTCGCATGCCTCTCGTTGTTGCCTCTGTTCTCTTCACAATATTAGTTGCTTAGGCTTTGTTTTAGGTTGCTGCATGCAGACGTTTGAGTTTACACAAATAGCCTTAGCCTTTAACACCTTGCCGTATAGCTTTCTTTTGCATTTCACTGAAGATCATTTTTAGTAATATAAGTTTGGTTTTAGTTTCAGTACACTCCAAGTGTTAACTAAGTTTTCAAAGATTTCCTTGACCCTTGACCGAGCCCTCTATTTTATGAACTTCCTATAAGATTTTAAATGGGCTTTGGGCCTTAAGCCATCCGGCCAAGAGTCTGATTTCCTCACGTGGACTTGAGTTTTTTTAATTGTTATTGGGTTGGGCTTAATATTTTAAGTTGTGTTTAATTTTTATTAAATAAATATATTAGTCATAAGCTCATTTTTATAAGAAAATGTTTATAGAGTTTAAAATATATTTTAAAGTATACTATTAAGCCTAATAATTTAGTTAATATTTCTTTTATCTATTTAATAGAATTTTAATAAAAATTATTATGGATACCTTAAATAGAAAAATTAAGAAAATATGTTAAGAGTATTTAAATGATATTGATATTTATTAGATTTCTTATAAGATTGAATAATTATGTTAAGAAAGGAAACTTGTTTTAAGAATTTAAGTTTTTATGACTTATTTAAAATAGCCCATATTATTCTACTAAATTATAATATGTTATTAAGTATTTATAAGTAATTTAAAACATCAAGATTTATTGAATATGGTGTTAAGCAAAAGGTTTATTTGACTAATTTTCTAGATTATGAATTTAATTAAGTAGGTTATTAGTACATGTTCCTAGACAAATTTAGTGATATTTAATATTGTGTATAGGTGACGAGTTACGACGTGAGATTCAAGAAGAATCATAGCAAGGTAAGTAATTTGATTACAAATTAGGATCATCACAGATCAGCTTATATATAAGTATTATTCAAGCCAGTTCATTGATAGCCAATTTTTATGTACCACTCATGTCATATGTAAACATGTCATCCAACATAGCATATGATCATGTCATTCCGCACCATGTTCAGATTTAGAAATTATAATTATGTATGTATTATGTCATACATCTCATGGGCATAAGACACGTAAGCTATCTTAAATTCAAGTGCAAGATAAGATAAGATCAGTTAATTAGATGGCTATTCAGATACATGGTACCAATGCAGTTCAGATCAGGGTGGATGTGCAAGCCACAAACTTAAGCGTGGTCCACCATAGTATGCCAGAATACTATCAGCGACTCCCCTCTCGGCCGAGGGACATGGGCCGGTGCACAACCTCGCACACAGGGTTAAGTGTGTTGGCCAGTCAGTTCAGTTAGTTAATTCAGATAAATCAGTCATGCATAAATATCAGTATGAACAGTTATGAATTTTAAGTTCTCAACATGAAAACTTTTACGAAAATCTTATATTTAATATGTTAACATTATGATGGATTTCTTACTGAGTATTCAACTCATTTTAGTTTGTTTTCATGTTTTTAACCACCCAGGTGAGGATGATGATTACGAGCAGGCAGGTCAGGATTAGAAGGAGCAGTTGATTTAGTTTCAGACCTTTTAGAATGAAAAATTACTTTTATGACATGACTTTTATTCAGTTTATTCATTAATATTTTTGGAAGACATTTTTTTATTAGACAAAGTTTTTATGAAATAAATCCTAATTTATTTTTTTATTAAATATGAGATTTCTTGCTGGGTTTATTTTATAAAAAACACGTGACACTCCTAACCTACAGAAGGGGGTGTCACAGGAGAATTAATTCCTCTATAAGACAAGGCTGACAAGCATTGGTTTTATGCATTTTAGGAGGAAGAGAATCGATGGTGCATGGACGAAGTGAAGATGTTTCTCCAAGAACCTGAGATTAGGAGGCTAGGAACCCTCCACTAGAAGGAGGACAAGCAATAATGGAGGCTATCTGCCAAATGATAGAAGTGGTACGGAATTAGATGGAGCAGGGACAAAATGTTAGGAAAGAACCACCTAGAGGAGACAACCAAGGATGTCCGTTCGAGAGATTCTTGGTGTATAGATACCTGAATTTTGTAGGCATAGAAGGAGCCCTGAGAGCCAACAAGTGGCTGATTGACTTGGATAGGACCTTTGATATTAGTGGGTGTATGGAAGAGCAAAAGGTCCAGTATGCCAGACACTTACTCCAGGAAGAAGCCTTTATATGGTGGGATACGAAGAGACAGTTGTTGGCACGAGAATTGGGAGATGTGGCTACTCTTACTTGGGAGTGATTTAAGAGGGAATTTGATAGTCGTTTCTTTTCGGAGATAGCCAAGTAGCAGAAAATGTTGGAGTTTCCAAACTTAACGTAAGGGAATATGATGGTAGAGCAATACGCAACTCGATTTATGGAGTTAAGAAGATTTTCCCCTCATTTAATTGGGACAGAGAAGATGCAAGCTCAGAAGTTTCAAGATGGGTTGCAACCGAGGATTCAGAATAAAGTCGCTTGTTTGCGGATAGAAAACTTCCAAGAATTGGTGACTGTTGCTTCCATCGCGGAGGCGGAACAGAGAAGTTTGATTTTGCAAGTCCATGTGAACCGGAAGTGAGGAACACCCTACTCACCAAGAAAATATGCTGGAAAAAGAAAGATTCCTTACGTGATGGACAAAGGAAAGGGGAAAGTAGTTGGGAGTGTAGTACCCGTTAAACCCCTACCCTGTCGGAGATGCGGACGAAGGCATAGCGATGAATGCCAATTCACCACGGGAGCATGTTTCAAATGTGGTCAGACCGTCCATATGATCTGAGATTGTCCAAAAAACATGCCTGGACGAACAATGATGGTAGGAGGCAAAGGAAAAACCACCATGAAGGCCAAAATTTACGCTCTCACACCAGGAAAGGTGAATTTGGAAACCGATGAGGCAACAGATGCTAGAGTAATCACTGGTAATATTTCCAACCCTACTTATCGGTGCAAAATTGCAAGTGCACAGTATCGTAGTTTTATAGTAAAGTGATGAGAAGAGTATCGTCCTCAAAGATTGGTAACTTACTTTTGATTTTATTTGGAAAAGTCACTAAGATTTTTGTAATTGCAATTTGAAATGTAATCAATTCAAAGAAAATATTCAAAGGAAATGAAAGCTATTGTTTAATGATTGAATCAATGAGAAAAAAGAACTTCTAGGAAACCAATTTCACCTAATCCCTCACTATGCTTTTCTCATCTAACTAATTGAAATTAATTCTCTCTGTTTGTTAACAAATTTTTCAAAGTCATCCAAAGGCCTCTTTCGATAGTCAGTTGGATATATTCTTGATCATCATTTTACACAAGAGTATGCAAATTAATGAAACAAGAAAGCATTGAGACCAACAATTTTAATATTACATAGGTTCATATAAGTCTTTCAATCTTTATATTTACCTATGCTGAAATATCCAAGTTCTATCCTATAATTTCCTTTTTCGATAGCAAATCACAAGAAAAAAATCATCTAATTATTGGCAAGTCAATTAGAAGCAATAAGCTCAGAATAAGTCAGACAAATATAGAAGAGAATTACTTCAAATTAGCATAGAAAAGCAAGCATAGTTTGAAACTAGATTACATCATTTTCCTAGAATAAAGAAAATTTCGTTCATGCTAAAAATTAAATTCAACATTAATAAATTCACCATAATTTTTCTTAGAGGAATGGAAGAAAATGAGCCCTGAAAAAAATACTCTTCGTAGTCTATAGCGTCGTCCACGTTTTCTTCAATTTTCCTTCTCGTTGGCGTCGATGCTTCCAGGTTCAATTCCCTTCTCTTTTCTAATTCTTTTTCTCTTCTCTATGCACGTCATACGGTGGTAGTTGGTAGAATAAGTCAACTCCATTCCTATAATTAGCATCACGCCTCTTCCTTTTGAATTTGGTGAATATCTTTTATTTATTTAATTTTTTACTTTTTCTCCTCCTGGTAGTTAGACGCCAATAGAGTAGATTCAAATCACTTCTCTTTGCCAACATCTCTTCCTTTTGAATTTGAAAATCTTCTTCTATCTTTAGCATCTTCAAAAATTTAACTTGATCTTTATTCCCAAATAGCACTTGTGATTATCTCTTATATTCGAATAAATCTTCATTTAAATCTGAGTCTTTGGACGATAAGCTTCTAAAATTTGGATCTTCTTTTCTTCAAATTTGAAATAAATTTAAATGATGACAATAAAGCCTAAAATCAACAAAATAAATAAAATTAGACTAAAATTTAAAGTTAAGTGATAAAATATACTAAATTATGCAAGTCATCAAACACCCCCCAAACTTACAACTTTGTTTGTCCTGTCCTCAAATAAAAAAGAAAAGTGAATAAAATAAGAGACCACGATAGACTATCAACTAGACCCCATAGAGAAGTTTCATCACTCACCAAGCCATGATCTGAATTAGATATTATCACTAGTATCTTACTCTTTTAATATCAAGAATAGCAGGAAAATCAATAAAAAATTTAGCAATTTGTCAAGCAAAAGTTAAGAGGTTACTTCAACCTAAAGCTAAGACAAGTGTGTGTGTGAGATAGTCAATTTAACTCCAAACTACCTGCAAATTCAGATAAAAGTAGAACAACTAAAATTAGAAGAATTCTCTCAAAACTTAACCCCATAAGTCTAATTTTCAGAAACCCTCTCCACTAATATAGTCAAACCAAAATCAGAGATCAAAAGGTCTTTAATCAGGTTGTAATGACAGGCCACAGGGTGAGGGCTAAGAAAGAAATGAATAAGGAAAATCAAAGCAAACTGGAAAAATATTTTATGGAAAGAACAATAAAAGAGAATTCCACAGAATTCAAACCATAACTATTTCTCGACTATATGCTCATACTATGATATTATTGTTTCTATAATCAATAAGAATACCAACTACACCTTTAGCAAAAACTGAAGTAATCCACACTCTATTTATTGAATTTTCTCTATTTTATGCTTCCTCCTATGATGGATAAATCACATCTAGGCAAAAGACACACCTAACAAAAATTCTTCTTTCTTTTTTTTTTTTTGTTTTTTTTTCGTTCATTTTTTTTTCTCCTTTTAACACACTTTGATCAAATAGAGCATAATTTCCTCCGAACTAACTTTCTCTTTAAATGTAGATTTTCACCAAAGTATTTTCTCAAACTATAAAAGGTAAATCATGATTTTTCAAGCTTAGAATGGGAATGGTTGATATAATTAAAAGAATAAATAAAGGTTTATGTAAAATAAGGCTCAAGGGGGTTGACTATGGGAATATACCATGCAATGATGGCATGATAACTAGGACGGCTGGGAAAGTTTTTTGGTATAACAAAAAAAATTTGCCTAGATCATTTCTCTAATATTTGGTATCAACTAGGATTTCGCCTCAAGGATCCACTTCTCTAACCTAGTTAATTCAACTCCTTCTCTTCATAAGCAAATTGGATTAAAAGAAAAATGACTATGTGCTCAATTATGTTCAAGGACAAAGATTTAAATCAAAGTACCACCAAAACTCGGCCTAACATGAAAGAAATTTTTGAAAATTTTTCTCAGTCCTATCCTCAATCACAAATTTTAGAGCCATAGGGAATTCAATCATACTCAAATACATGCTTGGTAAGAGAATCCAACAACTCAAGACATTTAGAATCACAAGCAAAATAAAATAAATAGCAATCAAGAAGACAAAATGACTATAGTAAAATAAAATAAATAGCAATCAAGAAGACAAATTGTTCGAGAGAAAATATTGAATTGTTAAGAGATTTTTATCATCAACTTAGATAATTGGAATTCTATAACAAGGAATAATAAATTGTGTGAGATTTGCTAGGTGAAATCAAGCATTTGAGATTTATTCTTATTATCTTTAAAAATCTTAATTTTAACGCTTTTGTCTTCAGTTTAATTTAGATAATCCATTTTTTAAATTTCGGTT
Source organism: Cyclocarya paliurus (assembly GCA_029856935.1). Taxonomy (NCBI): domain Eukaryota; kingdom Viridiplantae; phylum Streptophyta; class Magnoliopsida; order Fagales; family Juglandaceae; genus Cyclocarya; species Cyclocarya paliurus. Next base: position 26,661,573 of record CM056945.1, on the reverse strand, counting down.
TTTCAAGTAGTAATTAACTTAGTCAATTTCAACACTCAATAGCATAATTATTTCATGTGGATTCGATATTTGTTTTCTTTAAAACACTTTACTACTTGTTCCGATTTTATGTACTTGTAGAGATATTTTTAGCACAACAAGTTTTTGACGTCGTTGCTGAGGATTAGTTATTTGTTATTAATATTGATACTAGCTAGATTTTTACTACTTTGGATTTTATTTTAGTTTAAAAAAAATTGGTTTAAATTAGATCTCAGTTTAGTTTTTGTTTTCAAGAATCAGAAGTGTAGTGGCATATCTTTAAAGAGGTGCGTAATGTCTTTCACGTATCATCTTTAAAGAAGAGTTTTGGAGAAAGAAGACTGTAACACCCCGTATTTTAGTGTATTCTTAATGAATGATTATTTTAATTGATTTAAAGATTGATTCCCTTGTTTTAGAATTTTGAGAGTTTTAGAATATTATTTTATAATATTTTAAGTTGTGAAAATTATTTTATTGGGCTTTCTTATTTTTAATTATTGTTGTGGATTTAAATTGATCTTTAATTTAAATTGGGTTGTTTATGTGTTTTAAAATTATTATTGTTTTAATTAAAGTATTTCACTGCATTTGATTAATTTTAATTAGTATTCTGCAATTTAATTCCTTTTTTATTTTTAAGGATGTTTTGTCGGAGTTTAATAATTTAATTTAACTAGTTTTGAGTTTAAAGTGATTTATTTATTTTACTGTTTTAAAAATAGTTATTTTGAGGATCAGTTGTGACCTAAAAGTTGTGAGGATTAGACCTCATTTCTTTTCCTCATCTTTTCTTTTCTCTTCTTTTTCTTTTTTCTTTCTTTTTCTTCCTTCTTCCTCTCTTTCCCGCGCGTAGCCCGACTCCTCTCTCTCTCCTGCTTCTCTCTCCTCTCCACAGTGTTTCGGTCTCTCCACCGTAGCACCGCCACCGGCTGGCCGTGGTCGACATCGCCGGCACCACCAGACTCCCCATCGACCGGCGACCTTACCCTACCAATTTCAGACCACCCCGCGTCGCCGTTTGCCTCTTAGAGCCGTGCGAAGCCACGGACTTCTCTTCGCCATTCCGCCGCCATCCGGCCACCAAATTTCTACCACTTCATCACCGGCCCACTAGCAAGCTTTTCCACCCATTCCCGGCACCGATCCATTGCCGGAGCCATCCCATCGAATTTCATTTCCGAATTGAGTTTTCCGACCTTAAACCACCCATTCGGCTGCCACCCACGGCGAACCTTGGTTACCATTAGTTTCATCACCTCCAATAGGCCCTACCCTACCGTTTCCAAGTTTTCGTTTGATCCCGTGTGAAATTTGGGTATACAGTGTATTCAGCCACAATGTTTTTTACACTGTGAAGTTGCAGTTTTGGTGCTTCCAGTTCCTCCGTGATCTTTCATAAATTATTTTAAAGCGCTGTAAGTATTTCTCCAAAATACTTTTAAGATTTAAATATATTTTTGCAATAACCTGTTTTATAAACTGTGTTTTGGTTATCTGGATATACTGTGTTGGTTATTGGAAATTATTGATAACTGTTGGTTGTTGGTAATTGGTCTATTTCATGGCATTATGCACGCATGCGTGGGTGTGTAATTTGAAAAGGCTTTTCGGGTGTGTGTGTGTATCACCCCCAAGCCGAGATGGGTTATTATCTCGGTGGAGCTCCTCTGGGCACTCGGGAGCGGAATATACTGAGTGTCGTCCCCTAGAGCTGTTGCTCGAGACTTAGACGGGATGTTAGCGCTCTCAATCCGACTCCGTGATCTCTCGGGCTGGCGGAGATCAGAGGATGCTTGACTATGTACGCGGTGGGCGCGAAACTGGGCATCACTCGTGTTGTATCACTCGCACGGTCGCTACCTGTGGGGTGACGAAGGGAGTCAGGGTATGTGGATGGTCCCTAGGGGAGGCCATGGTGCATACGGGATAAAATTGAAATTAAAGTAACTATTCCTGGATTTTATTAATTTGTGCCAAATGGTGATTTTTGGCGTGCGTGAAAAATTGTGATTTTCGAGAAATAGTATTTTCTCGAGTTTGGTGTTTTGGTCATCATGTGCATGCATAGTGGCTGTTGTATTAATATATTTGTTATCTTGGAGTATTTTTGAGTTTTATTTACCTGTGGTACCATTTATTGGTACTGCAGATTTTGATGCAGATTTTGTGGATTTCTGTACTATTTTTGTATTGTATTAAACTCTGGTACTTAGTTATTTGACTTAACCTTTCTGCTGCATATTAATTGTTGTACACGTGTTGCATTTCACACACTCGGCACGTGTCGTTGGGGTGCGTGACCGTGTTGTCATCATCCCGGGTGTCTCGATTTCTGTGCGTGTCCGTGCATGGAAGTTGGGGGCGCCACAGGTGGTATCAGAGCAGTTTGGCTCTGGGTAAAGCCACATGTCCCTTAGGTGAAGTACCAGAAATTTTAAAAGTTGTGATTTAAAATTATTTGGTTTGAAGTATGTTATTTTTAATAGTTTTAATTTATTATTTGTTGTTATTTTTATTGGTTTCATCTATTTTGTTGAATGTTATTTTATTTTAATTGTTTTATTCTGTGGTCGGTTATTTTATTTGTTTTAATTATTTATTGTGTACTTCTTCATTGTTTTACTCAGTTATCATATGTCATTTTATTTATGGAATTTTATTTTATTTGTGAGATTTTGTTTTTTTTGGTTTTATGTTGTTTGAAGTATGTTACTTTAATTGTTTTAATTTATTGTATATTGTTATACTTGGTTGGTTGATATCCTATTTTATTTGATGGCATTTTGTTGTGTTTTAATTTATTTTTCCATAATTAGATTTTAATCTGTTTGAGTTGAAACGTGGGTTAAAGGCTACGCTATGACAGGAAGATGGTACGACTGTGAATGTTATTGTTAGGTTTGAATTTTTAGTGTAGTAGGCCTGAACTCTTAGCGATTGGTATGTTTTAATATCAAGACTCGAAGGGAACTTCATGGTCTAAGTGAACTCTATGGAGTAGGAACTCAAGTTGCAACTAAGGTGGAAATAGCTTTAGTTCGCCTAGGATACTTGAGGTCTTAAGTTCCATAGGATTAATTGTTGAGTCTAGGGAATAAGAGGTCATAAGTTCAACGAACTTCGATGATAGATTTATGAGAAGTTATCTAAGGTTTGAGGCCCTTTAGTTTTTAGGAAATAAGTTTATGGGATCTAAGGTGGTAGGTTCAACAACCACTTGAGAGACTAATTAAATTAGAAATTTTAGATTTTGTCGACTCAGTTAAGCACTTTGGTATTATTTGGGGTTTTAGAATTTTGCAAGTTTTGTAAGGTGAGTGTTTTAGATTTAAGGTCATCGATATTGAAGATTCTTATCTGGATTAAGGTTTTAGAATTACAAGATTTGAAGGATTGATTTGTAATAATATTTAAGTTTTTAATTCCTCGAGCTTGGTGTGCTAGCTTGATTTATTTTGGAGATTGATTAGTCGGTGACCATTAAAATGAGATTGATCAGAGTTGAGTTATTGATATGGAAATATTTCTTCAGGAGAGTACAGGTTCTAGTCTCATTTTCTGGCTTGGAAGAAGTGGTTTTGGTAGGTGTTATAAAGGAATCGTTACAACAGTATTAAGTTCAAGAGTTTTGGTGAGTTGATCGAAGTGTATAGTCGAAGCAGGTTACTCGATGGAATGATGATTGGTAATAATTGTTTTGATTACCTAAAGGAATTAATTGTGACTTGAGGTCACATAAGAATTTAAATTTTTGGGGCTATACTTTCCTTTAGAATTAAGTGTCCAGTTGAGAGAATTAAGGACATGGTTATTTGATTTAAAGAAAGATTGATGGGTAATGTATGGTGTACGATAAACTTTGGAAGTTGAAGCTTAGGCATCAACGGTGAATAGCATAATCAAGTATGTGAGATATTAAAATATTAAGATCTATGGGTGTTGTGCAATAGTTTTGGTGGAGTGAAGATTTAAGCAGTATGGTGTGCCTTCAGGTTTAATAGTGATGTGCTATTGAAGGATCTAGTCATGCAAATACTAGCTTATAGGAGTAGAAATAGGTGGGCGAGTTACCAAGAAAGTTTTGATAAGGTTTTGGTAAACTCAATGGTAGTTCGTAGTGAGTTTAGTCACCGCTAGATTAGATGATATTTAGAATTTAGGTATTAAGCTTTCTAGTTTAGTTTGTCTGGTAGAAGTTGATTGGCGTTCTTCTTGGTTGATTGGGTTGGATTCGAGCCTTTTAGAGCAAGTTCCTTATCTTAGGATGAGACAGGTGTATTTTGTGGTAATGCTATCTGTTTTCAATTTGAGATATTGAGGTTGGTTAATATTGATTTTCTGTCTATGATCGTGGATGTACTCTTTTCTAAATATTGATCTTGTTTAAAGTAGCAGGAGTTAATTGAGTAATATGTGATAATTCATGATTTTAGAAAGAGGGTATTTCCACCAATTGTGGTAAGAGTTTCTTGGTCAGTAGGTATGGAGCTACCTTGTACTCAATGGTGTTATTTTATGAGGACATGAATTTTCAGTATGTAGTGATTATCAGAGTACGCAGCAAGAGCATGGTACTTGGGTTGTAATTAGGAGTTAAATTTTGTGTTAATTTTGAGGTATACCTGTAATTGGAGATTAATTATTGTGTATGCCATTTCGTTATTGATGGTTAACTTTGGAAGTGACCACTAGGTTACCAAAGTGTAGTATACAACGAAGGTTTGGAAGTTTTACCGTAGGAGTTAATGGAGGTTAGTTCAGAATATCAAATGGAGCTATTAATCATTGGGATTCCTTGGGTGTTGTATTAAGGTTTTGTGGATATAGAGATCTTGGATTACATGGCCGCTCTAGGAGTAATAATCATGATGTGCCTTTGGGAGACTAGTGCGAGTAGGTTGGATATTGCCATGTTTTTTTGAGAAATGTGTCACGTGCCGGCAAGTTAAGGCTGTGCATCAAAGACCCGTTGGTAAGCCTCAACCTCCCCCTATTCCTGAGTGGAAGTGGGATGGCATTTCTATGGATTTCTCCGAGGACTCCGAGTGGAAAGAACTCTGTTTGGGGGATTGCTAATTAATTGACCAAGAGTGCTCATTTCTTGCCTATCAATAATACTGACTCTTTGGGAAAGTTGACTCGGTGGTATGTTAAGGAGATAATGCGTTTGCGCAGAGTACCCAAGAGTTTTGTGTCGGATAGGGACTCGCGGTTCACGTCCCATTTTTGGAAGAATTTGTAGGTAGTTTTAGGCACTAAGTTAAAGTTTAGTACTGCATATCAATTTCAAACTGATGGTCAATCTGAGCATACCATTCAGACTCTTGAGGTTATGTTGCGGACTGGTTTCATGGAATTTTAGAGAAGTTGGGAAAATTATCTGCCGCTTGTGGAGCTTGCTTATAATAATAGTTTCCATGCCTCCATTTAGATGGCTCCTTGTGAAGCTCTGTACGGGAGGAAGTACAGATCGCCTCTGTGTTGGGATGAAGTTGGTGAGAGTATATTAATTGGACCGAGTTAATAAAAGAGATGTTAGATCTAGTTCGGGTGATAAGAGATAAAATGGCAGAAGCGCAAGGTTGTCAGAAAAGTTATTCAGATTCAAGGAAAAAGAGATTTTTCTGTTGAGGAAGGTGTTTGGGCTTATCTCAAGGTCTCTCCTATGAAAGGCGTTAAACGTTTTGGTAAGAGAGGAAAACTTAGCCCAAGATTTGTAGAACCTTTTCAGATTTTGGAGATGAATGAGGCTGTTGCTTACAGGATTGCTTTGCCAGAGTATTTTGGAAAAGTTCTTAATGTATTCCTGTGTCCTTAAGAAAAGTTTTGGTCAGCAAGAGATTCGCTTTGTCGACCTAAGACGTATCGAATTTCAGCCTGACCTTACTTATGAGGTTGCCTGACATAGATTGTAAATTGGAAGGAGTTAAGGTTGAGATCTAAGTCGATAACTATGGAGAAGGTAGCTTGGGATGATCTACTGGCTTAAGATTTCTCTTGGAAAAGAGAAGCAGACATGATGGAACAATATCTGTATTCGTTTGATTGATCGGCGGTATGTCTCTTAAGCTTACCTTTAGTCGCATCTCATGCCTGTCTTTAGCATTGATGTTTGACCTTGCAATTTCGAGGACGAAATTTATTTTAAGGGAGGGAGATTGTAACACCCCGTATTTTAGTGTATTCTTAATGAATGATTATTTTAATTGATTTAAAGATTGATTCCCTTGTTTTAGAATTTTGGGAGTTTTAGAATATTATTTTATAATATTTTAAGTTGTGAAAATTATTTTATTGGGCTTTCTTATTTTTAGTTATTGTTGTGGATTTAAATTGATCTTTAATTTAAATTGGGTTGTTTATGGGTTTTAAAATTATTTTTTTTAATTAAAGTATTTCACTACGTTTGATTAATTTTAATTAGTGTTCTGCAATTTAATTCCTTTTTTATTTTTAAGGATGTTTTGTCGGAGTTTAATAATTTAATTTAACTAGTTTTGAGTTTAAAGTGATTTATTTATTTTACTGTTTTAAAAATAGTTATTTTGAGGATCAGTTGTGACCCAAAAGTTGTGAGGATTGGATCTCATTTCTTTTCCTCATCTTTTCTTTTCTTTTCTTTTTCTTTTCTCTTTCTTTTTCTTCCTTCTTCCTCTCTTTCCCGCGCGTAGCCCGACTCCTCTCTCTCTCCTGCTTCTCTCTCCTCTCCACCATGTTTCTGTCTCTCCACCGTAGCACCGCCACCGGCCGGCCGTGGTCGACACCGCCGGCACTACCAAACTCCCCATCGACCGGCGACCTTACCCTACCAATTTCAAACCACCCCGTGCGGCCGTTTGCCTCTGAGAGCCATGCGAAGCTGCGGGCTTCTCTTCGCCATTCCGTCGCCGTCCGGCCACCTCCGACCACAAAATTTCTCATCACCGGCCCACTAGCAAGCTTTTCCACCCATTCCCGGCCCCAATCCGTCCCCGGAGCCGTCCCATCGAACTTCATTTCCAAATTGAGTTTTCCGGCCTTAAACCACCCATTCGGCCGCCACCCACAGCCAACCTTGGTTACCATTAGTTTCATCACCTCCAATAGGCCCTACCCTACCGTTCCCAAGTCTTCGTTTGATCCTGTGTGAAATTTGGGTATACAGTGTATTCGGCCACAGTGTTTTTTACACTGTGAAGTTGCGGTTTTGGTGCTTCCAGTTCCTCCGTGATCCTCCATAAATTATTTTAAAGCGCTGTAAATATTTCTCCAAAAGACTTTTAAGATTTAAATATATTTTTGCAATAACCTGTTTTATAAACTGTGTTTTGGTTATCTGGATATACTGTGTTGGTTATTGGAAATTATTGATAACTGTTGGTTGTTGGTAATTGATCTATTTCATGGCATTGTGCATGCATGCGTGGGTGTGTAATTTGAAAAGACTTTTCGGGTGTGTGTGTATCACCCCCAAGCCGAGATGTGTTATTATCTCAGTGGAGCTCTTCTGGGCACTCGGGAGCGGAATATACTGAGTGTCGTCCCCTGGAGCTGTTGCTCGGGACCTGGACGGGATGGTAGCGCTCTCGATCCGACTCCGTGATCTCTCGGGCTGGCGGAGATCAGAGGATGCTTGGCTATGTACGCGGTGGGTGCAGAACTGGGCATCACTTGTGTTGTATCACTCGCACGGTCGCTACCTGTGGGGTGACGAAGGGAGCCAGGGTATGTGGATGGTCCCTAGGGGAGGCCATGGTGCATACGGGATAAAATTGAAATTAAAGTAACTATTCCTGGATTTTATTAATTTGTACCAAATGGTGATTTTTGGCGTGCGTGGAAAATTGTGATTTTCGAGAAATGGTGTTTTCTCGGGTTTGGTGTTTTGGTCATCATGTGCTTGCATAGTGGCTGTTGTATTAATATATTTGTTATCTTGGAGTATTTTTGAGTTTTACTTACCTGTGGTACCATTTATTGGTACTGCAGATTTTGATGCAAGTTTTGAGGAGGTTGAGCCCGAGGATTTGTCTCTGCCTGAGGAGTAGGGATATTTGGCTATGTTCTATTTTTGTATTTGTATTCTATTTGAGCTTGTTTTATGAACAAGAAAATTGTATTATGTTGACTTGTGGATTTCTGTACTATTTTTGTATTGTATTAAACTCTGGTACTTAGTTATTTGACTTAACCTTTCCGCTGCATATTAATTGTTGTACACGTATTGCATTTCACACACTCGGCACGTGTCTTTGGGGTGCGTGACCGTGTTGTCATCATCCTGGGTGTCTCGATTTCCGTGCATAGAAGTTGGGGGCGCCACAAAGACCAATAGTGATAGAGCCTGACAGTATTCGGCTTCGACCTAATTATCTTACGAGGAATGGCTAGTGTAGATTGCGGATAGGAAGGAGCAAGAGCTAGTCTAATGCCTAAATATGTAAAATTTTTGAAGAATATATTATCAAACAAGCGGAAGTTAGAGGAGCATGAGATTGTAATGTTGACCGAGGAGAGCAATGCAATTTTACAAAAGAAGCTACCGCCTAAGTTGAAAGATTCGAGGAGTTTCACAATCCCTTGTACTATAGGAAATTCATATTTTGATAAAGTTTTATATGATTTAGGGTCAAGTATTAATCTAATGCCTCTCTCTATTTTAAGGAAACTAGGTCTTGGAGAAGCAAAGCCGACCACCATCTCTCTGCAATTGGCGGACAGATCTATCAAATACTCGAGAGGACTCATTGAGGATGTACTGGTGAAAGTTCATACGTTCATCTTCCTGGCCGACTTCATTGCACTAGATATGGAGGAGGACGAGGATATCTCTTTGATATTGGGCTGACCTTTCCTTGCGAAGGGGAGAACTTTAATTGATGTCGAGCAAGGGAAACTCGTTTTGAGGGTTGGCAAGGAGCAGGTCACTTTTGACATATTTAAATCTATGGAATTCCCTTCCGTGGTACATTTTTGTTTTCAAATAAGCAACCGAGATGTGGTCAGGACTGACAAGACTTATGGAGCTGTATTTCCAAAGCTACCACTTGAGGTATGTCTTACTCACTCTAAATCTATTGAATCAGAAGATGTAGAGGTTGGGGAGTGTGAGAGATATTTGGAAGCTACACCATCCATTTCTCCTTCAATAAATCTAAAAGTGGAAAAGCTAAACTCAACTCGGCCGACATCTCCAAGCAAGGAACCACCCAAGCTTGAACTCAAACAGCTTCCATCAAATTTAAGGTACGCTTTCTTAGGCTAGGACTCTAATTTTCTAATTATTATTAACAGTTCCTTGAGTTATGTAGAGGAAGAGAAGCTACTGAGAGTCTTGCGAGAACATAAAATGGCCTTGGGTCGAACCATCTCAGACTTCAAAGGAATCAGTCCTTCAATTTGCATGCACAAGATTTTAATGAAGGATAATTTTAAACCGATTGTCCAACCCCAGAGGAGATTGAATCCATTGATGCAAGAAGTGGTGCATAAAGAGGTATTGAAGCTTTTAGATGCCGGGATCATTTAGCCAATCTCGGATAGTGCATGGATAAGTCTAGTGCAAGTTTTCCCAAAGAAAGGAAGGATAACTGTGATCAAGAATGACAACAATGAACTCATATCGACTAGGATGGTCACGGGGTGGCGAGTATGCATAGACTATCGAAGACTTAATGATGCAACTCAGCAAGACCATTTTCCCTTTCCTTTTATTGATCAAATGCTAGAAAGACTTGCCGGCCATGCTTACTACTATTTTCTAGCTGGATATTCCGGTTACAATTAGATAGCCATTGCACCCAAGGATTAAGAGAAGACCACTTTCATCTATCCTTATGGCACTTTTGCATATAGGCGCATGCCTTTTGGTCTTTGCAATGTGCCAGTCACTTTTCAAAGATGCATGATGTCCATTTTAGTGGATGACTTCTCAGTTTTTTGTCACTCTTTTGATAATTTCTTATCTAATTTATCTTTGGTTTTACAGAGATGCAAGGAGACAAATCTTATTTTAAATTGGAAAAAATGCCACTTCATGGTCGAGGAGGGAATAGTGCTTGGCTACCACATTTCCTTCAAGGGAATTGAGGTCAACCGAGTAAAGATAGAAGTTATTGACAAACTCCCACCACTAACCAATGTGAAGGGCGTGAGAAGTTTCTTGGGTCATGCCTGATTCTATTGTCGGTTTATCAAGGATTGTTCTCAAATTACTAAACCTTTTTGTAATCCGTTGATTAAAGACACTCGGTTTGAGTTTTCTAATGAATGCTTGCATGCTTTTGAAAAATTGAAAAAGAAATTAATTTCAGCACCTATCATTGTACCACCGGATTGGAATTTACCTTTTGAATTAATTTGTGGTGCTAGTGATTATGCTATAAGGGTTTTTGGGGCAGAGAAAAGATAAAAATTTTCATGTTATTTATTATGCAAGTCGGACCTGAACAGAAGCTCAACTTAATTATGCTACTACTGAAAAAGAACTATTAGTAGTTGTGTTTGTCTTTGACAAATTTCATTCTTATTTGATAGGTTCAAAGGTGGTCATCTACACCGATCACTCAGCTCTTAAATACTTACTGTTAAAGAGGGATGCAAAACCAAGACTGTTAGGATGGATTTTGCTATTACAAGAGTTTGATTTGGAAATAAAAGATAAGGAAGGTATCGAGAATGTAGTGGCCAACCACCTATCTTGTCTTGAGCTTAAAGAGGCGGCTGGCGAGGAGAAATTTCTAATTAATGAGACCTTCTCAGTTGAGCAATTAATGGCTATACAAGTCGTTCTATGGTATGCCGACATGCTTAATTATTTGGTGTCCAGAATTCTACTAGCAGAGATAACATATCAACAAAAGAAAAAGTTCTTCTCTGACTTGAAATATTATTTTTGGGAGGAAGCAATTCTATACTAACATTGTGCGGACAAGATAATTGGGAGATGTGTGCCCGAGGAGCAGATGGAGAGCATACTCGGACACTGCCACTCATTGGAAGCGGGCGGCCACTTTGGTATAGCCAAAACAGGAGCGAAACTTTTACAATGCAGCTTTTATTGGCCGACTATTTTTAAAGACTCTTTTAATTTTGTTAATTTACGTGATCATTGCCAAAGGGTTGGCAACATTTCTAGGAAACATGAGATACCTTTAAACAATATTTTAGTGATTGAATTATTTGATGTTTGGGGTATAGATTTTCATGGGTCTTTTTCCATCCTCATATTGAAATAAATTTATTTTGGTGGCTGTAGATTATGTCTCCAAATGAGTGGAAGCGGTTGCCTTGCCAACCAATGATGTGAGGGTCATAGTGAATTTCCTACATAAGAACATCTTTTCCCGATTCAGCACTCCGAGAGCCAAAATAAGTGATGGCCGGAAGCATTTTTGCAATCTCCAATTTGAAATGCTACTGTCTAAGTATGGAGTTATGCATCACGTGGCGATACGATATCATCCTTGAACGAGCGGCCAGGTCGATATGTCTAATTGGGAACTAAAATGCATACTAGAGAAAATTGTGAGTGTCTCTCGGACAGACTAGGCAAGAAGGTTAGATGATTCGCTATGGGCCTATCGAACATCATTCAAAACATCGATGGGATGTCGCCTTATTGGCTCGTTTATGGAAAAGCCTGTCATCTACTTGTGGAGCTAGAACACAATGCCTATTGGGCGACAAGAACATTGAACTTTGATTTACAAGTGGTTGGCGAGAAAAGAATACTGCAGATCAATGAGATGGATGAGTTTTGCAATGATGCTTATGAGAATGCTCAGATTTACAAAGATAAAACTAAAAGATGGCACAATAAGCATATTCTGAGAAGGAAATTTGAAGTCAGGTAGAAAGTTCTATTATTTAACTCAAGACTTCGACTCTACCCTAGAAAGTTGCGCTCTTGATGGTCTGGACCATTTATGGTGATCCGTGTCTTTCCCTATAGGGCAGTTGAAGTCCATCACGAGACAAAATGCACATTTAAAGTAAATGAACAGAGATTAAAACCCTATGTGGATGGAGACTTTAACTCAAAAAGTGTTCCATCGATCTTGCCAGTAATAAATGATGAAGAGGTGAGAAGATCTCCAAGGAGCATGGCTGCACCTTTAAGGAAAATATTCAATTGGCACAACTAGAAAAAAATCAAGGGAGCATCTCTTACCTTCTCTTATTCTTTGCTTTAGTTTTTCTTACTTTTCCCATTGAGGACAATGTAATATTTAAGTTTGGGGGGAAAGGATATTATTCTGTTTATATATAAAATATATAAAATAATAATAATGATGATGATGATGATGATAAAAACAGTATGGTTTGATGAATAAAAAGCCTATGATAAGAATATGATTGAAATTGATTATAATTTTTAGGAAAAATTCTCATTGCTTAAGTCTAGTTGTTAATTCTTTACTTGACCTTACTTAATATAATGTTTTCTATGTTCAATGAATGCTTCTTATGATCATTAATTGTTTTGAGTACCTAGAGAAATTTTATGTGAATTTTGTGAATGTGTATGGTCTCAACTTACTCTAGAGCTTGTTTGATTACACTTGAGGTGAAATCCTAGACAGAATATTATTTGAAAAATGATTAAGGCATTCTTTGGACAGATTGAGTCTTTCAAGTTTACCCATTTATTATCTTTATCCCTAGCCTCCCCTTTGAGCTTTATTGAATTATATTTTGGCCTTATTTTTTTTTTCATGTAAATTGCATATTCCCTACCCTATTTGACCATAAACACTAAATTCCTAACCTTTCAAGAGAACTAAGTTTACACAAAGTCACAGACTCACAAGAGCATAAAAGGCAAGAGAGGTAGAAGGTCTACAAGTAAAGATAATTATATCAATATTATCAAAATCATAAGTTCGGGGCTGTAAAGAGTCAACTCATCTATTGTGTGGCCAATAAGAAATGTTGGACGAGAGTCATCCACAAAGGCAGTCGAAAAGGTATGAAATTATTCCTTGCAAAAAAAAAAAGAGAGAAAAGAAAATGTTTGACTTTCCAAATTGAGGGGTAGAGGGGGAGATAATTAAAAGTGCAATAAAGAGAGGTCTGTTGAGAGATTTACAATGTTTGATAAGAGATGTTAGAAGTGAGAATGCTCTATTTTTTTGTTAGCGTTCAAACTTAAGTTATCTTGCTTTGTTTGAATCTTACCTTTTCTTTGTAGCCCTCACCCTAGCCTTACATTACAAGTTTAATAAAGACCTATTGATCTCTGGTGATAGTTTCTGTTCTACATTAGTGAAGAGTAATTTGAAAAGCAAGCCTATGGAGTTTCTAGAGATCCATTATTTATTTACTTGTTTGCATAAACTATCCGGGGACTAATGATGAAGTGAGAGTGATAGGTATGCATGAATGTGGGATGGATAATGCGGTGGGATTGAGTTTTGAATTAACTTTTGGACTTGATTTATCTTGAATGATTCCTTTAAATTATAGACTTTAGGCAATCTTTGAGGTAATAAATTTTATAAATCAAATCAATGCTTGTTTTAATTGTCTTTCTTTTCTTTTTTGCTCTAGGGCGAGCAAAGCTTAAGTTTGGGGGTATTTGCTAAGTGTTATTTTTATGTGATTTTTATCACTCTTTTTCGTTATGAAAAATGTCAGTTTTCCTTCAATACTATTGATTTTATTTTCTTTATATATATTTTTTATTTTCTTGAATTTGAAGGAATGAGAAGATTTAGTATAAAATGAGGCATTTTGATACAAAAGAAGAGACTACGGATCCAGATCAATGAGAGGTAACAAGATTTGAAGAGAGCTGAGGAGATTTAGGCGAGGAGGCAACCATAATTAGTGCGAAGACCTGGGCATGAAGACTAGGCGCAAGGCTTTGTGCGGTTAGATTGGTCGACTAGTCTAAATGACCAACTTAAAAGACCAACCTAAACGACATCTTAGGCAACAACGAGACAAACGCCGAGCAACTTTACCGCTTGGTAGGTTGGTGAGAGGGTTCTATCATCCCGATCGGGAGTCCTTTCCACTCGGTAGGTGAGGGAGATAAGCTTTATTCAGCGCACACGGTATCTACCTGGCGGGATCCTTCTGAATTCTGAAATCAATCTGCTGACCACCAAATCCTCCTGAATTTCTTGAATCAAGCCGCTTATCACTAAATCTTCCATTTTAGATAATCTCGTTGTTCTTGGGATAATTTCTTTTATGTTAACATTTATTTTTAGAAACTATTTTCCAAATCTATAGGCTAGATTGTAGTCGCATTTATCTTATTTTCAGATTTGAGTTTTGACATTTATTTAATCTCGTTGTGTGGGATGAATAGGCATCTGAGTCTAAGAGTCTGAGTTTAGGTTTCGATAGTTCAAAGTTTATTATTTGAGTTTCTTTCAAAGAGGCGGATTTGGAGGGCAGAGACGAGAGCCGCATGCTTTATCAACCGACTACAATGAAGAACACTATTTTTATTATTTTTCTTTTCAATTACATTATGAACTAATTTTATTTTCTAGAGTTTTGATGTAGTCTAGCATTGAACACACAATTTATATTCTAAGTTATTTTATTTTCAATATTTCTATGATTGACTGTTTATTCCTTATTCTTAATTCTTGCAATTTTCTAAGTAATTATTGTTCGATCTATTGAATCATAATGAGACCAAGAGGTGATTTGTGATTAGAGCTCTAGGATTAAGCACTATTAGTTGAGCGAAAGTAGAGATACTTTACTGCAACTAGTGTGATTTTCAAGAAAAATTCAAAAAACTTAATGAGCTTTCAATTAGTTAAATTCACATAGAGATATGGAGTTATTGATTGGAGATATTTTTTGTATTATTCAAGATATTAAATAGTTAAGGGATTTTTATCATCAACATGAGATAATTGGAATTCTATAATAAGGAAGAGTACATTGTGTGGGATTTGCTAGGTGAAATCAAACGTTCTAGATTTATTCTTATTATTTTTAAAAATCTTACTCTTAATACTTTTGTCTTCAGTTTAATTTAGATAATCAATTCTTCAAATTTTGATTTTGTAAATAGTAATTAATTTAGTCAATTTCAATACTCAATAGCATAATTATTCCCAGTGGGTACGATATTCGTTTTCTTTCAAGCACTTTACTACTTGTTACGATTCTATGCACTAGCAGAGATTTTTTTAGCACAAGTTTTTGGTGCCGTTGCTAGGGATTAGTTATTTGTTATTGATATTGATACTAGCTAGATTTTTACTACTTTAGATTTTATTTTAATTTTAATAAAATTAGTTTAAATTATATCTCAATTTAGTTTTTGTTTTCAGGAATCAGAAGTGTAGTGGTATATCTTTAAAGAAGTGCGTAATGTCTTTTATGTATCATCTTTAAAGAAGAGCTTCGAAGAAAGAAGACCAGTAGTGATGGAGCTTGATAGTATCCAACTTCAACCTAATTTATCTTACGAGGAATGGCTAGTGCAAATTGTGGATAAGAAGGAGCAAGAGCTAAGGAATCGAAAGATACCTTTAGTGAAGGTACTCTAGAATAATCCAGATTTTTAGGAAGCGACATGGAAAAGAGAAGATGTTAACTACCCTCATTTGTTTCTATCATAGATCTAGGTTTTTGTAGTAAATCTGCGTGTGACTGTGTGTACTCTAGTTTGTCTTGAATAAATTCATGTTTGTTTTGAATGATCTATTAGTGATGTTGTGTGCACTATACTAGGGTATGGCACGTACTAGAAAAACCCCACGTATGTTTGTGTTTGCAACGGCACTAATTAGAGAAAGGCGAGAATGTAGCTGCAGGAACTGATGTAGAAGAAGAGATTGCATGATCATTGCTCAATGGAAATAGTTGGAAAAATTCGAGCATCATCGCACTTATGTGATGGATGCGGATTCCTAAGAGAATATTTTCCTACGATCAGCATTACCCCATGAAGAGCAACAACCCCACATGGCCCCTTAGAATGGAAGAACGCCAATAGAACACACTTGTTCGGACTTGATCAAGAAGCTGAGTCTAGTAGAGACCACGTGAATAGATATATGCCTTTTGAGACATTGGATACGTCTATGGATCATATTCGTTTCTCCGAAAAGGGTCAACCTATTGAATACACCAAGCTTGAGATAGAGCATAAGTTGAATGAGATGTGGGTAAATATGTATTTTGACTATGATCTAGATGCGATATTTTATTTTTGGCAAGATTCAGTGTCAGAAAAGGAAAATGATATACCACCCCCATCATCATCTAAGGAGTCTACGACTTCTAGTGTTCGAGGTAAGGATCAAAGTTGTTTTGATATTGTTTGTATTATTAGTAATTACAATGCATATTTCGAGGACAAAATTAATTTTTAAAGGGGGAAGATGTGAGAACCCGGATTTTCCCAAGTCTCTGTTTCGATTTTAATCGAAGGATTATTTTAGTCTTTAGAAGATGCTAAGTGTTAGAGTGAAAGCCTTAAGGTATATTTTATTTTTTGGGTCCTAAAAGTTCTAAATTTAGAAAGTCCATAAGAGATAGGAGAAGAAAGAGCCCAACAAAGCCGATGTGAATTTCAACCAATTGGGTTGAACTTATGGTTTGGAGGTCCAAAGTGATTTCTAAAGGGAGATGTAGGCGCCACATGGCACAAGAAGGGCCATTTAGTCTATTCTAGAAAGAAATGGGACGAGACAAGTGGGACACTTGTCCAGCATGCAAGAGGTTCTAGAATGTGTGAGTGGAGGATAATGTCATTAGATTAGGGCTTACATGCACACATGCAAGGCACATTTTAGTGAGTGACACTTGTCAAGCATGTAAAGACACTTGTGGAGTTCCAAGAAGACCTTATTTGGGAAAAGGGAAATATATGTTCTAAAAGAATATTAGAAGAGCAAGAGAGAGAGGGGGTGACTATTTGACTTTTGAGGAAACTAATGATGAGGGAGAGAGAAGTGAATTTCGGTGGAGGTAAGAAGGGGCTACTTGGCACCCATGCAAGAGAGATTTTGGTAAGTTCCAAGAAGGGTAATCATGGAAGAAGAAAAGGGAGGATCACAACTAGGGCAAGAAAGAGGCACCACTTGGCGTCCATGCATGACTCATAGTCAGTGAATTTTTAGTCAGCTGAAGAAGAGCGATGATAGGGGAGAGAAAGAGAGAGAGAGAGAGAGACATGGAAAATGATGAAGGTTATTTAAACCCTAGCCTTTAATGGCCGACGTGTTACACTCTAGAGGGAGCTAAGAAGTCATTTTTACTTCATCAAATTTTCTCTCATCCTCTACTCCTCTCTTTCTCGCCGACTGCCAGAAGAAAATTCTATTTTCTTTCTTTCCAAACACTCTTCCTCATACAAGCACGTGAAGGATTTAGGGAGCACCTATCCAAGAAGCTTGGTAAGGAAGGTCAAACCTTACTTAATCTCTAGTTCACATCATGAAAACACAAGGAGAGGAGCTTAGTGGTGTCAAGTTGTGAGAGTAAGAGGCACTTTGTGTATTTTCATGTGTTGTACATAGAACAAAGTGAGAGAAGAAGAGTATGATTTCGACCATGAGAGGACTGACCATGCTTGAATCGGTTTGAGTGTGGTCTTGCCTCTGGGGTTTCTCCATAAACCGAATGCCAAGATAGTGAAATGGTTGGAGAAAATCCCTTTGAGTGGGAGAGTGCTAGTCGTCCACCATTAGGGTTTTCATTGTGTCACCGAATGAAGGATACACGACCTAGAATGATATTTATATTTCTAGTAACATTTGGCCATTAGGGTTTCACTCGAGCACAAAAATAATTTTTGACACACACTCAGCCTACTAGGGTTTCATACATGTAAAGAGAAAGCTTGATGACAAGCTCAATGTCATTCAGCCTCCCTAAGGTTTGTTGCCGTGTGTTATGGTGTGAGCCAAGGTGTAAGAAAATAGGAGTGGATTGGAAGGTTTGGTGATCCCTAAAGCTGGTTAGGCTTAGGATTTTTTATACCCTTAGTACACGGGTTAATGCTTAGATTTAAGATTTTCTTTCAAGAATCTAACACTTAGAACATATATTTACAACTTGCTTGTTTGTTAGTCTTTATACTTAGATTTGGAGCTTTGTAAATTAGCCTTTAACTTACTATTAGATAATATACTTATGTTTTTGCGTAAATGTTATACATGTTGTTTGTATCGATTGATGATTGCAACGTTCTCTTCTCTAAGAATTAACTTTTTGTTTATAGATTTTCTTTTTTTAATTTGGGATTTTTGAACCAGTTAATTTCCTTTTGCTTATGAGTTGCAAGTGTGATATTTCCTTCATCAAATACTTGAATTTTATTCTTATTGTAGTTATGTTTATTCATATCATACTAATATTAGAACTAGTCAACAGTTTATATTTTAAAATATTTTATACATGATTTTAAGTCCTTGAATTATGTTGTATGTAGTTTTTTTATTATATTTTTTTTATTAACACTAAAATTCGTAATTTAACTCGTCATGATGCACTCATACAACAATTTGAATCACTTAATTCAGAGACCCATTCTAATTTTCTGAGCCTTTGTTTTGAACATTGTTCCATAAATATTATTTTCATTAAAGTTTGTGTTGGGTAATATTTGTAGTAATTGTCCTTTGCATACTGCATGGCTTGGAATTAAGAAGATTCAACGAAGGTACAAATCATGTATATGTCTCATGAATTAAGCGAAAGTTCAATCAAAATTTAAACCCATAATTGATTTAATATATTACATATAACTTACAGTAATTCTTTGGAGCTGTACTATTATGGAAGTCTACGATTTTCATCCTTATATATATTTTCCTATATTAGAATAAAAAACATAACTGTGCATAATTAGTATAGTATAAATAGTAATGAGTAATGATTTGTATAAGAGCCAAGAGCTTTCAACTATACATGTCTCGCATAAGTTCTTTGTAAAATAACAAGTCATATAATGAAAAAAAATAAAAAAATTATTTTTTTATTGGTAAAAAATTATATTCTTAAAGCGTTTATGACTTTAAGCATATCTAATAAAATATTTACATGACATAATTTAATTTAAAAGAAAAATTTTTAAATTTTTAAAATTTTCATTTAAATTATGACTTACTTTTTTACAAATAACTTAAACGAAACTTACACGCTTAAAAGACTTTTACGTAATTATTACTCAAAGATTAATTTAGCTTACCAATGTTGGATGGTGAAATACAAACGATTAAAGAAAAAAAAAATTCAAAGAGAACCTTGTTCGGTGGATGGCTCTTATTTTTTTGGATGAGCAGTGGTTGGCTTATCTTCGAGACGAGAGGAAGGCAGCGTTAAAAGGTGGCGGAAAGAGATGCACGTGGTCCCAAAGTCAGAAAAAGCAAAACTGAAATGGGAACCCTTTCTTTCTTGGTGCACCTTCGCCTTGTGTTTGCTAGCTTTGCTTTGGCTATAATTATGAAAGAAAATCATCAAACCCACACGGTGTTTTCATTCAATTTTTTTTTTGTTAAAAACAAACATGGGTCTTCCTTCAAACGCAGTCCACGTAATTTCCCCTCTAATTTAACGATATAAAAAAGTATTGTGTCCTCTGCTGCAGACACTGCATCCTCCCCAGATTCTGATAGATTTAGCGAGCGTCTTTCTCTCTCTCTCATGAATGGGTTTGTGTGTTGTTTATGTTGAGAGGGACGACTGCCTGTCATAACCATTTCAACTGTGGCACTGAAAAACATGATTTTTTTATATGCATTTAAAAGGAGCACTTCCTTTTTTTTTTTCCCCAGCCATTTAAACGGAACGCAGATGCAGTGAAAACGACTTCCCATCTTTCTCTATTTCTGGACTCTGTCTCTCTCTCTCTCTCATTGAATTTGGATTGAATTAATATAGGTGCTGCTTGAATGGTTCTTTCCTCTATAATAAATGGTCCCAACATAGTATAACATACAGAAATGACAACCATAATAATAACGTCATTCATTTCATACTGTCCCGAGTCACGAATTCAAGCTTGAAACTGCAAAGTTAGTCTAATAACAATAAAAACCCTCCTTTTGTTTTTTTCTGATTTTCTCGTCTCTCCTTTGAATTTTCAAAGGATGAGAAATGAAAATAGATTGTCGGCACGTCCAAACACACAACGAACAAGCCAATGACTCAAGGCAATTCACCTTATTAGTCCCCTGCTCAAGACATACCTTCGAATTCGACATGAACAGAAAAATGAAAGAGATGGGTTAAAGGATGCATGCATGGTCGTCGAGAAAAACAAATGTTGGTACAGTAGTTAGGAGTTTTAAATTACTATTCTGTTTACAAAAGCCCAACAAACAATATATATAATAATATATTGGTCAAGGGTAAGTTGTGTGGCATAGGTGTAGGGACAGCTTCATACAGAAAATGTATTACGTAATCTATGCTTAACTGCATGATAATGGGCTTAAGCTTTAGTTTTAGTTTCTCGAGAAAGCAATCATCAAAAGCAACTTTTCCGACATTTTATGGGAGAATCCAAGCTAGCACATGATAGAATCACACGTTCTCTTCAGTTATTAACAAAAATGCCACTGTCTTCTGTCGTATCCCATTCTCCTTACTAAAAATCAGAAAGTAGTGCTTTTGATACTAGTGGTAAGCCTTCATATGTACTATTCATTGCTCACTTTATCTAAATATTACAGCACATAAAATCATTTATTTTTTTCTTAATAATTGAAGATGTATTCAATCAGTACAGAAGCCGGGTGCAACACTCATTTAATGATCAAAAGTAACCCCAAACAATGGTCAGACTCAAAACACCTACTTTTGATGCAGCAAAAGTAAATTAATTTAATATCAAGAATAGAAGATTACGAGGCTTCATAATTTGAATACAAAATAGTGAGTTAATAAAAGAGACAAAGCTGCGTATTTACAGGGTTGCATGGTCATGTTGCATTTCATTCTCCTTCCCCTTCTGTTGTGGCTGAGGACATATAACTCACAGCAAGCGAGGTCTCATCAGACGGTGGCAAATTAATCGTAGATGCGTTGAATTTTTGCTTACAACCCTGGCAAGTGATTTCCAACATGATGGAGCTGATTTTCTTGGTGGCTTGCTCTTTCAGAAGCTGAGCCTTCTCGAGTTCATCCTGCGCGTTTTGCCTTATCCTTTTGGCATTTGTAAACTCAAGCTCGGCTATCTCAATTTGTCGCTTCGCTTCTCGCCTAGCTTCCTCGGCGTAGGCCTTTTCAGTCATGGCCAACTTTAGCTCCTCCTTTGCAAATTCTTTCAACCTTTTTACTTCCAATGAGCGTTCATTCTCACTATTATCGCCAAGCGAGCTTCTGCTCGTATCCAGAGTAGGCTGCTTTTCATTTTTCTCGACACCATTACATGATCCTATTGAAAGCTTCAAATGGGTCGCGTAAGTGTCGTCCGGATTTTGCAAGGAGAGGGCATTAGATGAAAGCAGGAGTTGAAGTTCCAAATTGTGTTTCTTTTCGGATGTGGAGGAGAAGCTTTTTTGCCTCTCCGAGCTTAAGAAAATGGGCTCCGGCGGCTTTGAAGCTAGAATTCTAGGCAATGGGTTTGCGCAAAAATTGTTGGTGTCACTTGATGGGCTGGTGCTCGACGCTGTTCGAGATGAGCAAGCCGCTGGTTGTGGTGTCTGTATTTCAGGCCGAGCCTGCCGGACCGTGCAAGCGTCTTGGTGCTCAATGAAACTTTCTACTCTGCAAGGACAAGGAATTAATACTGATAATTCAAAAGCGAAAAAAAATTATTAATTAATGTAGTTTATCTTGATCTTATTGTCTTCTTCATTAAGGAAGCAATGAAAACTCCGATATACAAGCTTACCAAGAAACAACTAATATAAAACTGATTAAGCATCGCCAGTATGGATTAGAAAGACTAGCTTTAGAGTATTAAATATACATCAGCAAAAGAGGAATGTTTTTGCAAAAAGTGGCTCTTTGATGTTGTGGGGAATTCAGTTTTCTTTAGCCTTTGAAAGATGTTATTGACAACAGTGGTGCACTGGCCTTCAAATTCCATTGGCTGGCCTAGATCTCATACAAAGGCAGGTATGGTGTAATGCAGCAGAGATTATTCTTACCTAACGGATTCCTCAACATTGTTAAAAAAGACTCGGGAATATCTAAGAACCATGAGCAGCCGAAAACAAAATCAACTAGAAAGTCGTAATATATGCAGAACCTGATTAACAAAAAGGAAGAAATATTAAACAGGTTCATGGCGAATAGGATGAAAGAGAAAACCTGGAAAACACACGGCCACAGTCACATGAATGGCCTCTGGTACCACAGGTTTTCAGGTGAGCTTTGTAATCGGATTGCACAGCATATCCCTTGGAGCATTTCTCACACACCCACTGCTTGTGATTGCTGTGCTTCCTTCTGAAATGCTTCTTGATTCCTACGAGATCTCCAAGGGCGTGGCATGGGTCATGGTGCAAACAGCTAGGCTCCGGGCACACAAAAACCCTCTTCTTCACCTCCTGTGTCTCCCTCTTAAGCAACTTCCATGGAACTTTGTGCCTTCGTCTATGCATCTGCAAATTCTGGTCTCTCTGGAACCCTTGGTTGCAGATCTCACACACATAACGGTCTGATTCCAATAAGGTTTTGGGGGAGAGAGACACGACCTCAGCATCTGGATCTACATGGAAACCAGAAAATTGTAATCGAAACGCGAGCGAAAAAAACAAGAAGAAAAAAGATTGAGAGAGAAGGATATGTAAAAGTAGTTCTCTTACCCGGTGTGCCTGCTGGTCTTCTTTTTCTTTTGTTAGTGACTCCATTTTCTTGGGAAACAAATGCATCACAAGAAGAAGATGGAGCACCAGAAGAAACAACACAATCTAACATGGGTGGATTTGGTTCTTTTCGGTCAGTATATGGTGGGGATGGTTAGAAAAATCAATCCTACCTGTACAGGTGGAGAAGTTGGAATAGTGGGTTGCAGCTTTACTCCTAGAAGAGCGAATATGGCTAAATAGAGAGAGAAGAAAAGCTCTTGCTTTCTGCAATCAACTTTCTTTTAAGGCTTTTAGCTTTTTTCCTCTCTTTTTCTTACCACGAGCTTTACTGCTTTGTAGTTTCATTGACCCCGCCCTGAGCAGGTAAGGTTGAGACAAGTCTTGTATGATTGTATCGTATATAAAGTGATCCACAAGAAACAAAGGGCGAGAGAAAGAGAGAGCGCGTTTGAGGCTGACCAGCCTGACCCAATCACATTTGCTTGGAACTTTGAGCCCCACACACAGAATTTAGACAGAAACAAAAGAACATCCTCCCACTATAAGAATACAAACAGTCATTATTCGATACTGTAATTTGCATGAATAAGTGCAGGCCATACCTTCTATTACACGTGAGTTCACATCCTGCTCACGTGACCCCTCTTCTCTTTCTCTCTCTCTGTTGAAAAGGTAAGAGGTAAAAATGGGGTAAAAAATTGAGTTTCGACAATCAAAGTAACCGTTTCTAATGATGGCGAGCAAAACATGATTCATAAGGCCTGAAGCAGCACGATTAGTCACTTTCAATTCAAGACGGCAATGATCATTTCTGTGAGTTCCTTTAACGGATTTATTAAAGAAAACTTTTTCTTTTAACCCTTTTAGATCAAGCAAATTAAATTTGGCGCTTTTATAACATGCCACGTGTTCCAATTTTCTCTCTTAATTGAGAGCATTGACATCACATTATATATAACGACTAAGTAACCCGCACAATGCGTAAATTGTCATGTATATTATGTATGAAGTAGAGAAATTTAGAGAATGACTAAATTTTATAATAAAAAAATTCAAAACGGTTTATAACTCGGTTTATTTGATGAAATAATATAAATGTTGAAATAGTATTTTTTAGTAGAGACTTAAATCGATTTATATCTTTATATGTAAGAAAAAAATTAAAAATTATAACAGTTCATAATAAAAAATTACTTTTAAAAGGATTACCGCTTCATAAACATAATATTTCAAGTTTAATAAGTACTTTTATGGATAGAATGTCACATCGGTCATATGACTCTACTTAAAATACAAAATAATATAAATGTTGAATTAATGCTTTTGGGTGGAATCTTGAATCGTTTTTATATTTTTATATGTAAGAAATGAAATGAAATTTAAAAGTTACAATGATTCATAATAAGAAATGAAATGAAATTTAAAAGTTACAATGATTCATAATGAAACAATGCTTTTAAAAGGATTACCGAACCATAAACATAACATTTTAAGTTTAATGGGTAGAATGCCTATTTTTATAGGTAGAATGTCACATTGGTAATATAACTCTGCTTAAAATACAAAACAATATAAATGTTGAATTAGTGCTTTTAGGTGGAGTTTTGAATCGGTTTATATTTTTATATGTAAGAAAATAAACGAAACTTAAAAGTTCCAATAGTTCATAATGAAATATTGCTTTTAAAAGGTTTACCGCCTCATAAACATAACACTTCAAATTTAATGGACAAAATGCCTACTTTTATAGGTAGAATGTCACTTTAGAATTATATGGTTCCGCTTTTATATATAATAATAGATTTTAATTACATGTTATCTTTGTTATTTTACATAATTTAGTTACCATGTATCCCACATTAAATTATCTAAAAGTTTGAGATATAGAATTTATCTCAAAATTCTCATTTTGCATTAGATGGAGAGTACTCCAAGGTTTCTTTTCAGTTTTGTTTGGAGGTTTAGTCGAGTATGAATATTTCTCCGATATCCAAACTTCGGTTATTTTATTTGAATTTATTCAAGTATATATACTAACAAGCTACTTAAGTTCATTTTTTATTTTCTCATAAAAAGTTTACCATCATTTAAATACTTTAATAAAAATATTTTAGTCATTACTTATCTAATTATTCAAACGATTATGTTGTTCGTTTATTGAATAAACTAATTTTATTTATGAATTTATAAAAACTAAAAGGACTAATTACCTTGAATCATAACAAATTACATGTAACTTTAAGCATAAAATAGATTATTTATATTAAATACTAGGAATTCTTCTATAAATTTAGAGAATCACACCTTAACCTTCCATAAATTTGCTACAATACATACACATTTTGTGGCGCCCCCAGCCCCTGCTTGGGATTGGACGGTGACTGAAACGCCGGGACATATAACATAAGGCTACACAGCTCTCGTACATGACAGGTAATATGTTATGCACCTAAGTACACTAGCAGTATGCAATATCGTAGCAGTGAAAAATAATAAAAGTCAGATATTCTAAGCAATGCGACAAGTAATTGCAAAGTACATGGTATCATACTAACAAAACATTACCCACATTGTCCATAACCATAAATCTGTTTCATAAGATATAGTATCCCAAAATAACATATAGTAGAGTTTAATCTCCTAAAACATGGGAATTCCTCAAAATACTGTGATCTATAAACCATAAGTTCTTTTTATTTTTTCTCAAAATAACTAAGTTTTTGTTCTCTTCATTGCTAGTGTCCTATCGAGAGCTAGACACCAGAAACTCAAGAAAAGGTGTTGTTCTCTTCCTCTTGGTTATGAGTGTTGTCTTCTACACCTGTAACAACTTCTACCATTCCTGTTGGAGATGGTCGTAGAAACTATCACAATAAGATTTCGTGAAATCTCAACAAGTAATCACACAACATACAATAGTTAACACAAGCATACAAGAGGTATACCATGAAATGCATGCATGGACATGTACTTGACATACAACTTGACCATTTTCAAAAGACTTGTAATAGAGACTTTAACATTTTCAAAAAACATTTTTGACTTTCTTTTTCATGTTGATCTTAATCAGAACTTTTCTTATCAAAACATATCATAAGATTTGTATCAAGTGATTCTTATCTTATGAGTTCTTATTCTTGTTCATAGGGTGGACACAACACGGTTCTCCTTTGCATCACGTATTCTTGCTAGTTACCGCAACATCAACAGTCCGTGCACCGTGATGAATACGTCATAAACAAAGATTCATATTAACTCGACCTTATTTTGTTGGGTTACACGTTATGCACCCACTAGCGTTAGCTGCTTCCTCGCTCCGACATTCTTTAAAAAGAATCTATACGAAACTCGTCGACTGCTCTTCGTCGACCCAAAGGTTACCACTCCATTCTTAAGCACTCTAGAGTGGACAGAGGAGTTCCACTAGGACAATCTCCTATCCTAGCACTTGGGGTCGTGATAAAACGTTTAGACTCTTTTATTTGAAAATACTTTTTCCCAAATGCATGTGACATGAGACTTTGGACATATGTGCTTACACTTGACATGTGACATAAGGAATTCCATGCATGAAGTAACCAAGCATAACATGTTCAATTTATGACATGATAACATGAAACATCAAAACGCATGCATGGAATCATGAAAACTTGCTTAGGTCGAAACATATAGGCACAAAAACATGAAGAATCATCACTTAAACATGTTCCAAACTTCAAGCATATCATATAGAAATCAAAGCATAGTGAAACAAAACATGAAATCATAGATTTAGACTAAGCTCCAAAACTTTCAAGACATATTCAAACTGAAACATCATGTTGCATAAACCTTCAATCCATAATCAAGTGAAAACGGGAACTTATGGGAGTATTTGATGGCATTTTCATCACTAATCTGAAGCATATAATTCCTTCCATAGATTTACTCAAGATCATATTAGCATAATCCAACAAACAATAAAGAGACAACAAATAGGGCAAACATAACAATGAAAGGATTTACACAAATATATACAAGTATTAACCAAAAATAAGTTGAGTGTATACTTACAAAAATTCAAGAAATGAAACAAATATTAAGCTATAAATCAAGATATAACTTGTTAGAAATAGGGTTCCAAAACCCTAATCCATATTCTTGAGTGTGTGAGGGGTTTTAGGGTTATCACTAATGTTCAAAAAATACCAAACCAATTGGCTCCTAGGGTTTTGAATCAAGAAACCCTTCAACTTCCTTGTGTCTTTGGCTAAACTCAAACAAGACTGAAAACACATGAGTGTGTCCAAAAATATAGAGGATGAACTCCCTCCTATCATTTGGCTTAAAGGGTTTTTTTAAAAACCCTAAGTCATTTTCCAAGAAAGCGGGTAGAAAGTGTGTGTGTTCTATCATTCTAGAAATCTTATGAGATTTGAATCTCACTTTTGGATTGAGAAAGTGACTTGTGTGTGAAACTAGGAGGAAAAACCATTTCTTACCTTCCTTAGTCTTTAGGGTGCCGAAATCCTTCCATGAAAAAGAATCCTCTTGTTTGGTTGTAAAGAAAATACGAGAAAGAGTGAGAATCTTCAAGTGAACATGAGAGAGTTGTGTAGAGAGAGTAAAACTTCAAGCAGATTCTGAAAAATGGCAAGGGAAAAAGCCCATAGGCGTGTACTCCCTCTTTGGTTGCTTCCAAGATCCTTGCATGGATGACAAGTGGCATAGGTTTCTTTTTACCCTTTCTCCTTTGTCAAAAATGACTCTTAGATTCCTATCATTGGATTTCATTGGGAAGACAAGAAGCTTGGGGTGGTGTGTAGGGTTTCTCTTCCCTTGGCCAAAACCCCATTTTTTCCTTTTATGCCCTCTATTTTCTTAATCAAGTGAATATCTCTTCAAGAGTACTTTTGTAAAACATCTCATGTCTCTTCCTTTTTCTAACAAGCAACCTTTGGCATGGCTAACAAGTGGCATTGGGCGTGTGCCTTGTCCTTTGTCATCCACTCCTTCTTCCATTTTCCAAGTTGATGCTTCATCTTCCTAGTGCCTCTTCCCTAAGTGACTTCTCATGTGCCATTGGTCTAAGAATACTCTAAGTGACAAGGGGCAAGTGAATGGGGTGCTTGGGAGTGTGTTAGTTGAAACCCTAAGGGCATATTTGTCCTTTGATATAAGTCCCTTCATCTAATCTTCTAGAAGCTTAGTACATGCTTGACACTTAGTAAAAATTGACCAAATTCGAAATCCTTTGTGCCCCCTTCGGTTTTCCATGCAGATTTTCTAGAAAAGCTCTATTTCTCTTCCCTAGGCTTCCCTTCCTAAGAAATCTACCTTGGAACTCGAAATTAGGCCAAGACAAGGGTCTAGGCATGTGGGAAGTTGGGCTAGCAAAAAATCCCTTAGTCTTCATAGGTTCCTTTTGTCCCTTAATTCTTCTAGAAGGTTTTTAGCATGTTGACAAGTGGCAGTTCCTCTAGGGTAGGCATGCAAGCTACTTCTTGGTGCTTTCCTACACTTCTCTCTCCCTCTTAACCCACTATCAAGTCTAGATTCATAGTGTAACACTTTCATGACACATGGTCCTAGTGACTAAGATTTAGGTCATGGGCTTAAAGCCATTGGGCCTGGGTTTCTAAGTAGGGCCGAAAATTACAAAGTATTCTAGGGTTACTCCTCTCTTGGACTCAAGTTGTCAATTCAAAGACTCTAAGGATTTTTAAAATAGCTAGAGCTCCCTAAATGCCATGGCAATTAAGAGTAAAATCTATGGACCATGCTTAGGCAAGTTTGGGTCATTTCCCATTTATTAATATCATATTTGAAAAGGGCAACTGAGGGAACAAAAAGCAAAGACCAAGCCCAGAACAAGTAGACTTTTCAATGAGTATACTGCCGGGAGATGAGACTCGCCGACCTAGAGACTTCTCGAATAGTGTCCAGCCATTGAGTACCTGTCCACGTAAACAGGAGGAAAGTAAGGGGCACCCTTGATCCTCTGATATGGAGACATCGATGGACCACTAAATACGCCAATGGGTGAGGCAAATGGGGAACCACGCTGCATTAATGGCACCATTATCCAAGCTACATGCCACATTAATTACGTCATCACATAGCCACACCGCATTAAAGGATTCTAACAAAAGGAACAATATGAATGACACAAACTCCATGGGGGCAGACACGATCTATCTCCCCCAAACTCCCAGTATAAATAGTAACTCCCAGGTACAAGAAATCTCTCTCTGATCCCTAAACTCTATCACTTATTTACAAACTTCCAAGAGACTTTACTGACTTTGACGTCTGAGACTCCTTGACCCCAAGGCAACCCTCTCCCAGTTACATTCTTCTCTATTTTCACAGGCCCAGTTCTGAAAACTTAAGTTGTTGGAACTTGGACCAAAGGCGCACGAAAAAAGATGTTAACAGTGGCACCATTTTTGAAATTTGAACCCACAACCACACAGTGAAAACCCTAGTGGTGAGAACCCCATCATCCTACAATGCCGTCATCTCAAGATGAAGCTCCTGACTCCCCGTGGTGTGGGAGAAACTCGAGGTGAATAGGTCCTAGTGTGGGAATGCTATGTTCAGGATTTGAAGAAGAAGAATGGTGGGGTTACCCCAGACGATACCTCCAAGAGAGAGTTGGTCATGCACCACTTGGAGAGCCCTGGTGGGCCTTACTCTGCGACTCACCCTACCGGGCTCAAGGGGGAGGGGGAAGGTGCATGGTCCCAGAGGCAAACACAGAACAAATGAGAGCTCCCCAGATGAAGGCTCCATTTCCCTTTCTTTTGTAATGCATTATTTAACTACTATAAATTCTTATTATTTAATGAAATGCATGATTTTCTAGGATAATGCAACACATCTACTTCAAACTTTTGCGTTATCAACAAAACAACGACAAAACGACCTACGATTAACGTAACCTGCAATGAAAAAATCATAGCCAAATCAAGGCCTACCTTCACTACTATGTCAACGAGCTAGAGCTAGATCAAGGGGAGAGTTAGGTCGAAGGTCGCTCTACCCCGCTCGCAGTGGAGAGCGGGTTCTGCCCCTCCTGGGGCCCAGAATAACTTACCCTGACCACCATCACAGTGAAGAGAAGACCAACTGTTAAGTGTGATTTTTATGTAATTTTTATTACTTTTTTATTTATAAAAAGTGTCAGTTATCCCTCAAATACTATTGATTTAATTTTATCTCTATATATTTTTTCTTTATTTTCTTGGATTTGAAAGAATGAGAAGATTTACTACAAAATGAGAGCATTTTAGTACAAAAGAATAGACAATAGAGCCAGACCGACGAGAGG
The DNA here is from genome assembly GCA_029856935.1 of Cyclocarya paliurus. Taxonomy (NCBI): domain Eukaryota; kingdom Viridiplantae; phylum Streptophyta; class Magnoliopsida; order Fagales; family Juglandaceae; genus Cyclocarya; species Cyclocarya paliurus. Next base: position 26,631,513 of record CM056945.1, on the reverse strand, counting down.
CGACAAGATTTGGAAAGGCAGGAAGACTTACCCCTTAGTAGGAGAATAGTCTTTCCTCTCGGTAAGCGAGTAGACCCAACCGCAACCAGTCTAAACGATCAACTTAAGCAACCAACCTAAACGACATTGTGGGCAACAACTAGAAAAGGCTAGCAGCTTTACAGCTCGATAGATTGGCGAGAGGGTTCTATCATCCCGGCTGGGAGTCTTTCCTCTTAGTAGGCGAGGAGACCAGTTATATTTAGGGCACACAGCATCTACCCGATGGGACCCTTCCGAGTTCCACAGTCAATCTGCTGACCACCAAATCCTCCCGAACTCCGTGAATCAAGTCACCTATTACTGAATCTTCCATTTTAGATAATTCCGTTATTATTGGAATAATTTATTTTATATTAATATTTATCTTTAGAAACTATTTTCCAGATCTCCAGGCTAGATTATAGCCGCATTTATCTTATTTCTGGATTTGAGTTTTAACATCTATTTAATCTCATCTTGTGGGATGAATAGAGTTAGAGAGTTTTGAGTTTTAGAGAGTTTGAGTTTTGGAGAGTCTGAGTTTTAGAGTAAAAATAGTCGAGAGATTATTCTTTAAGTGTTCTTTCGAGGAGGCGGATTTGGAGGGTAGAGGCGAGAGGCGCATTGCTTCATCAGCCGACTCCAATGAGGAATACTAGTTTTATTATTTTTCTTTTCAATTTCACTATGAACTAATTTTATTTTCTAGAGTTTTGATGTAGTCTAGCATTGAACACACAATTTATATTCTAAACTATTTTATTTTCAATATTTTCATGATTGAATGTTTATTTCTTGTTCTTAAAGCTTGCAATTTTCTACATAATTATTGTTCGATCTATTGAATTGTAATGAGACTGAGATGTGATTTGTGATTAAAACTCTATGATTAAGCACCATTAGTTGACCGAAAGTAGAGATACTTTACCGCGATAAGTGTGATTTTTAAGAAAAATCTAAAAAACTTAATGAATCTCCAATTAGTTAAATTTACATAGTTATATGGAATTACTAATTGGATATATTTTTAATATTGTTTGAGAGAAAATATTGAATAGTTAAGAGATTTTTACATCAACTTGGGATAATTGGAATTCTCTAAAAGGAAGAATAAATTGTGTTGGATTTGCTACGTGAAATCAAACGCTCTAAATCTATTCTTATTATCTTTAAAATCTTAATTTTAATGTTCTTTTCTTCAGTTTAGTTTAGATAATCCGTTCTTCAAATTTCAATTTTCTAAATAATAATTAATTTAGTAAATTTCAGTACTCAATAGCATAATTAATCCATGTGGGTTCGACATCCATTTTCTTTAAAACACTTTATTACTTGTTATGATTCAGTGCACTTGCAGATATTTTTTTAGTACAACAAACTCCATACTTAGTCAGTAGCACTTCAAATTGGCGATTGCATAAATGCTTCCCACCATCACTAATTATGGCCCTCGTAGTGCCGAATCAGGAAAAAATGTTCTTCTGCAAGAAATTCACTATGACCCTCGCATCACTGGTTGTTAAGGCGACCACTTCCACCCATTTGGAGAGATAATCTACAGCAACCAATATATATTTGTTAGAATATGAGGATGGAAAAGGACCCATGAAATCTATACCCAAAACATCAAATAATTCAGTCACTAAAATATTGTTTAAAGTTATCTCAGGTTTTCTAGAAATGTTGCCAACCCATTGACAATAATCATATAAATTAACAAAATTAAGAGTCTTTAAAGATAGTCGGCCAATAAAAGCCGCATTGTAAAACTTTTGCTGCCCTTTTTGCTCCACCAAAGTAGTCGCCCGCTTCCAATGAGGGGCAGTGTCTGAGTATGCTCTCCATCTCCTCCTCCAGCACACATCTCCTAATTATCTGGTCCATGCAATGTCGGTATAGAAAAGGTCCTTCCAAAAATAATATTTCAAGTCAGAAAAGAACTTCTTCTTTTATTGATATGTCATCTTGGCTGGTAGAATTATGGATACCAAATAATTTACCATGTCTTCATACCATGGAATAACTTGTATAGCCATTAATTGCTCGTCCGGAAAGGTCTCATTAATTGAAAATTTCTCCTCACCAGCCGCCTCTTTAAGCTCAAGACGAGATAAGTAGTCGGCCACTACATTCTAGGTACCTTTCTTATCTTTTATTTCCAAATCAAACTACTGTAATAGCATAATCCATCTTAACAATCTTGGTTTAGCATCCCTCTTTGACAATAAATATTTAAGAGCTGAGTGATCGGTGTAGAAGACCAGCTTTGAACCTATCAAATAAGAATGAAATTTGTCAAAGGCAAACACTACTGCTAACAATTCTTTTTTAGCAGTAGCATAATTAAGTTGAGCTTCTGTTAAGATCTGACTAGCATAATAAATAACATGAAAAATTTTATCTTTTCTTTGCCCCAAAACAGCCCCTATAGCAAAATCGCTAGCATCACACATTACTTCAAAAGGTAAATTCCAATCCGATGATACAATGTAACACCTCGTTCCCTAATAAAGACATTTTAGAATTTTCAGGGAGCTAGTGTGCTACTACTAAACTTGAACTTAAAAAGTTTTTCTTTTTAACAACGCACTAGATGCGAAAGATTCCATAAATAAAACAAATTTTATTAAATACTTAAAATCTATAATAAAGTCTGCTGAAGCACTCATTAAAAAAATACGAAAGTCTCATGTGCTTATCAGAATCATTTATTTAAACCTTAAACCATAAAACTAATCATAGCATAATCTGTCTAGGCTTCTACCTTACCTCCCGGGTCAAGTCCTGTCCTGCAGTCTCATCCTAATAAATGTTATCACCTGGGAGGTTTAAAAATATAAAAACAAACTAAAATGAGTCGAATACTTAATAAGCAACACATCATACAGTAAACATAATAAACAAAAGGTTTCTTGAAAAATGTGCATACTCATAAATACATATGTAAATAACATGAACATGAACATGAACTTATCTTTCACTTGTCATGGGCCGTTACCCACTATTGACCCCCGTGAGTTAGGGTTAGTGAATCTAAGTAGATTTCGATTCTACTCATGGCCACGGGTTGTGGAATCCATACATAATGAAGCATACTGGGTGCACTACTAGCATATACGACTTGGCAATGCAATATGCCCATAACATAGGTACCGTCTTCATATCATAACATAGGCATTACGTATCTTATCATTCATACTTCTTCATAATCATACTTGCATACTTTTCATATCATAGATTTTAAAAGAAATCACATACATGCTTATCATATCTTGTCATATCATATCGTAGATTTCAAATGAAATCGCATTCTTTCATACATGTCGTGATACATTTTCCTTATTTCAAATCATGAGTTTTCATAAATACTTCAATGCATAAGTCTTCACATAAAATCATGCTTGATTTTTCATAAATTATTTTAATGCATAACTCTCACAAAAAATATGACGTTGCATAAATCTTTTGATGCATAACTTCTTTCATAAAATTATGAATTTTCACAAATAACTTAATGCATAATTCTTCACATAAAATTATAGATTTTTATAATTTTATCATGTTTTGGGTACGTAAAAAGGGGCTTCCAATGGAGGTTGTACATGCATAATATTTGTATAAAAGGCAAGCAGTTTACTGTACATACGTGTAAGGGTATGATCATGGTACTTACCTTGCAGCGCTAATCCACTATTTTCAACACGTAATCGGTCGCCTATAAAAATAACACGTAATTTGCATAGATTTATAATTAAACATGTGACTTTATTTAAAACCTAAACTACTAAAATAGTCTATATTTCCTAAACCTAAATTCTTCCTAACACTAAAATATTCTCACCTGTTAATCTTTAAAAAATAAGGGTATTTTTGGGAAAACAACATAATGGGCATGGGCATTATGGGAAAGTCCGAAAATAAAACACATAAAAGGGAAGAAAAAAAAAAGCTTACGAGAGGACTTGTGCGATGCTAATCATCGAGAGAGAGGCTAAGTGCGACGGCGACTTTGGGTGGCTAGGAGTGATCGGTGACACAATTGGTTCCTCGGAATGGTTGGCCACCCAAGAGAGAATGAGAGAGATAGAGAGAAAGAGTGAACACAATGAGCAAAAGGGATGAAGAAGCAATGGGATCATTTGGCGATGGCTCACCGTGAGGGACAAGGCAGCTCGGTGATAGTGGCGTTGGGGTAGCACGACCGAGTTGTAGCTGTGATGTGGGTGGTTGGCTTGTGGCTCACGGTGGGGAAGAATACTTCCTCTGTTTTAGTACAGTAAAAAAGAGTATTTCGTTGGTGGTTTTTTTTCAACGGCTGGGCGATGGTGGTATAGGAGTGCTGACAATTCTGCAAGGTAGTGGTCGTGACTTGTTGGGCAGCTATTCTAGTGGCTGGTTATGTAGAACGGAGGCTGTCTTAATGTGGCTTGTAGCGGTGTGGATCTACATGTGATGAGGTGGTGGCCGGTGTCGTATGGCAAACGGACAGAAGGCTCACACAGGTCTGGACAGTGGGCTGGCGGTTTGGGGCGTACGTGGTCTCTCGGTGGTTTGTTACGGCTGGTGGTTTTCTCCAGTGTAGGGTGGCTCTCGGTTGCTGGTGGCTGTGCTACGGTGAGTGTATTTTGACATTGGGATAGAGAGGAACTAATGTGAGGAAGATGGAGGTTGTGTGCTCGTGTGGTTTCGTGGGTCTAGTTTCAGCTGTAGGAAGAGGCTGGTGGTTGTTCACGCTGGAAAATATTGGCTCGGGTTGGACGTAATGAGTCTCTATATATATAGACCAATGAAAACCCTAGTGAAGATGAAAAAGAGACGTACGGTTATGGAGTGGAACTAGATTTTGTGTGGATGAAATTCATGGAAGTAAATCCGATAGCTAGGAGTTTCATTATGAAGAGGAAACTAGGATGCTTTGGAGTCTAACACTCATGGGCTTGGAATGTAACACCCCGCTCCCCAATATAGACATTTTAGAATTTTCGGAGAGTCAGTGTGTTACTTCTAAACTTGAACTTAAAAAGTTTTCTTTTTAATAGCGTACCAAATGCGAAAGATTCCATAAATAAAACAAAATTTAATAAATACTTAAAATCCAACATAGAGTCTGCGGAAGCACTTATTTAAAACAAATACGGGAGTCTCACGTGCTTATCAAAATAATTTAATTAAATCTTAAACCATAAAACTTAATCACAGCAAAAATCTGTCTAGGCCTCTGCTTCGCCTCCTGGGTCAAATCCTGTCCTGTAGTCTCATCCTCATAAATATCATCACTTGGAGTGGTTTAAAAACATAAAACAAACTAAAATGAGTCGAATACTTAATAAGCAACATATCATACAGTAAACATAATAAACATAAGGTTTTCTTGAAAAAAAACGTGCATACTCATAAATACATACGTAAATAACATGAAAATGAACATGAACTTGTCTTTCACTTGTCATAGGCCATTACCCACTGTTGACCCCTGTGAGTTAGGGTTAGCGAATCTAAATAGATTTTGATTCTGCTTGTGGCCGCGGGTTGTGGAATTCATACATAAGGAAGACATATTGTGTGTACTACCAGCATATACGACCTGTCAATGCAATATGCCCATAACATAGGTACCGTCTTCATATCATAATATAGGCCGTTACGTATCTTATCATTCATATTTCATCATAATCATACTTGCATACTTGTCATATCATAGATTTCAAAAGAAATCACATACATACTTGTCATATCATATCATAGATTTCAAATGAAATCGCATTCTTTCATAACATGTCGTGATGCATGACTTCTCACATAAAATCATGATTTTTCATAAATACTTTAATGCATAAATCTTCACATAAAATCATGAATGGTTTTTCATAAATTATTTTAATGCATAACTCTCATATAAAATCATAACTTTTCATAAATCTTTTGATGCATAACTCCTTTCATAAAATCATGAATTTTCATAAGTAACTTGATGCATAATTATTTACATAAAATATCATGTATTGGGTATGTAAAAAGGGGCTTCCAATGGAGGGCATACATGCATAATATTTTTATAAAAGACATGTCGTTTACCGTACATACGTGTAAAAGTATGATCATGGTACTTACCTTGCAGCGCTAATCCACTATTTTCGGCAAGTAATCAGTCGCCTATAAAAATAACAAGTAATTTTCATAAATTTCTAATTAAACCAGTGACTTTAATTAAAACCTAAAATACTAAAATAGCCTATATTTCCTATAAGCTTCTTAACACGAAAATATTCTCACCTGGTAATCTTTAAAAGGCAGGGTTATTTTTGGAAAAATAACATATTGGGCATGGGCATTTTGGGAAAGTTGAAGATAAAAGAAATAAAAGAAGAAAAGCCTAGCTTATGGGAGAAGAGGATCGTGTGAAGCTCACCGAGAGAAGGATTCAGTTGCGACGAAGGGTCGTGGTGGCTGGCCGAGGTTCACGGTGGCTAGGAGTGGTTGGCATCGTGCTGAGCTTTTCTGGGTAGTGGTGCGGGACAAGAGAGAGCATGAGTGAGAGAGAGAATGAGATGTGAGAGGTGGAGAAGCCGTGCGAGACACTCAGTGAGAGGCAGCAAGAGGCAGTGTCAAGGTGTCTGGTGCAGCAGAAGACCACGGAGTGGCACATGGGTGAAGAAAAGGTGGCTGATTGCGGCATTGGGTTCATTGTGCTGTGGCTAGTGGCACCTAAGGTAGCAGGCTTGCTCTGTTTTGAGCTGCAAAAATAGGGGTGTTTTGGTGACGCATGTGTGCGCCAGCGCTTCTGTGTTGGGCGGCTAAGTGTGGGGTACGGTGGTGCAGGGCAACCTCGCGGTTTAGCTGTGGTAGTGGAGAGGTCGTGAGGTACGCTGTGTGTGGAGGAAACGACATGGAGGAGCTCTCGGCGGGGCTATGGTTTCTCTATTTTTTGGTGGTTGCTCGACGGTGGTTCTGGAGGAAGTGAGCTATGGTTGCGGCTGATGGTTTCATGGGGTTGGGGAGCAACGGGGTATAGTTGGACAAACGTGAGATGGCTCACGGTGTAGTTTGTGGAAGATGAACGTGGGTTGGGCAGTTTCTATGTGCACTGTGCAGGAGAGAAATACATATGTATATATAGAGGTGATGGTAAAACCTAGAGAAAGGGAAGGGAGAGACGTGCATGCTCACAGGAGTGAGCCGTGGGACTAGCTAGTTTCGTGCGTGTTGAATGTACTGATCAGTCTCTATATATAGACCAACGGAAACCCTCGTGATGAAGCAAAATAAAGACATACGTGCATGGGAGTAGGACTACCTTTCGTAAGTGGTTGAAATTTAGAGAAGGAAATCGGGTAGTAATTAGGAATTTTATTACAAAAGGGAAAGAAGAATAGTAATAGTGTTTGAACTCTAACTCATGAGCTTGAAGTTATTTATTTTTTTTTAAGAAAAAATAACGTAGGCTTAACTCTAGGTTCAATTAAAAAAAACAATATGTCCGATAAATTCTTTTATGGGCTTAAACTCATTTATTGAGCCTATAAAATTATCCATAATTTATCCCTGAAAATACTGGGTCGGGTCGTTACATGGAATTTTTTTTAAAAAAAGCAACCTTAATTCTAGGTTCAAATAAGTATACTTATAGGATAATTCTTTTATGGGCTTAACTCATTTATTGGGCCTAATAAAATTATCCATAATTTATCTTTAAAAATATAAGATTGGGTCGTTACATATAATTATAGGTGCTGAAATTAATTTCTTTTTCAATGTTTTAAAAGCATGCAAGCATTCATCAGAAAACTCAAACCGAGCATCTTTAAACAAAAAATTGCAAAGAGGTTTAGTAATTTAGAAAAAATCTTTGATAAACCAATGATAGAACCCAACGTGACTCAAGAAACTTCTCACGCCCTTCACATTGGTCGGTGGTGGGAGTTTGTTAATAACTTTTATATTTTCTCGATCAACCTCAATTCTGTTGAAGGAAATATGGTGGCCAAGCACTATTCCCTCCTCGACCATGAAGTGACATTTTTTCCAATTTAAAAAAAGATTTGTCTCCTTGCATCTCTGCAAAATCAAACATAAATTAGACAAACAATTATCAAAAGAGTGACAAAAAATCGAGAAGTCATTCATCCATGAAGACTTCTAAAAATTTTTCCACCATGTTCGAGAAGATGGACATCATGCATCTTTGGAAAGTGGCTAGCGCATTACAAAGACCAAAAGAAAAAATGACACTTTTCATAAATAAAAGAGTAATACAAATCACATAAAAATCATACTTATGAAATGCCCCCAAACTTAAGGCCCTCGAGCAAAGAAAAAAAGAAAGACAATTAAAACAAGCATTGGTTTGATTTATAAAATTTATTGCCTCAAAGATTGCTTAAAGTCTATAGTTTAAAGGAATCATTCACGATTAGTCAAGTCCCAAAAGTTAGTTCAAAACTCAATTTCACCGCATTATCCATCCCCACATTCATGCATACCCATCATTCTCACTTCATCATTAGCTCCTCGGATAGTTTTATGCAAACAAATAAATAAATAATGGATCTCTATACACTCTATAGGCTTGCTTTTCAAATCACTCTCCACTAATGTAGAACAAAAACTATCACTAGGGATCAATAGGTCTTTATTTAGCTTGTAATGTAAGGTTAGGGCAAGGGCTATAAGGAAAATGTAGAATTCAAACAAAGCAAGAGAACTTAAATTTGAACACCAATAGACAAATAGAGCATTTTCACTTCTAACATCTCTTTTAAATCATTATAAATCTCTTAACATACCTCTCTTTATTTCACTTTCAAGTATCTCTCTCCTCACCCCTATATTCGGTAGGTCGAAATTTTTTTTTTTTCTTTTTTTTCATCATGGAAATAATCCATGCTTTTTCAACTGCCTCTGTGGATGACTTTTGTTGGCCATTTCTTGTTGGCCACACAGTAGACGAGTTGACTTTTTACACCCCCAATTGATGATTTTGATAATATAGCTATAATTAACTTTACTTGTAGACCTTCTACCTCTCTTGCCTTTCATGCTCTTGTAAGTCTGTGACTTTGTGTAAACTTAGTTCTCTTGAAAGGTAAGGAAATCAGTGTTTAAGCTCAAATAGGGTAGGGAATATGAGATTTACAAGAAAGAAAAATATAAGGCCAAAATATAATTCAATAAATCTCAAATGGATGACTAGGGATAAAGATATTAAATAGGTAGGCGTGAAAGGCTCAATCAGTCCAAAGAATGCCTTAATCATTTTTCCAATGATATTCTGTCTAGGATTTCACCCCAAGTGTAATCAAACAAGTTCTAGAGTAAGTTGAGACCATACAAATTCACAAAATTCACATAAAATTTCTCTAGGTATTCAAAATGATTAATGATCATAAGAAGCATTTATTGAACATAGAAAATATCAAATTAAGTAAGATCAAGAAAAGAACTAACAGCTAGACTTAAACAATGAGAATTTTTCCTAAAAATTATAATCAATTTCAATCATATTCTTAACATAGGCTTTTTATTCATAAAACCATACTGTTTTATCATTATTATTATTATTTAGATAAATAAAATAATATCCTTTCCCCTCAAACTTAAATATCACATTATCTTCAATTGAAAAAAAAGAAGAAAAACTAAAGCAAAGAATGAGAGAAAATAAGAGATGCACCCCTGAATTTTTTTTTATTAATTTTTTTTTCTGGTCTTCCAATTGAATATATTCCTTGAAGGTGCAACCATGTACCCCTTGGAGATCTCCCCGGCCTCTTCGTTCCTTAAATTTGATGGAAGCAGTTTGAGTTTAAGCTTGGGTGGTTCCTTAAGTGGTAGCTTTGGAAATTCAGCTCCATAAGTCTCGTCTGTCATGACCATGTCTCAGTCACTTATTTGAAAACAAGAATGTACCTCAGAAGGGAACTCCATAGACTTAAATACGTCAAAAGTGACCTGCCCCTCGCCTTCCACCATATCGAGTACAATGAAGTCGATCTTTCACCAGTACGTCCTTAATGAGTCCTCTTGGGTATTTAATAGATTTGTTTGCCAACCGTAGAGAGATGGTGGTGGTTTTGCTTCTCCAAGACCTAGTTCCCTGAAAACAGAGTGAGGCGTTAGATTAATACTTGCCCCTAAGTCACATAAACTTGATCAAAATATGAATTTCCTATAGTGCAAGGGATTGTGAAACTCCCCGGATCTTTCAACTTGGGCAGCAACTCTTTTTATAAAATTGCACTGCTCTACTCGGTCAGCATTATAGCCTTTTGCTCCTCCAACTTCCGCTTGTTTGATAATATATCCTTCAAAAATTTTGCATATTTAGGCATTTGCTCTAAAGTTTCAATGAGAGGAAAATTAATATACAGTTGCTTAAATATACTCAAAAATTTGGAGCACTGATTATCAATCTTATTTTTTCTTAATCTTTGCAGAAAAGGAATTGGTGGATCATAAATTGAAGGAGAATAATTTTCAGATATAAACTCCCTAGATTTCTTCAGTTTTGCAGCCCTTTTATTCTCCCTAGTCATTTCAACTTGTAGGTCGATCACATCTCGCTCTGCTTCTTTCACCTCGTACTTGGTTTCCTTCTTCTCGGAATCCACATTTTCAGCAGGTCTTCATCTCGCTTGGTATTTACTGTCTGGGGCTAGTCATATGTTTGCCCACTTTTCAATGTTATGGCTTTGACATGTTCCTTCAGATTGGTCATAATATTGCTCGGTAAAGTCCCTATTGTCCTCTCGGTAAGCATGCTTGATAGCTGACCGATTTGTGCCTCAAGATTGCGGATTGAAGCCGAGTTGTTTTGGATCACCATTTTAGTCTTCTACATCACTATATAAGTCTTTTGCATGTACTGCATAAACATATCCTCAAGTTTTGGTTTCTTTTCTTGCTGTGGAAACTCTTGAGGTGGTCTAGCTGTCACTTGGTTATCACTCCATAAAAAGTTAGGGTGATTTCTTGTAACAACCCGATCCTAAGATTAGGCCATAGATATGTTTTATGTATTTTTTTTTATAACTATAAATATTTTATTATTATTATTATTATTATTATCATCATCATCAGCATAAGATTTTATAGGGTTATTAAATTAGAGTTCTATCAACATTAATATTTCTAAACCTATACCCACGGTTCCACTCACATTCACATGCACATGCACATACACCTCTCTTCCTCTCAGTATGTATATCGATTCTCTCAGTGTTTGTATCCTCGTAGGAATAAGTTTTCTAAGTGCAGCCAACTCCCAACTCCAAACTCCATCCAAACTCCTTATGAACCACGTTTCCTCTTCTCCTTGCCTATAAAATCCACCCCGAGACCTCCTGAAATAAACACAAGAAAACTTTAAGCCCTCGTATCAAACTTCCTGCAAACTGCCAATCCATCGAGCCCTTATTTCTTCCGAACCACTGCAGCCATCCCTCAACCTTCCAACAGACCACCCACACGGCAGTGCACCAAGAACCACCAGCTTTCCCACACGCTGCAACCATCACACGGAAAATAGAGTCTTTCTGCAGCCCATGAAAACAGCGCCAACCACCGAAAGGTATAGAGAGAGTACTCTGTTTTCACCACCGAAAAACAGGGGATTTTTCTCCCCACGGTGAGCCATAGCCTAGCCACCTCACGGCACCAACTCCTTCCACGTTGTCACCACACTGCACAGAGAGTGCCGCCCGGCACATCACTCCACCACAAGCCGCCATCCTCGCCCTGTAAGTTCATGCCGACCCTCTCCATGCATAGCCTCTCGTCAATTGCTTATTCTCCCATGCGGTCCCCCTCACTCTCACGGCTTACTCTCTTTCTCTCTCCCTCTCTCAATGTCGCACCACCATGCTCAGAAGAGCCTCCTGCTGCGCCTCCGTGACCCAACTAGCCACCCAGCTTCCGCCACCTCAGTCTCCCTCTTGGTGAGTTTCGACCCTGCCTCGCACGCCTCTCTCCCGAGCATTCTTTTTCTCTACAAAACATACATTAGTTGCTATTAGGTTTTAACTTACTTAGTGCACATGTTAAAGGAGATTATGTATATACCCTTTTTAATATAGTATCTTGAAGGATTGTTTTAAGAATAAATTACATTTATAAACTTACACTTAAGTATATGTTAATTATGAATATTATTACGTCATTTTATTTGAAATTAACTTGGGCTTAATATTTCAAGTTGTGTTTAATTTTATTAAATAAATATATTCGTCATAAGCTCATTTTTATAAGAAAGTGTTTAAAAGAATTTAAAATGTATTTTAAACTATATTTTTATACTATTGAACCGATTATGTTAATTAATAATCCAATTGACTATTTAACTAGATTTTTAAGATTTCTTATGTTATATTTTAAATAGAAAAATTATATTATTTGTTATCAATTTTACAATTAAATTTCAATAGTAAATAGCAAGTGTTTAATCATTTATTTTAAATACTAAATCTATGGTATGAAATGAACTTCTAATGTTTTTATAATAGATTTTGATATATTTATGCTATTGAAGTTGTAAATTTAAAATAAAAAAATATGTTAAGAGTATTAAAATTATATTAGTATTTATTAGATTTCTTAAACAATTATTTTAATCATGGGAAAGTAAATCAATTTTTAAGAATTGAGGTTTTTATGACTTATTTTAAATAGCCTAAGTATTCTACTAAGTTATAATATGTTATTAGTATTTTTTTAAAGTAATTTAAATATTATGATTTATTGATTATGGTGTTAAACAAAAAGATTTATTTGACTATCTTCTAGATTATGAATTTAATTAAGTAAGATATTAGTACATGTTGTTCTAGACAGATTTAGTGATCTTTAATACTACGTATAGGTGACGAGATACGAAGTGAGATTCAAGAAGAAGCCCAGCAAGGTAAGTAATTTGATTACAAATTAGGATCATCATAGTGTAGCTTATATATAAGTATTATTCAAGCCAGTTCATTGACAATCATTTTTATGTACCATTCATGTCATATGCAAAGATGTCATCCAACATAGCACGATCATGTCATTCAACATCATGTTAAGATTCGAAAGTTATAATTATGTATGTATTATGTCATTCATTTCACGTTGCATAAAAATACATAAGCTATCTTAAGTTCAAGTGCAAGATAAAATAAGATCAGTTGATCAATTCAGATGCATGGTACCAATGCAGTTCAGTTTCAGGGTGGATGTGCAAGCCACGGACTCAAGCGTGGTCCACCATAGTATGCCAGAATACTATCAGCGCCTCCCCTCACGGCCGCGGAACGTGGGGCCGGTGCACAACCTCACACACAGGGTTAAGAATGTTGACCAATCAGTTCAGTCAGTTAAAACAGATCAGTCAGTTAATTCAGATAAATCTGTTATGCATACCATAAATATCAGTATAAACAGTCATGAATTTTTAAGCTCTCAGCATGAAAACTTTTATAAAAACCTTATGTTTAGTATGTTAACGTTGTGATGGATTTCTTACTGAGTATTCGACTCATTTTAGCTTGTTTTAATTTTTTAACCACCCAAGTGAGGATGATGATTACGAGCAGGTAAGCCAGGTAGAAGGAGCAGTTGATTTAGTTTCAGACCTCTTAGAATAAAAAAATTGCTTTTATGACATGACTTTTATTCAGTTTATTCATTAATATTTTTGGAAGACATTTTTATTACACAAAGTTTTTATGAAATAAATCCTAATTTAATTTTTTTTAATATGAGATCTCTTGCTGGGTTTATCCTTATAAAAAACACGTGACACTCCTAGCCTACGGGAAGGGGGTGTTACATTTCTCCATTCGGGATTAAACTTGTTTGAATAAGGATTGTTTTGACGTTGGAAATTGGACACGTAATGGACTAGTTGGGCAAAAGGATTCCCCACTTGGTAATCTACACTTGAATGATTTCCTGCGCAATGATCACAAGCAACATTTGTTTGAATAGCATTAACATTCATCTTACCTAGGTGTTGTGATAGATTTGCCATTTGTGCCACCAATGTGGTAATACCATAGTCTCTTAATGCCTTATGCTCCTGGTCGGCCATATTAAATTTAGATGCAGCGACCTATTCTTTTTTATTTTATTGATTCGACATAAGGTTCTTTCAATTTTAGGATTGAAAAGTGTATGCTCTAACGATTTAGATCGTGGCATGCACTTCTGATTTTTGAAAATAAAAACCAAACTGAGATCTAATTCAAACCAATTTTTTTTCTTTTAAACTAAAATAAAATCCAAAGTAGTAAAAATATAGCTAGTATCAATATCAATAACAAATAATTAATCCCTTATAACGACACCAAAACTTGTTGTACTGAAAAATATCTGTAAGTGCACAGAATCGTAGGAAGTAGTAAAGAGTTTTAAAGAAAATGGATGTCAAACCTATAGGGATTAATGATGATATTGAGTACTGAAAATTTCTAAATTAATTACTATTTGGAAAACTGAAATTTGAAGAATGCATTATCTAAATTAAATTGAAGAAAAGAACATTAAAATTAAGATTTTAAAGATACTAAGAATCGATCTAGAGCGTTTGATTTCACCTAGCAAATCCCACACAATTTATTCTTCCTTGTTATAGAATTCTAATTATCCCAAGTTGATGATACAAATCCTTTAACTATTCAATAGTTTCTCTCGAACAATACCAAAAATATCTCCAATTAGTAACTCCATATCTCTATGTGAATTTAACTAATTAGAGACTCATTAAGTTCTTTGAATTTTCTTAAAAATCACACTAGTCATGGTTAAGTATCTCTACTTTAGCTCTACTAATGGTGCTTAATCCTAGAGCTTTAATTACAAATCACCTCTCGGTCTCATTGACATTCAATAGATCGAACAATAATTAGCTAGAAAATTACAAGCATTAAGAACAAGAAATAAACACTCAATCATGGAAATATTAAAAATATGATAACTGAGAAAATAAACACTCATTGTGTGTTCAATGCTAGACTACATCAAAGCTCTTGAAAATAAAATTAGTTCATAATGAAATTGAAAAGAAAAATAATAAAACTAGTGTTCTTCATTGGAGTCGGTTGATGAAGCTTAAGGCTCTGGCCTCTACACTCCAGATCCACCTCCTCGAAAGAACATTTAAAGAATAATCTCTCGACTATTTTTACTCTACAACTCAGACTCTCAGACTCTCAAACTCACTCTCTGACTCTATTCATCCCACAAGATGGGATTAAATAGATGTCAAAACTCAAATTTGGAAACAAGATAATGCGGCTATAATCTAGGCTAAAGATCTGAAAAATAGTTTCTAAAGATAAATGTTAACGTAAAAGAAATTATCTCAAGAATAATAGAATAATTTAAAATAGAAGATTTAGTAATAGGCGGCTTGATTCATGGTGTTCGAGAGGATTTGGTGTTCAGCAGATTGATTACAGAACTCAGGAAAGTCCCACGAGGTAGATGCCATGTGCAATAAATATAACTGGTCTCCTAAAAAAAGACTTCCGACTGGGATGATAGAACCCTTTTGCCAACCGAGAGGAAAGACTCTCGACAGGGATGATAGATCCCTCTCGCTAACATAGAGGAAAGACTCCCGACCAGGATGATAGACCCCTCTTGCCAACTTACCGAGCGGTAAAGCTACTCACCTTTTCTAGTTGCTGCCCACGATGTTGTTTAGGTTGGTCTTTTAAGTTGGTCGGTTAAACTAGTGACTCACTCAAAAATGAGTAGCAAAAATGCTATCCCAAGTGCAGAGGATGTCACGTAATAATTAGGAATAAATTCTTAGATCGTCTCCTCAGGGAAAGTTACTTAAAATCAAACTCGTTTAAAATGGTGAAAATATTCACAAAGAGAAAATAAAAATGGTGGTATGTGCAATGAATGGAAAGAGTACAACGGGAATAAAAAAAGGCACTAGTCATGGACTAGATTCATATTTTTGGATTTTTGAGTGTCGAAATGAAATGTAAAAGACTAACAAATTGAAATTAACAATCAAGGAATCAAGGCATATAGAACATGCCTCTATTGCTTTCATGACCTTCACTTTTTCCATCTCCATAACCTCCAGTCTTCGAGTTAATGTAGCTATTCGAGCTTAAACGTCAGTGTTCTCCTTAAGCTCATATCTGGCTTCACCAGAAATAGCCCTCAGTGGTTGTGCTGTCAATGAAACTAGATCAGTTCGAGGGTTTCATTGTTGGGCGCTCTCGGCAAGATAGTGAAAGAATGATAGTGCTTCATCAGGTTCCTTACTAAAGAACTCTCCATTGCATATTGTATGAACGAATTGCTTGCATTCTGGAGTGAGACCAGTGTAAAAATAGCTCACCAACCTCCAAGATTTAAGACCAAGATGTGGACAGATGTTTACCAAATCTTTAAATTTTTCCCAACTGGCCTAAAAAGTCTCATTAGGTCTCTGATTGAATTGGCTTATTTGCTTTTGCACAAACTGAGTTCTCTGAAAAGGAAATTTTTTTTATAAGAATTCTTGTTGCATATCAAACCAACTAGAGATAGAATTAGGCCTCAAAGAATTAAACCCAATCTTTGCTTTATCCTTTAAAGAGAAAGGAAATAAACGAAATCTAATGAATTCATCAGTAATGGCTCTAGTAATAAAAGTAGTGCAGGCCAACTCAAAGTTTGTCAAGTGCTGGTAAGGACTCTCAGAATCCATCCCGTGGAATTGAGGTATTATTGACATCATGCCATGCTTGATAAAAAAAATTAGATGCATCATCAGATAAAATAATGCATGATGGTGTAGTGGTGCGAGCGGGCTGCAAATAATCCCTAAGAGTGCATGGTGCAGGTGCATCTATGGTTTGTTCAATTTCAATGTCCTCATCTGTAGAAAAAATAGAAGAGCTATCTGTCTCTGAACTGTGTATACTACTCTCAATGCTCGATGCAACTCTAAACAACCTATTTGAATTGTCTCTCACCCATGACATTAAACATCAGTCCAAATAGCATAAGTAATATTCAAGCGACTGAGTAGTAGGTGACAAGTGAAATGTGCAATCAGAAATAAGATAGTGAAAGAAACATTTGAGATAAAAATAAAAAAAAGAATAACGAGTTTAAATTTACGTCAAACAACTATTCCCCGGCAATGGCGCCAAAAACTTGACTCACTAAAAAATGAGAATGTCGCATAATAATTAGGAATAAATTCCTAGATCGTCTCCTCAGGGAAAGTTACTTAAAATCAAACTCATTTAAAATAGTGAAAATATTCACAAAGAGAAAATAAAAATGGTGGTATATGCAATGAATGGAAGAGTGCAACGGAAAAAAAAAAAGGCACTAGTCATGAACTAGATTCATATTTTTGGATTTTTGAGTGTCGAAATGAAATGTAAAATACTAACAAATTGAAATTATCAATCAAGGAATCAACTAAGCTAAACAATCTTAATTAATCTAAAAATTAAATAAGAAAACTGAAATTATGTAAGTCTTAATTAAGCTTTAATTAATCTAATATGCAATGGAACTAAGAGATTAATAAAACTAAGCTAAAAATTAAACTAGATTAGAAAGTAATTGACAAAATATGAACGAAAATTGAAAAGTCCCAAAATCAAGATTCTAGGGTTCATAATTTTATTCAAATAACAAATTCTCAAAATTAATCCATAGCAATTGTAATCACTGTTAAATGAAAGTTTAAAAGAGCAAGAAAACTAATGACATTAAATAAAATAAATAGCAAATAAATTGCCCAAACTTCTAAGCCTAAAATCTAAAAAATACTCCATAAACTTTAAACTGAAATTAAATAAAAAGTAAAAAGTGGAAAGAGCAAGTAGATGAATGGAGATGGAAGTGATAGACAATGAAGGAGAAGGCTGGAGTGGCAGTTGGACCCCGGGAGGTTCTTCACGCCACTGCTGTGTGCGTCCAAGAAAGCCCTTAGGTATTTTCTCCCAAAAAAGCCCTTCCTTTTTTATTCTTTTTTTTTTCTTTTCCGTGCATCTTGCAGGTCTTGAGTCTTTGAGAGATAAGGTCTTTTTATTTTTACTTTTATTTCTGCTTCCGTCCAATATCTAAACATCATGAGATTGGTGCCTTTTTTACTTCTTTTAGACTTTTTGTCTTGCCTTTTTCTTTGACTTTTCTCATGTATTTCTTAGCCTATATAAAAATAAATAAAAATTAGAAAAGAAATAAAATAAAATAAAAAAGGAAGAATAGAATATAAAAAATATGTTGTGCATGTGAAGGAATATTATTCAATTAAATCACAAGTTATAAAAATTAAACATTAACTATGCTATAAATCAATTTAAATCACAACTCAGATTTATGCATCTTAACGATTTTTCCATCTAAAACCAATGATAATGTAATGAAATAAATAAAAATATATTGGTTTTAGATGTATAACATATGCAATAGTTCACCTCAATCAACTAGTCACCCAATCTAACCGCCCAGAGCCTTGTGGCCAGGTCTTCTCGCCAAGTCTTCATGCCCAGAAGGTAAAATATCTCGCTTACCACCTAACTCTTGTTGTCAATTCTGGTCGCGAGTTCTAGTCGAGCCTTCTGGTTGATCTGGATCCATAGTCTCTTCTTTTGTACAAAAATACTATCATTTCATACTAAATCTTCTCATTTCTTTAAATCCAAGAAAATAAAGAAAAATATATAGAAATAAACTAAAATCAATAGTATTGAAGGAAAAATGACACTTTTCATAAATAAAAGAGTAATAAAAGTGACATAAAAATCACACATATCAGAGTTACCCATCACGTGGCGACACCATATCATTTTCAAACAAGCGACCAGGTCGAGGTGTCTAATCGGGAGCTAAAGCGCATACTGGAGAAGATCGTGAGTGTCTCATGGATAGACTGGGAGAGAAGGTTAGATGACATGCTATGGGCCTATCGAACAACATTCAAAACACCGATTAGGATGTTGCCTTATCTGCTCGTTTATGGAAAAGCCTGCCATCTACTCGTGGAGCTAGAACACAGAGCCTATTAGGTGACGAGAACACTAAACGTTGATTTACAAGCAGTTGGCGAGAAGAGAATACTGCAAATAAATGTGATGGATGAGTTCCGCAATGATGCTATCAAAATACTCGGATTTACAAAGATAAAAATAAAAGATGGCATGAAAAGCATATTCTGAGAAGGGAATTCGAAGTCGGCCATAAATTTATATTATTTAACTCAAGACTTTGACTCTTTGGTTACCTGTGTCTTTCCCTATGGAGAGGTTGAAGTCCATCACGAGACAAAAGGCATATTTAAAGTAAATGGACAGAGATTAAAACTCTATATGGATGGAGACTTTAACTCGAAAAAGTATTCCATCAGTCTTGCCAGTAATAAATAATGAGAGGATAAGGTCTAGCTGTAGAATTTAAATAAAGCACTTTTGGGAGGCAACCCAAAATTTTATTTTATTTTATTTCTTTTGCTTAATATTAGTCCTTTGCTTTCATCTTGCAGGAACGGAGAAGCGAGAAGATTCCCAAGGAGTACACGGCTACACCTTCAAGGAAAATATTCAATTGACAAAACTGAAAAAATCAAGAGAGTATCTCTTACCTTCTCTCATTCTGTGCTTTAGTTTTTCTTCCTTTTTTTCATTGAGGACAATGTGATATTTGAGTTTGGGGAGAAAGGATATTATTTTATTTATAAAAAGCATATATATAACAACAATAACAACAACAACAACAACAACAACAACAATAATAATAATAACAGTATGTTTTGATGAATAAAAAGCCTATGATAAGAATATGATTGAAATTGATTATAATTTTTAGGAAACATTCTCATTGCTAAGTCTAGTTGTTAATTCTTTACTTGATCTTGCTTAATTTGATATTTTCAATGTTCATTGAATGCTTATAATGATCATTAATCGTTTTACATACCTAGTGAAATTTTATGTGAATTTTGTGAATTTGTATGGTCTCAACTTACTCTAGAACTTATTTGACTACACTTGAGGTGAAGTTCTAGACAAATATTACTGGAGAAATGATTAAGGTATTCTTTGGACCGATTGAGCCTTTCAAGCTTACCTATTTAATTTCTTTATCCCTAGTCACCCCTTTGAGCTTTATTGAATTCTATTTTGGCCTTATATTTTCTTCTTCTTGTAAACCTCATATTCCCTACCCTATTTGAGCTCTTAAACACGAATTTTCTTACCTTTCAAGAGAACTAAGTTTACAAAAAGTCGCAGATTCACAAGAGCATGAAAGACAAGAGAGGTAGAAGGTATACAAGTAAAGTTAATTATAGCAATATCATTAGAGTCATAAGTTTGGGGGTGTGAAAAGTCAAACTCATCTACTATGTAGCCAACAATAAAAGGCTGACAAGAGTCATCCACAAAGGTAGTCGAAAGGGTATGGAATATTTCACAAAGGAAAAAAAAAGGAGAAGAAATGAATAAAAGAAAATGTCCGACTTGCCGAATAGAAAGGTAAAGAGAGAGATATTTGAAAGTGCAATAAAGAGAGGTATGTTGACAAACTTACAATGATTGAGAAGAGATGTTTGTGTTAGAAGTGAAGATGCTTTATTTATTATGTGGTGTTCAGACTTAAGTTCCCTTGCTTTGTTTGAACCCCACTTTTTCTTTGTAGCCCTCACCCTAGCCTTATATTACAAGCTTAATAAAGACCTATTGATCCCTAGGGATAGTTTATGTTCTATATTAGTGGAGAGTGATTTGAAAAGCAAGCCTATGGAGTGTTTAGAGATCCATTATTTATTTACTTCTTTACATTAAACTATCCGGGGAGCTAATGATGAAGTGAGAATGATGGGTATGCATGAATGTGGGGATGGATAATGGGGTGGAATTGAGTCTTGAACTAACTTATAGACTTGTTTAATCTTTAATGATTCCTTTAAATTATAGACTTTAGGCAATTTTTGAGGCAATAAATTTTATGAATCAAACCAATGCTTGTTTTAATTGTCTTTCTTTTCTTCTTTGCTTGAGGGCAAGAGCTTAAGTTTGAGAGTACTTGATAAGTGTGATTTTTATGTAACTTTTATTACTCTTTTATTTATGAAAAGTGTCAGTTCTCTCTCAAATACTAATGATTTAATTTTATTTCTACATATTTTTCTTTATTTTCTTGGACTTGAAGGAATGAGAAGATTTAGTGCAAAAGGAGAACATTTTGGTAGAAAAGAAGACTATGGAGCCAGACCGACGAGAGGTGACAAGATCTAAAAAGACAAGAAAACTTACCCTTCAGTAGGTGAATAGTCTTTCCTCTCGGTAGGCCAAAAGACCCAACCGCGACCAGTCTAAATGACCAACTTAAGCAACTAATCTAAACGACATCGTGGGCAACAACTAGAAAAGGCAAGCAACTTTGTCCCTCGGTCGGTTGGTGAGAGGTTCTATCATCCCGGTCAAGAGTCTTTCCTCTTGGTAGGTGAGGAGACCAGTTATATTTAGGGCACACGGCATCTACCCGGTGGAACCTTTCTGAGTTCCGCAATCAATCTGTTGACCACCAAATTCTCCTGAACTCCATAAATCAAGCCGCTTATTATTGAATCTTCCATTTTAGATAATTCCATTATTCTTGAGATAATTTTTTTTATGTTAACATTTATCTTTAGAAATTATTTTCCAAATCTTTATGCTAGATTGTAATCGCATTTATCTTATTTTCGAATTTGAGTTTTGACATTTATTTAATCCCGTCTTGTGGGATATGAAGTGGGAGAGTTTGAGTTTTAGAGTAAAAAAAAAATATTCCCAGAGTTTATTTTTTAAGTTTATTTCAAGAAGGCGGATCTGGAGGGCAAAGGTGAGAGCTGCATGCTTCATCAACCGACTCCGACGAAGAACACTAGTTTTATTCTTTTTGTTTTCAACTTCATTATGAACTAATTTTATTTTATAGAGCTTTGATGTAGTCTAGCATTGAATACACAATTTATATTCTAAGTTATCGTACTTTTAATGTTTCCATGATTGAGTGTTTATTCCTTGATCTTAATGCTTGCAATTTTCTAGCTAATTATTATTTGATCTATTGAATCGTAATGAAACCGAGAGGTGATTTGTGATTAAAGCTCTAGGATTAAGCACCATTAATTGAGCGAAAGTAGAGATACTTTACCATGATTAGTGTGATTTTTAAGAAAATCCAACGAACTTAATGAGTCTCCAATTAGTTAAATTCATATAGAGATATGAAGTTATTAGTTGGAGATATTTTTGATATTATTCAAAAGAAAATATTGAATAGTTAAGGGATTTTTATCATCAACTTGGGATAATTAGAATCTATAACAAGAAAGAATAAATTATGTAGGATTTGCTTGGTGAAATCAAATACTTTAGATCTATTCTTATTATCTTTAAAATCTTAATTTTAATGTTCTTTTCTTCAGTTTAGTTTAGATAATCCATTCTTCAAATTTTAGTTTTCTAAATAGTAATTAATTTAGTAAATTTTAGTACCCAATAGCATAATTAATCCCTGTGGGTTCGACATCCGTTTTCTTTAAAACACTTTACTACTTGTTACGATTTTGTGCACCTGCAAATATTTTCAGCTCAACACAAGCCACATCTCTATCCGAAAAAACTAACCTCCCTTGTGGGATACCAAAAGGAAGAGTACACCAAAAGCTGCTTCATCCTTCCCATAGCAAAGTGTGGGCCGTCCCTCGGTGGCATGAAGACAAAGACTTATCTTCCTTGCAAGTGTCAACAGGCAGGAGTGGGTCCAGTCTAACACTATCGAAACAACATACCTCCCTCAAGATCAAAGGGAGAGCTAGGTTGAAGGCTGCTATACTCTTCCCACGATGGAGAGAGGGTCCTACCCCCCCCCCCCCCGCGCGGAGGCCAGAACAACTTAGCCAACCTCCGCCGCAATGAAGAGTGGGCTCAGCACCAGCCTAACCCAACACTTACCTTCCTTGTGATATCAACATGTTAGAGTGAGTCCAGTCTCAAATTGCCCAAACAGCGTACCACCTACAAGACCAAAGGGGGGAATTAGGCAGAAGGTCTTTCTACCCCTCTAGAGATGGAGAGAGGGTCATACCCCCTAGCGGCCTGAAAAACTTACCCTGACACTTATCACGACGAAGAATGGACTAGCCATATCGTTGTCTGAATTACCTCCCCGGCTGGATACCAAACGGATGGGAGTAATGCCTAAGCCTACTTTATCCATCCCTCGGTGGAGTGCGGGTCAATCCTCAGCTGCCTGAAGATAAAGACTCACCTTCCTCGTAAGTGTCAACAGGTGGGAACGAGTCTAGTTCCAAATTACCTAAAAACTTACCTCCCCGCAGGGTTCAAATGGGTGAGTCGCACCGAAGGCTACTTTATCCCTCCCACAAAAGAGTGCAGAACCAGTTCCCCCAGCGGTTCAAATACTTACCCCAACTTCCTATGCGAATTGTGGGTTTAGCACCATCCAAATCCAAATCTTACATTTCCCTACGATGTCAACAAGCAGGAATGGGTTCACTCTCAAACTGCTAGAACAAATTACCTCCCCACAGGGTAGTAGGGATGAGCTGAGCCAAAGGCTGCTCAGACCCTCCCACAGAGGAGAGCAGGTCCATCCTTTCGACTACCCAAATACTTATCTCAACTCCTATCACAACAAAAGAGTACACCAACCCCAAGGCCACCCAAAGAAGTTACCTCCTCAGGGAATGAATGGGGCGGGTTTGACTTGAGGCATCTCGACCTCCCCTTGATGAAGTGCAAGCCTAGTCTTTTGGCTATCCGATGTGAAAAAATCTCCAAAGATGAAATGTCAAAGCAAAGGGCTTCACAATGTCAACGAGTGGGTGTGGGTTCAGTCTTAAACTACCTAAAAAAATTACCTCCTCACAGGGTAGTAGGGGTGAGTTGAGTCAGAGGCCACTCGAACCCTCTCATGGAGGAGAGTGGGTCCAGCCTTTTGGCTACCTAAACACTTTCCCCAACTCCCATCACAATAAAGAACGAGCCAACCCATGACCGCCCAAAGAGATTACCTCCTGGGAGGTTAAAGTGGTAGGTTGGCCTAACACATCCTAACCTCTCCTTGGTGGAGAACAGGCCTTGTCCTTCCACCGCCCAAATACTACACAAAGGAACTTGGACTTCAATAACTCAGCAAAAGCGGCGGGCAATTCGCGTCACAAGCCAGAAGGCCTAGGTTTGCGAAGTAGAACTCCTACAAAGCTAAAGGATAAAATTATGATGACATGCATATCTTCCAACTAGGGACTAAATGTGTAACATCCCGAATTTTAGTGTATTTTTAATGAAGGTTTATTTTAATTCTTTATTGTGTAATTCTCTTATTTTAATATTTTAGAGGTTTTATTTATTTACTTTATTGGACTTTCCTATTGTTATTAATTATTAATTTTGGAGTTTTAGAATATTATATTAGAATATTTTAAATTGTGAAAATATTATTTTATTGGGCTTTTTATTGTTAATTATTATTTTGAATTTAAATTGATCTTTAGTTTAAATTGGTTTATTTGTGGGTTTTAAAATTACTATTGTTTTATTTATAGCATTTCACTGTGTTTGATTTATTTTAATTAATGATCTGTAATTTAATTTATCTTTATTTTAAAAGGATGTTTTTTGTCAGAGTTTAATATTTTACTGTAGTTAATTTTGAGTTAAATTGATTTATTTCTTTTAACTGTTTTAAAAATTGTTATTGTTTTATTTAAATGAGCTTGTTTTTGGATTTTAATATTTTTACTGCTTTAATTGAGCATTTTAGTAAATTTGAATTATTTTATTTATCTAGTAGTTTTAAAATTATTTTCGTTGGATCACTTTCGAAACCCAAGTTGAAAAATGCTGGATCTCTCTTTTTCTCTTTCTCTTTTTCTTTTTCTTCTTTTTTCTTCTTCTCCTTCCGGTTTCTCCCCCCAGCCCGAATGCACCTCACCTTCTCTCTCCTCACCCACGCTCTCTCTCGGCCTCACCGTTCCAGAGCTGCCGCCGGCCGGCGGTGGTCGACACCGCCGGCATCGTTCGGACCCTCAGCCACCGGCGACCTCCCCCATAGATTCTCAGGCCGAACCTCGCCGCCGTTAGCCTCCACGGCGCGATCGAACCCGCGGTGGGTTTTTTCTCCTCCCGCCGCCGTCCGGCCGCCATCGGCCACACCTTCACCGGCCCATTTCCGGCCTAACCAAACCAACCCCGGCCCCGATCCGTCGCCGGAGCCGGTCGAACGAGATCAAACCCGTTTCGGGTATTCCGGCCAAAATCCGTCCATTTCCGCCACTATTCACGGCCAACCACCACCACCATTAGATTCCCCACCTTCCAAAGGCCTTACCCTATTATTTTCAAGTCTTCGTTTGGACCCGTGTGAAATTCCAATTTCACTGTGTATTTCGGCCACAGTATATTTTTACACTGTGGTGTTGCTGTTTTGGCGCTTCCAGCTCTCCCGTGATCCTCCATAAATTATTTTAAAGCACTGTAAGTATTTCTCCAAAAGACTTTTAAGATTTAAATATATTTTTGCAATGATCTGTTTTATAAACTGCGAATTGGTTATCTGATATACTGTTGGTTATTGGAAATTGTTGGTATCTGTTGGTTATCAATTTTTGGTCATTTTCATGGCATTGTGCACGCATGCGTGGGTGTGTAAATTGAAAGGCTTTTCGGGTGTGTGTATCACCCCCAAGCCGAGATGGGTTATTATCTCGGTGGAGCTCCTCTGGGCACTCGGGAGCGGAATAAACTGAGTGTCGTCCCCTGAAGCTTTTGCTCGGGACTTGGACCGGGATGGTAGCGCTCTCGGATCTGACTCCGTGATCTCTCGTGCTGGCGGAGATCAGAGGATGCTTGGCTATGTACGCGGTGGGCGCGGAACTGGGCATCGCTCATGTATTACTCGCACAGCCGTTACCTGTGGAGTGAATGATGAAGCCAGGGTATGTGGATGGTCCCTAGGGGAGGCCATGGTACATACGGATTAAAATTGGCTGTTTTCTGGGAAAATAGCGTGAGTTGATTTTGTGTGCCATTTTCTGGAAAAATGGTGGAATGGATTTTATTGGAAATGATTTTGAGCCAATGAGATTTTTGGCGTGCGTGGAAAACTGTGATTTTCGAGAAATTGTGTTTTTCTCGGGTTTTGCACTTGGGTCATCATGTGCATGCATTGGTCGTTGTATTTATATATTTGTTATCTTGGAGTACTTTTGGGTTTTACTTACTGTAGTACCATTTATTTGGTACTGCAGATTTTGACGCAGGTTTTGAAGAGGTTGAGCCCAAGGATGCGGCTCCACCTGAGGAGTAGGGACTTTTGGCTATACTCTGTTTTGGTATTTGTATTTTTATTTCAGCTTGTTTTATAAACAACAAAATTGTATTATGTTGACTTGTGGATTTCTGTATTATTTTGTATTGTATTAAATTATGGTACTTAGTTATTTGACTGAACTTTTTCGCTGCATTTTATTTTGTACACGTGTTGCATTTCACACACTCGGCACGTGTCGTTGGGGTGCGTGACCGTGCTGTCATCATCCCGGGTGTCTCGATTTCCGTGCTTGTCCGTACATGGAAGTCGGGGGCGCCACAGGTGGTATCAGAGCAGTTCGGCTCTGGGTAAAGCCACATGTCCCTTAGGTGCAGTACCAGAAAGTTTTAAAGTTGTGATTTAAAATTGTTTGGTTTGAAGTATATTATTTTTAATGGTTTTAAATTATTATTTATTGTTATTTTATTGGTTTCATCTATTTTTGTTGAATGTTAATTTGTTTTAATTGTTTTATTCTGTGGTCAGTTATTTTACTTGTTTTAATTATTTATTGTGTACTTCTTTATTGTTTTATTCATTTATCGTATGTCATTTTATTTATGGAATTTTATTTTATTTGTGAGATTTTGTTTTGTTTTGATTTTTGTTGTTTGAGGTGTGTTACTTTAAATGTTTTAATTTATTGAATGTTGTTATACTTGGTTGATTTTATTCTATTTTATTTCATGACATTTTGTTGTGTTTTAAATTTTTTTTTTTTTCATTATTAGATTTTAATCGGTTTGAGTTGAAAAGTGGGTTAAGAGCTACGCTATGACAGGAAGATGGTACGACTGTAAATGTCATTGTTAGGCTTGAACATTTAGTGTAGTAGGCTTGAACTCTTAGCGATTGGTAGGTTTTAATATTAAGATTTGAAGGAAACGACATGGTCTAAATGGACTCTATGGAGTAGGAACTCAAGTTGCAGCTAAGGTGAGATTATGTCTAGTTCGCTTAGGATACTTGAGGTCTTAAATTCTATAGGATTAATTTTTGGGTCTAAGGAATAAGAGGTCATAAGTTCAACGAATTTCGAGGTTAGATTTTTGAGAAGTTATCTAAGGTTTGAGGCTCTATAGTTTTAGGAAATAAGTTTATAGGATCTAAGGTGGTAGGTTCAACAAGCACTTGAGGGATTAAATAAATTAGAAATTTTAATTTTGCCGGCTCAGTTTAGCACTTTGGTATTATTTTGGGTTTAGAATTTTGCAAGGTTTGTAAGGTGAGTGTTTTAGCTTTAAGGTCATCGAATTTGAGGATTTTAGGAAGTGATTCTTTTTGGCTTAAGGTTTTAGAATTATAGATTTGAAGGATTGAATTGTAATAAGATTTAAGCTTTTAATTTCTCGAGCTTGGTGTGCTAGCTTGATTTATTTTGGAGACTGTTTAGTCTGTGACCATTATTATGAGGTTGATCAGAGTTCAGTGATTAATATAAGAATTTTTTTTAATGAGAATATTTATTGGGTGATGGACGGTAATGATTTAGCTCGTGTGTTTGCTGAGGATTGTAGATTTGGATCGAATTCGAGAAAATGATTGTTTTTAGTTTGAGGTTACAATAGCAGATTTAAGATTTGATCCATATCAATTTTTAAGAATTAAGATAGTGTTGATTTAAGAAATGATTTTTGTTGATTTCGAGGATATAGGTCCAGTTGATGGAAATGGTAGTGGTAGATCACTTGCACGTTGGAGGAATATTGATTCTAGCTAAGGATGCACGAGATCGACGTGTAACAGTTGTGAGTTGTAGGAATTTCGAAGAGTACAGTAGAAACAGGTTACTCGATGGATCGATGATTGGCAATAATTATTGTGATTACTTAAAGGAATTAATTGTGACTTGAGGTCACATAAGAATTTAAATTTTTGAGGCTATACCTTCCTTTGGAAACTGAGTGTCCAGTTGGGAGAATCAAGGACATTGTTTTTGGACTTAAGGAAAGATTGATGAATCTTAGAAGTTGAACCTAGGCATCGACGGTGGATAGTATAATCAAGTATGTGAGATATTTAACATTAGGATCTTTGGATGTTGTAGAATAGTTTTGATGGATTGAAGATTTGAACAGTAGGGTTTTCCTTGAGGTTTATTAGTGTTGTGCTATTGAAGGATCTAGTCTTGCGAAAACTAGCTTATAGGAATAGAAGTAGGTGGGCAAGTTACCTAGGTTTCTGTAATGTTTTAGAGAAGTCTTTGGTGGTTCGTAGAGAATTAGTCACCGCTAGAATAGTTGTTATTTGGAATTTAGTTGTTAACTTTCGGGTTTAGTTGTCTGGTAGAATTTATAGATGCTCTTTCTGGTTGGCTGGAAGGGATTTGAACCTTTTAAGATAAGATAAGAGCCTTTTAAGATAAGGTCTTATCTAAGATGAGCGGATGTTTTTGGGATGCTGAGGTTGTTTAATATTGAGTTATTTTATGAGGACATGAATTTTCGGTATGTGGTGATTATCAGAGTGCGCAGCAGGAGCATGATGCTATGATTGCTATTAGGAGTTCAAATTTTGTGTTGATTTTGAGGAATTAGTGCTGACTTGGAATTTTTGAGGAATATCTGTTATTGGAGATTGATTTTGTGTATGCAATTTCATTATTGATGGTTAATTTTTGGAAGTGGCCACTAGGTTACTAAGGTTTAGTATTCAACGAAGGTTTGGAGTTTTACCGTAGGAGTTAATAGAGGTCAGTTCAGAGTACCAAGTGGAGCTAGTAATCATTGGGATTTCGTGGGTGTTGTATTAAGGTTTTGTGGATATAGAGATCTTGGATTACATGGCAGTTCTAGGAGTAATAATCATAATGTGCCATTGGGAGACTGGTGCGAGTAGGTTGGATATTGCCATGTTTATTGAGAAATGTGTCAAGTGCTGGCAAGTTAAGGTTAAGATCTAAGTCGATGCCTTTGGAGAAGGTAGCTTGGAGTGATCTATGGGCTCAAGATTCCTCTTAGGAGCGAGAGGCCGATATGAGGGAGCAGTATCCGTATTTGTTTGGTTGACCCTCCTGGTATGCTTCTTAAGTCTACTCCTAGTTGAACCTTATGTTTGTCTTAGTTTTTAATGATTGACCTTATCAATTTCGAGGACGAAATTTATTTTAAGGGGGGGAGATTGTAACATCCCGAATTTTAGTGTATTTTTAATGAAGGTTTATTTTAATTCTTTATTGTGTAATTCTCTTATTTTAATATTTTAGAGGTTTTATTTATTTACTTTATTGGACTTTCCTATTGTTATTAATTATTAATTTTGGAGTTTTAGAATATTATATTAGAATATTTTAAATTGTGAAAATATTATTTTATTGGGCTTTTTATTGTTAATTATTATTTTGAATTTAAATTGATCTTTAGTTTAAATTGGTTTATTTGTGGGTTTTAAAATTACTATTGTTTTATTTATAGCATTTCACTGTGTTTGATTTATTTTAATTAATGATCTGTAATTTAATTTATCTTTATTTTAAAAGGATGTTTTTTGTCAGAGTTTAATATTTTACTGTAGTTAATTTTGAGTTAAATTGATTTATTTCTTTTAACTGTTTTAAAAATTGTTATTGTTTTATTTAAATGAGCTTGTTTTTGGATTTTAATATTTTTACTGCTTTAATTGAGCATTTTAGTAAATTTGAATTATTTTATTTATCTAGTAGTTTTAAAATTATTTTCGTTGGATCACTTTCGAAACCCAAGTTGAAAAATGCTGGATCTCTCTTTTTCTCTTTCTCTTTTTCTTTTTCTTCTTTTTTCTTCTTCTCCTTCCGGTTTCTCCCCCCAGCCCGAATGCACCTCACCTTCTCTCTCCTCACCCACGCTCTCTCTCGGCCTCACCGTTCCAGAGCTGCCGCCGGCCGGCGGTGGTCGACACCGCCGGCATCGTTCGGACCCTCAGCCACCGGCGACCTCCCCCATAGATTCTCAGGCCGAACCTCGCCGCCGTTAGCCTCCACGGCGCGATCGAACCCGCGGTGGGTTTTTTCTCCTCCCGCCGCCGTCCGGCCGCCATCGGCCACCAGCTTCCAGCCACACCTTCACCGGCCCATTTCCGGCCTAACCAAACCAACCCCGGCCCCGATCCGTCGCCGGAGCCGGTCGAACGAGATCAAACCCGTTTCGGGTATTCCGGCCAAAATCCGTCCATTTCCGCCACTATTCACGGCCAACCACCACCACCATTAGATTCCCCACCTTCCAAAGGCCTTACCCTATTATTTTCAAGTCTTCGTTTGGACCCGTGTGAAATTCCAATTTCACTGTGTATTTCGGCCACAGTGTATTTTTACACTGTGGTGTTGCTGTTTTGGCGCTTCCAGCTCTCCCGTGATCCTCCATAAATTATTTTAAAGCACTGTAAGTATTTCTCCAAAAGACTTTTAAGATTTAAATATATTTTTGCAATGATCTGTTTTATAAACTGCGAATTGGTTATCTGATATACTGTTGGTTATTGGAAATTGTTGGTATCTGTTGGTTATCAATTTTTGGTCATTTTCATGGCATTGTGCACGCATGCGTGGGTGTGTAAATTGAAAGGCTTTTCGGGTGTGTGTATCACCCCCAAGCCGAGATGGGTTATTATCTCGGTGGAGCTCCTCTGGGCACTCGGGAGCGGAATAAACTGAGTGTCGTCCCCTGGAGCTTTTGCTCGGGACTTGGACCGGGATGGTAGCGCTCTCGGATCTGACTCCGTGATCTCTCGTGCTGGCGGAGATCAGAGGATGCTTGGCTATGTACGCGGTGGGCGCGGAACTGGGCATCGCTCATGTATTACTCGCACAGCCGTTACCTGTGGAGTGAATGATGAAGCCAGGGTATGTGGATGGTCCCTAGGGGAGGCCATGGTACATACGGATTAAAATTGGCTGTTTTCTGGGAAAATAGCGTGAGTTGATTTTGTGTGCCATTTTCTGGAAAAATGGTGGAATGGATTTTATTGGAAATGATTTTGAGCCAATGAGATTTTTGGCGTGCGTGGAAAACTGTGATTTTCGAGAAATTGTGTTTTTCTCGGGTTTTGCACTTGGGTCATCATGTGCATGCATTGGTCGTTGTATTTATATATTTGTTATCTTGGAGTACTTTTGGGTTTTACTTACTGTAGTACCATTTATTTGGTACTGCAGATTTTGACGCAGGTTTTGAAGAGGTTGAGCCCAAGGATGCGGCTCCACCTGAGGAGTAGGGACTTTTGGCTATACTCTGTTTTGGTATTTGTATTTTTATTTCAGCTTGTTTTATAAACAACAAAATTGTATTATGTTGACTTGTGGATTTCTGTATTATTTTGTATTGTATTAAATTATGGTACTTAGTTATTTGACTGAACTTTTCCGCTGCATTTTATTTTGTACACGTGTTGCATTTCACACACTCGGCACGTGTCGTTGGGGTGCGTGACCGTGCTGTCATCATCCCGGGTGTCTCGATTTCCGTGCTTGTCCGTACATGGAAGTCGGGGGCGCCACAAAATGCACCATGCCAACTGATGGGAGTGGGTCCAGTTCTAAACTGCCCGGACAACCTACCTCCCCCTTGTCTTCCCATGGTGGAGAGTGGGATTAACACCACGGCTACCCAAATAACCTACATTGGCCTTCCAGTGCAGGAAAAGGCAGCCTGATCTATATTTGAACTATGTGGCCATGGAGCCGCTTGGGGGCATAGAGGCGGGTTAGTAGAAGTGCTTCCCGACCTCCTCCCCCCAAAGAGGCAACCAAAGTCTCGTGGACTCGGCTTAACTCTAAAGAGTGGGCTTTCCATCCCCTCCGAGTCGATGACACTAAGCAAGGGCCAACACGCGCTGATGACACTTCTCTCTTCTTTCATTTACATACCAAAAAAAGGCACAGCAACGCAAAAAGGACGAACGAATGGACTAGGCAAGGTAAAGCACCTCCAAGAGATGGATGGCAAAAAAGAGAAAATCAGCAAAGAGACATCGGCCTTGTCTAACAAAGTCACTAAAGGCCCCAAGGGGATGACCACCTCACAAGGGCAAACAAAGGCAGTGAAAGCAGGACAATGGTTAGCCAGCAAGGTAGTCAGGAATAGGTTAGGCGCTGATGGGGTGGATCGTAAGCTCTTTATAATGGCGATTCCCCTGTCTAACACCAAGCCCATAATTTCCTAGGACAAAACTCCCAGGCCAACCATAAAGGGGGGGGGGGGATGATGAAGGGAAAGCATGGAAGAAAACGTAGAGGAAGAGAAAAATGACAAAAAGAAAAAACATCGTAAAGACAAGCAGCCCAGCACAACAAGGTATAAAGCAATTTTATTAATGATAAAAAAAATTACATACAAGCTTCATGGCGACAGTGCATAGGTATATACATTTACAAAAAGGGAAAGAAAAGGGAAGAAGAGCAAAATAAAAGAACAGTAGCAGCACCATGACCGACGTCCTCGGCATCAAGAGCGCCAACCTCAGGGAT
Organism: Cyclocarya paliurus; assembly: GCA_029856935.1. NCBI lineage: Eukaryota > Viridiplantae > Streptophyta > Magnoliopsida > Fagales > Juglandaceae > Cyclocarya > Cyclocarya paliurus. The sequence goes on along the minus strand of CM056945.1, from coordinate 26,598,728 downwards.
GTTGGAAGTAGCAAGCTTGAACATGGCCGGTAAGACGTGACCTGTAAAAGCATCAGGGATCTCTTTCTTCCCCAACTTGTGGCTAAACGTGAAAGCTTTTTCATCAACGGTAACCCAGGTAAGGTCAAGGCCCCATAAATATTCCCCGAGAGTCTATGAACATTGCTACGGTCTCTCCAGGATGTGGTCCCGCATCGACCTAAGGCCCTTAGCACACTAGTGCCCCCACGCGGTATCGCAGATGCTCACGACCAACTTTATCTGGCTATCTAGGCAGGAGGCGACCTCTTGCACTCGAGACAAGTCGCCCTAAAATGGATATCTCAGTATAAAAACACTTTAGCTTCTTTCAACGATGGTTAAGCTTCTTAATTTTCTTGCTGCCCTCCTCCAAGGCAAGTTATACCTCTTTCAGCTCTTGCTCCAGTCGCTCCCTCTCTTCCCTCTCACCGAGAGCACACCAAAGGGCAGTTTGGAACATCGCGCGAAGGTCCTAGTTTTCCTACTCAACGGCCTGCTGGCTGTCCACAATGAAAGCTGCTCGCTGAGAGGAACCCTAACAATAAGAGAAGCCAACATGGAATGGTCAGTAAAGGGAATTTAGGAAATAGCGAAAAAAAAGGAAAATGATGGAAAAAGAAGTCACTAAATCTCTTGGAAAAAGCTAGACAAACATTTGGCGATGTAGCTGATGGCTTCTATGCGACATGCCCCATTTCCAATCTCGCCAAAGGGGGAATAACTTCCATCGAACCCTTTGAGCCAGACGCTTGTGCGGGTCCCTCAGCCAGACAAGCTCCATCATTAACCTCCCTAGTTGCAAGGGCTAGATGATGACCCTCGACGTTTTCTGCGTGAAAGGGACAACCTCTTCAACAATCGTTCCCACCTAGACAAGAGGATCTCTGCATGGACCCCCCGAACCTGAGCTGACTACAACATCCAGAAGGAAACCTAACTCTCCAATTAAAGTGTCTCCCAAGTGCATAAGGTGTACAATTGTTGTATAGTGAGAGCCCCAAGGTCAAATTCACAGCGATTAAGATATTTTATGAATCAAAACTGTGGTGTTCTTATACTGAGATGAGAAATTATTTTATTTACTGAAGAAAACTAAGATTAAAAGAAGATACATGATAAGTGGTATTTTTATGTGATTCTCATCATTCTTTTATTTATAAAAAGTGTCATTTTCCCTTCAATACTATTGATTTTATTTTATTTCTACATATTTTTATTAATTTTATTGGAGTTGAAGGAATGAGAAGATTTAGTATAAAGGAGAGCATTTTGGTACAAAAGAAGAGACTATGGATCCAAACCGATGAGAGACAGTGAGATCTGAAGAGAGCCGATGAGATTTGGATGAGGAGCTTGTCCTATGGGTAGTAAAGAGATTTCTCTTGCCTAAACGCGAGAAAACTTACCTCTCGATAGGTGAGGAGACTTGCGATCAGAAGGCGCGACCAGAAGGCATGAAAACTTGGTGACAAGGGTCTAGGCAGTTAGAGTGGGCTGCTAGTCTAACTGACCAACTTAAACGATATCATGGGCAACAACTAGAAAATGTGAGATGAGTCTTTCATCCTGCTCAGGAGTCTTTCCACTTGGTAGGTGAGGAGAGAACCGTGTGGTCTTTATGACCTCCACGCCAATTCATTTGTGACCTCTACACCAGTTATATTCAGTGCACACTGCATCTACCTGGTGGGATAATTCCTCCTGGCTGGGACCAATCTGCTATTGACCACTAAATCCAAGTTCAGTAATGAATCTGTTGGTGACCAAATCCTCCCGTACTCTGCAATTCAAGCCACATATTACTAAATCTTCAATTTTAGATAATCTTGTTATTCTTGCGATAATTTTTTTTATGTTAACATTTATCTTTAGAAACTATTTTACATATCATTAGGCTAGATTGTAGCCGCAGTTATCTTGTTTTCAAATTTGAATTTTGACATCTATTTAATCTCAACTTGTGGGATGAATAGAGGGGAGTTCTGAATCAAAGTCGAGAGTTTTTATGTTTTAGAGTATGAGTTTGAGTTTAGAGTTCTAGAATTTATTCTTGAAGAGTTGTTTCAAGAAGGCAGAACTATAAGGCAGAGGTGAAAGCTGCATGCTTCATCAACCGACGTCAACGAAGAGCATCAGTTTTATTTTCCATTATGAACTAATTCTATTTTCTAGAACTTTGATGTAGCCTAGCATTGAACACACAGTTTATATTCCAAGTTATTTAATTTTCAATATTTCCATGATTCAGTGTTTATTCCTTGTTTTTAATGCTTACAATTTTCTAACTAATTATTATTTGATCTATTAAATCACAATAAGATCGAGAGGTGATTTGTGATTAGAGCTCTAGGATTAAGCACCATTAGTTGAGCGAAAGTAGAGATACTTTACCCTGATTAGTGTGATTTTCAAGAAAAATTCAACGAACTTAATGAGTCTCCAACTAGTTAAATTCATATAGAGATAAGAAGTTATTAGTTGTAGATATTTTTTATATTATTCGAAAGAAAATATTGAATAGTTAAGAGATTTTTATCATCAACTTGGGATAATTGGAATATATAACAAGAAAGAATAAATTATGTAGGATTTGTTAGGTGAAATGAAACGCTCTAGATCTATTCTTATTATTTTTAAAGTCTTAATTTTAATGTTCTTTTCTTCAGTTTAATTTAGATAAACCATTCTTCAAATTTCAATTTTTCAAACAGTAATTAATTTAGTCAATTTCAATACTTAATAGCATAATTATTCCTTGTGGGCTCGATATATGTTTTTCTTTAAAACACTTTACTACTTATTACGATTCTGTGCACTTGCAGATATATTTTCATGTGAACAATACTCAGAGCAACAGAACTTTGGCAATGGTTTTGAACCAGATTGTACAAAGTTCTCGAGGCAAATGAATCAAGTGAGTTTGATTTTTCCCAAAGAATGAATGCTTTGTAAAGTATGTTTAATTCGGATGAGTGTATGCCAACCAATTGAAGAAGACTAGGAGTTTGCTTGGAGTGAAACAGGCGCAAAACCAAATATTATTTTTCTAAGAGGAATTTTGTGAACACCTAAGCCACGGGTTTCCCTTTCACAGATTGAGTTCAAAAGGCTTAGGGATTTTGATTAATCCTTTGAACACTATTTTTGTCAAGAATGAAGTGTCTGGGTGATGTATATGATGCATGCATTCACAAGATAATTTTTTGAATAACCTCTATCTAATTCATATCAATCCAACCCTCAGTATGTTTACTCGGAGTTAGGATTCCATACACCCCAAGCATCCACCATGCATTTTAGTCAACGATAAACCAGGAGGTGGTGAGAAACCTAATAATGGTATCGAATCAAAGATGATACAAAATCCACAGAGACAACAAGGTAATCGCAAAGGAAATCGAAAACCCCAATGAAACCCCACTTATTCAAAGGATCCCCAAGCTTAGGTTTTAAAGTTTACTCACTCATGGTGTAATAAACAGAACTAAAAATAAAAAACAGTGCCATTTGAAATTGAAAGCAAGATAAACCCTAAAAATAAAAGTAGCAAGGGAGCGAAATGATCCCTCCTAAAAAACTATTCTATTTCTTCCAAATTCTTCTCTGAATTTTTCCCATCCCCCTCTCCATCCTCCTCTCCATCCTCTGCTGTCTTCTTAAACTCCCCTTTTGAATCCTCTGTTGTGCTCTTAACCTCCACTCGCAAATTCTCTGATGTATAAGTGTCCTTTTAATGTGTAAGTGTGTGGACTATGGTGCTCAAGTGTGCAATGGTTCAATAAACACTTTATTTTCCTTTGGCTATGTGGTAACCTTTAACTTATTATAATGTATAAACAAGCATGTATAATGTATTTTTAAACTGAAATTCCCAAGTTCTATTCTTATTTAATACACTATTCCAAGTCCATCAAAACCACCTTCGCTTGGTGCTCCACCTCCGCAACACATTTACTAGAAGTAGCGCCTGCTGCCCTTGAAATAATGGGGTCCAAGCCTCCAAGTGACTCGAGCTCCTTCCCACCTGTCGTAGACACCAGATCATCCCATCCCATGGTAGCAGGTGAAGGAATCTTCTCGTCCACGCCTTCTGCTTAGCAACTACCAGTAGCTAAGTGTGCAGAAGAAAGGGAGGAGATCCTCAGAGGATGCCCCTCCCCAAGATGGCCCGCAGAGGAATCCTAACCGCCAAGACTCCTTGGAGTAGGGCGCCAAGGTCATCAGTTTTCAAAAACAAGTCACAAAGATTAGTCAGTGGGGATGGCATCACAAGAACCTCAATCGAGGGGCCTCTCGTCAATGGGTCCAAAGGCTCCAAAGGGAAAGATTCCAGTGGCACCTCCACGTCAACAGCATAGGACGCTTCCATCGGCGCCACTAGGACAGCAGGACAATGGACTTCAGGTGTAGTAGATGCCCACCCTTCAGAAACAGGGCCTCCAGAAAGGGGCCCGCTGTCGACCCTAGCCCCCTTCATGCGAGGTTTCTTCCCTTTGTCTAATAGAGAAGGAACCAAAGAGCACTTTCAGGCAAGACTGACCCGAGGCCGGGCAACAGTCACCCTATCATCAAAAGGAACATGACTAAGGGGTAGCAAAGAACCCTTAGACTCTACTATGAAAAAAGGGCTTCTAAGAAGATGTTGTTGGGGTTCTTCTTCACCCCCTAACGATGGCGATATGTCGCGACTCGGCGGGGGTGGCTATTGGACGCATCACCTTATCCTTAGAAACCCTTCCCTAGTCACTTGGAGTTGGGAATTAGTGACCAGACCTTCCATCCACAGCCATAGCTAGACACGAAAAAGAACTTCGGTGACCAGTCCTTCACCTTGTGGTATCGCAATTCCAGATTAACAAGGGTGTGCATCGCCCTGAAGCTACGAATATTCTCCTTCTGCCACAACACCTTGTGAATGAGGAGGAACTCACGGCCAATGAGGACAACATGTTCCAGGTCTAATTCTAGCGAGGCATGTCACTAGATGATACTGCAACAAATTAGAAGCTTTCAAGCATTCGGGTGAAGCTGGGATGGGGCTAGTCCAAAGGGATTCAGCAAATCGCGAATGGGGAGAGGGAAATGAAGCCTTAAGCCACACAAAAACATAGAAGGAAAAAGGCAACTCAGGAAGAGTGACCCTTGGTGTGAACAATGCCCTCTTGTGGACCAGAGACCTCGAATATCACTGATTCTAGCACCTAGTAAGTAAGGGCCAAAGATGCCAGCGTCGTCGCTGGGACATTTGAAAGCCAAGCGCTACCCTAGAAAGATGGCCTAGCATTGCCAACTTCTGGAGCATCTCTGTAACACCCCCTTCCCGTAGGCTAGGAGTGTCACGTGTTTTTCATAAAATAAACCCGGCAAGAGATCTCATATTTAAGAAAATAATTTAGGATTTATTTCATAAAAACTTTGTCTGATAAAAAATGTCTTCAAAACTTAAACTTAAATAAACTGAATAAAAAGTCATGTCATAAAGCAATAAAATAAATTTCTTCTAAGAGGTCTGAAACTAAACATATCTGCTCTTTCTAATCCTGGCCTGTCTGCTCGTAATCATCATCATCGCCTGGGTGGTTTAAAAAATGAAAACAAACTAAAATGAGTCGAATACTCAGTAAGAAATCCATCACATCGTTAACATACTAAACATAAGGTTTTCATAAAAGTTTTTCATGCTAAGAGCTTAAAATTCATGACTGTTCATACTGATGTTTATGCTATGCATGACTGATTTATCTGAATTAACTGACTGATCTGACTTAACTGACTGTTCTGATTTAACTGATTGTTTTGATTACTGACTGAACTGACTGGCCAACACACTTAACCCTGTGTGCGAGGTTGTGCACCGGCCCCACATCCCGCGGCCACGAGGGGAGCCGCTGATAGTATTCTGGCATACTATGGTGGACCACGCTTGAGTCCGTGGCTTGCACGTCCACCCTGATCTGAACTGCATTGGTACCATGCATCTGAATGACCAACTGATTAACTGAACTGATTTTATCTTGCACTTGAACTTAAGATAGCTTACGTGTCTTATGACCATGAGATGCATGACATAATACATATATAATTATAATTTGAAATTGAACATGATGCGGAATGACATGATCGTGTGCTATGCTGGATGACATGCTTGCATATGACATGAGCGGTTCATAAATAATGGCTAACAATAAACTGGCTTGAATAATACATACATATAGCCTAACTGTGATGATCCTAATTTATGATCAAATTACTTACCTCGTAGCGCTATTTCCTGAATCTCACTTCGTAACGCGTCACCTATATAAAGTATTTAAATGTCACTAATTCTGTCTAGGAACCATATCCTAATATCCTACTTAATTAAATTCACACTGTAAAATATAACGAATAAAATATTCTGTTTAATATAAAATCAATGAAAGTTTATAACTTAAATTATTTAAAATACTAATAGCATAATCTTACTTAATTAAATTTTTAATCTAGAAAATAGTTAAATAAATCTCTTGCTTAACACCATAAAATCAATAAATTCTTATATCTTCAAATTACTTAAAATACTAATAACATATTATAACTTAGAAAAATACTTGGACTATTTTAATTAAGTCATAAAAACCTCAATTCTTAAAATAGACTTACTATCTCATGATTAACATAATTATTTAATCTTATAAAAATATAATAATTATCAATATTATTTAAATACTCTTAACATATTCCTTTATTTTCTATTTAAAGTATAACATAATAATAATTTTTATTAAACTTCTATTAAATACATAAAAGAATATTAACAAAATATTAGGCTTGATAGTATACTTTAAAAATATATTTCAAAATTCTTTCAAACACTTCTTTATAATAAATGATCTTATGCTTAATATTTTTATTTAATAAAATATAACTCAACTTGAATTATTAAGTTTAATAAAAGTCACTGAAATTAATGAAACATAATAAAATCAGTCCAATTTAATTTACAAATCCTATCATAGTATATGACTAATTAATCTCAAGCTTAGCCCATGAGGAAAATAGCCCACCAGATTTAAAACCCAAACAAGTTAAAACAAGGCCCAATATACTTTTAAAACACAAGCTAAACAACCAACAAATTAAACTAAGCCCAAACTTACACTTAAGCCCGGTATGCATATGGCCCAAGGCCCGATTGCATGCAGTGCTCTGATGATACAAACTTATTCGGCAGATGCAAAGGGGACATGCAGTGCAACGGAAACGCAGTGCCATGCGAGAGAACAACAGAAGCTCACCGAGAGAAGGATCTGCTGCAGCAGCGGTTCTGGGTGTTCGTGGGTGGCCGGCGATGCAGTTGGGAGGTCTCTGTGGTGGTGCGATGCAAGAGAGAGAGAGTGAGTTTAGAGAGTGTAGAGAGAGAACTATCAACCCGAAAAATACTAAGGGGAGACAGTGCTGGTCGACGGCGGTGGGCTTACCGGAAGGGAGTGGGCTCGACGGGGTTGGGCTGGTCGGCGAATTCTGGCACCTTGGGTGGTGATCCGATGACCTAGGGTGGTCGGTGGTGGCTGGGCCGTGGCTTACGGTTGGAGAACAGTACATACTCTGTTTTTCGGTGTGAAGAACAGGGGCTGCCGTGCATGGAGCTTGGCTTCGGGTGCTGGGCAGCGGTGATGCCGATGAGTGATGGTTGGTGCTGGCGTTGAACGTGGAGGAGCCGTGGCTGGGTCGATGGTGTTGTGCTGCTGGGCTTCACACGGGAAGGATGTGGAGGTGCAGATGCGGTCGCGTGCTCACTGGGAGGGTATGCGCATGGTGGTTTCCATGGGGTTAACGGCAGAGGAAGAGAAAGGGGCAGCTGCTGTGTAAGCATGCTGCGAATCGAACGTGCGTGGGTGCTGCGGCTTGATCTTTTGCAGGAAGTATATATATAGGCATGGAGGAAACCCTAGAGAAAACAAATGGGAGGCAGTAGGTGCGGGCTGTGCATGAAGTGTATAAATAAACGTAGGGACGTGCATGCGAAGGACTCGGCTGCGATAGAGCCAAGTATGAAGTCGTAGGCAGCAAGGAATCTGTACGTGTATGTGCATAAACCGAATGAAAGCTAAGACGTTGGTATAGTTTCGGATTCTTAGAGAGATAGAATAATATTCCTATTATAATAATAATAGAAATAATAATAATAATAATAATAGTAATTAAAATGCATAATACTTATTTTATAATATACTTCTAGGACTGGGTTGTTACAATCTCCCACAACAAAAGTCATGGGTTAGGTAGATTTCTCAGAGGCCATTAACGAAGAAGTAGAATATAGCAGAGAAAGGAGAAATGAGTATAAATGAAAAGGAGGAGTTAGGAGAATAACAATGACAAGAGGATTATTGTGCGGAGAAAGGAGATAAGACCATAATCCCATCACATTTATGTAAGTGGGAAAGGAAACGGTATCGAGATAACTAAGCGATGAGGAACCACCCCAAACTTCGAAGCCGAGCACACGTTAGCAGAGGGATCCCAGCCTCGATGTCAAGGCGGATTTAAGATTAAAAATAATTCATACCATACAAGTCCAACGAGAATTAGCAGGATAACTTGTAACGACCCGATCCTATATTTTTAGAGATAAATCATGAATAATTTTATTAGACTCAATAAATGAGTTAAAATCCATAAAAGAATTTTTTCGAGAGATTATTATTTTTTTGAACCTAGAGTTAAAAACTCCATAATTATTATTTTATTTTTATTTTAAGTCCATCCTGGTAAGTGTTAGACTCCAAACACTTTTACCCTTCTTATTTCCTTTTCATAATAAAAAATCCTAATAAAACTCCTAGCTACCGAATTTACTTCCATCAATTCCAAGCCATGCACATCTCTTTCCGTCTATTAATCACATGCACGTCTATCTCCTCTAGGGTTTTATCAGTTTTTCTATATATATGTTCGTTACTCCGTATCGCACACATAGCCACCGTAGCAGCCTCAACCTAGAACCCACCTGCAGTGCCGTCAACTTCGTTAGGCCAAGTTGAAAAGCCACAGTCGCATGGAGCAAAGCACCATTAGCATGCAGCAACCGGGCACGCCACTGTGAAGAGTGTTCCACCACCATGAACGTTCACTCAGTCGTCCCCTCCATGAATGGCTGAGAGCCACTCCACTGTAGTCGCTTCAACCGTCCAGACCATGCATAACCAGCCGAAGCATCACGTCGCTATAGCAAGCAGCATCCATGCACGATCAGTGCACTACAAAAGCCGCACGTCCAACGAGAGCCCAGCTCAGCCGCAACTCCTGCACCTTAGTAAGCTGCCAAATACCAGTTGCAACACCAGCAACCAAACCAAGAACCACCATAAAGCAGCCCCGCCGCACCGCCAGCCGTGAATCATCCCCAAGCTTTGGAATACTCTATTTTTTATACCAAAAACAGAGCAGCCCGAGCGTCCCCAGCGTGAGCCCCTGTGAACCACCATCACCGAGCTCCTTCATGTCGAGACCCCACAGAAACCGCCTTCCGATTATGCCTCGTCGAGCCCACTTCTTTCGGATAAGCTCACTGCCGTCCACCAACCTCTTCTCCCTCTTTCGGTTGTTTTCAGCTTCACAGAACTCCCTCCTCCTCTCGGCGTCCGACCACCACTGCCTAGTGAAACTAGTTGCGTTGCCGATCTTTCCCAGCCACCCAGAGCCACCGTCGTCTCACCCAGCTCATCCACGTGCACCTCCTCCTCAGTGAGCTTCTGTTTCTCTCGCACGACTTTCCTTCTCCAGCAGATTGTGGCTCTTATTTGTTTTACTTTACTAGTATATGCAAGTTGACAAGTCTTCACGTGAGTTATTCTCCTTTAAGTGTATTGTATCAGACTTTCCAAAAAGACCCTTCACTAAATATCACAATTACTTTTATGCCCTTTCTTTTAATCTAGTATCTTGGAGAATTATTTTAAATTACATTTATAAATTTACACTTATGTATATGTTAATTATAGAGATTATTACGTTATTTTATTTGAAGTTGAGTTGGGCTTAATATTTTAAAGGTGATTTTTTTACTTAAATAAGTATATTAGTCAAAGGCTCATTTTTTTTTTATATAAAAAAGTGTTTAAAAGAATTTGAAATGTATTTTAAAGTATATTTTTATACTATTGATACGTTAATTAATAATTCAATTGACTATTTAACTAGATTTTTTTTTTTGAATAAACCTCATTTCATTTCATATTAATCAGTCATTACAAGCCATATCAAAAGAAATCAAACTTGAGATAAAAGCAGGACATTCTTCAAGCCAACACGTAAAACTTTCTAAGTTTAGAGCAAACTTTGCCAGCTTATGAGCAATCATGTTGCCCTCTCTTCTGACGAATTGTATCTCCTAGTGCAGCAGATCTTTCAAGCTACTTTTTGCATCTTCAACAACCTACCCATACCAGGTCCAGCAAACCCCAATTTCTTTCACTGCATTGATTACTGTAAGTGCATCACCTTCAAAAACCACTTTGTTAAAACCCATCTCTTTATAGACTTCTATTGTTCTTCTCAGGGCAATTGCTTCAATTAAGACAGCTTTGGCTAACATTCTCTGTGGTTCACTATAAGCAGCCATGACCTCCCCTTTACTGTTCCTGATGATAATCCCCAGTCCCACCACACCATTCTGCTTATCTATTGCCGCATCAAAATTTGCTTTTAGCCACCCCTCTTCAGGTTTCTTCCACTGTTTGATGGTAGACATACGACTTCCACCACTTGAGTTAGATTCCTTACTCCTCAATGCATCTCTAAAACCTTCTAAGGATTGGATAGCCCCTTCAAAAACCTATGCAGGACCAGAAAAGACATCTTCAAAAACAAACTTATTTCGTCTATGCCAAATGCCTTTGAGGATAATAGCCACTTCCTCTAATAAACCAGAGTTTAGTTTCATACAAAACCTATCCCATAGATCCATAAAATCCACTGCCATGATACTCCACTTCTGCACACCACTCCCCTTACACATCCATACATCATTCACAACTGTGCATTGCCATAAAGCATGTAATATTGATTCACTTTCATTTTTACAGATTGGACACTTGTCATTTTTTCCAACATTTTTCTTAAACAACAAAGCTTTTGTAGGAAGAGAGTTTGTACATGCTCTCCATAAGAAATGTTTTGTGGCCCCAGGAATGTTTAAATTCCATAACTTCCTCCACCTATCATAATCTTTCAGCCCTCCCGAACCCTCACCTTCTTCCCTTCTCCTTATGTCTCTTGCCATGTGGTATGCACTTTTGACATTATACTTCCCATCATTGCTATGAATCCATATCATCTTATCCTCCCCTTCTCTTAGGCTAATAGGCAAACTACAAATCATCTCAGCCTCCTCATCACCAAAGTGATCTCTAATTAATTTCTCATTCCAGGCCTTTAGTTCTGGAAATATTAGATCAGAGACCCTTGCCTCAATCCCTAGTGAGGAGACCTGAGATTGAACACGATAGGATGATGGTTTAGGCAGCCACTTATGTTTCCAAATCTTGATGCTTCTTCCATTACCCACACGCCATATGAGCCCCTCTTTAGTAATCTCTTTTGCTGCCCATACACTCCTCCATATAAAGGATGGAGCATTGCCAACCTTTGCATCCAGAATACAAGCATTTCTATAGTATTTGCTGCTATACACTTGTGCCACAAGTGATGTGGGGTCATTTAAAAACCGCCATACATGTTTACCTAGTAAGGCCAGATTAAAATCCTCCAGGTTTCTAAATCCCATCCCACCACTGTTTTTTGCCCCTGCCAAACAGTCCCAACTCTTCCAATGGATCCCCTTTTTGTTCTTATTCTTCCCCCACCAAAAGTTTCCCAACAAATTTGAAATTTCTTGACACAACCTTCTTGGAAGTTTGAAAACATTCATAGTGTAAGTGGGTACAGCCTGTAAAACAGATTTGATCATAATCTTTTTTCCGGCTTTGGACAAGAAGATGTTCTGCCAACTGCTTATCTTCTTCCAGATTCTTTCTTTTAAAATTCTGAATGTGTTATACTTGGACTTACCAACCAGAGAAGGCAAGCCCAAATACTTCTCAAAACTGCCATATGCTACAGTCCCTACATCTCTACCAATCAGTTCCTTACTTCCGCAGCTAGTATTAGGACTAAAGAACACTGATGTTTTATTTCTATTTAGTTTCTGCCCTGAAGCATTTTCGTAATTATCTAGCCAAGACTTAACATTGTTCCTTTTAGACAAAAGGCTCTTGCAGAAAATCACACAATCATCCACAAAAAGCAAATGATTGATTTTAGGACCCCCTCTAGCCACTTTAACACCCCTTATCTGCTTTTCCAAATCAGCTTTATTCAACATTGAGCTTAAACCCTCAGCATATAAGATAAATAGACAAGGGGAGAGAGGATCCCCTTGTCTAAGGCCACGGTTTGGTTTGATAATGTCTCCTACACTTCCGTTTACCAAAACAGAATAGCTCACACTCCTAACACATCTCATAATCAAGTCCACCCACCTCAAATCGAATCCTAACTTCCTTAAGACAGCTTCAAGGTAGTTCCACTTCACCCTATCATATGCCTTAGACATGTCAAGTTTCAGCGCCATACTCCCCTGCTTACCTTTCTGCTTGGTTTTCATAGTATGGAGTACCTCATATGCTACCATAACATTATCTGAAATCACTCTACCAGGAATAAAAGCACTTTGGGATTGTGATATTATTAGTGGTAGCACTTTCTTTAGCCTATTTACTATGGCCTTTGATATCATTTTGTAGAATACAGAACATAGGCTAATTGGTCTAAATTCCTGAACATTCTCAGGATTTTTAACCTTTGGTATTAAAGCAATAAGTGTGTGATTCACAGCTTGTGGACTGCCACCATTATTAAGAACATCAAGTGCTGCTTTACATACCTCCTCCTTCACTGTTTTCCAGTGCTTTTGGTAGAACCCAGCTCCGTAACCATCAGAACCAGAAGCTTTAAAAGGAGACATTTGTGCGAGGGCCTCTTCAATATCTTCATTATTATAATCCTTTCCCAGCTCCTCTCTCATTTGTTTAGTGACTCTGCCTTCAACACAGTTCAGCACAGCCTCTAAATCCCCCACTGATGGTGTTGTAGTAGAAAAGATCCCTTCAAAATACTCCTTAAAGGCTTTCTCAATTCCTTCCACTTCTGTTTGCAATACCTCATTTTCATCTTTAATCTGGTAAATTCTACTCCTCCTTCTTCTTTCATTTGCGCATGCGTGAAAGAATTTGGTATTCCTATCCCCCATTTGATACCAATGAGTTTTAGCTCTTTGCCTCCATCTTAGATCCTCCTGATCTAACATTCTCCCTATCTCTTCTTTAACTTTTTTTATATCCCCCACATTTCCTGCACCTTCATTTAACTGCATTTGCCTTAACATTTCATTCTTCTCTTTTATTTTCTTCTCCCTTTTTTGGAAAATATTACAACTCCAATCACTTAGAGATCTACTGCAAGAGTGCAATCTTCTTTGTATCCCCTCCACCAGGTCTACAGAAAGCACCCTTTTTTTCCATCCCTCTTCCACAGCCTTTTCACAATCTGCCTCAAGGGACCAGCTTAGTTCAAACTTGAAATTCCTCTTCCTCTGCCCCTTACTTGCATGGAGCAAGATAGGCTTATGATCTGATGTACATGATGCTAAAGTCTCCACTTTAACATTTCTATAAAACTGAGCCCACCTGTCATTTGCTACCACACGATCTAATCTCACCTTCGTAAAAGACTCATCACAATGATTGTTGCACCAAGTGAACCTGCTACCTGACCATCCCATATCAAAAAGGTTACAAAAACCTAGCACACTCCTAAAACCCTCCATTTGACCTTCACTCCTAGCCTTTCCCCCATATTTCTCCTTTTGTACTAAAATTTCATTAAAATCTCCTAAAACACACCATAACTGATCAGGTGGTTTTAGGGATTCTAATAGATTCCAGCTCTCATATCTCCTACTAACCTCGGGTTGGCCATTAAAACCAGTTAGTATCCACTTACATTTTTCTTGCTTATCTACTACCCAACCACTAATGTGGTGGTTTGAGTAGTTGATTAGCTCAAACTGCATCTCCTCTTTCCATAGCATCATAAGACCCCCACTTTTTCCTTTTGCACTAATCGCAAAACAACCTTCAAAACCTAATTTCTTCCTCACAAAATCTGCTCTACCATTCTTCAGTTTAGTTTCCATTAAGAAAACTAAATTGGGCTTCTTGTTCCTTACCAAGTTGATAAGGTCTTGAACTGTCCGGGGGTTGCCAAGCCCCCGGCAATTCCAGCTTAAGGTTTTCATAATTGTTGGTGGGGTTGCAAAGCAACCTCCGCCAAAGACATATCTTGTTTCAAACCACCCTCCTCTCCCTTGTCCATACTCCTTTTTTTTTGTTTTTTTTCAAACACACACTCATCATAATCCCTACTCATCCTCTTTTTACCCACCCTCACATTCATTTTGGAGATCTTCCCACTAGCTCGAGCCCTTCTTTTCCAATTCCCTCCCTTTTGCCCCGTCGTACCAGAGCTCCCTTCCCAACTACCTTGCACCTTCTTCTAATCAGCACACACAGAAGAACTACTGGTATTATTGGCCCCCTCCTCACAAGGTATGGGGATTTCTTTTTGTTTCCCACACACAGGTTCCACCCCACCCTCAGTAGAATTTTCGTCAGAAACCTCCACAACCACCTTATCTTTTGTTTTATTTCCCTCCTCCCTTGCTTTAGAATACCCTCCCCTATCTTCCCCAAAATGCCCTTCCCATTGTCCGCCTCCCTTCTCCATTGTGGCAGTCACCACATTTGTCCATCTCCCAGGCTCCTCACTCCCTTTTTTATTCTCCCTTTGGGCAATCCTCATCCCTTCATTACTATATTTGTAAAATGCATTTTACCCCCCGAATCTGCCCTAATCCATGCTCCATATTGATTCACATTCTCATCCCCTTTTTCTTTCTAAATTTTGCATAACAGATCATCATGCAAAACCCTTTCACACGTAAAGCAGATCTTGGGCAGTTTCTCGTATCTAATTGGGATCCAAATCTTCGATCCATTAGACATGACAGTCCTAACTCTAGCTAAAGCCTTCGTTAGATTAATTTCTATTTTAAATCTGAGATATCTTCCCCAACCTATTCCCCCTTCATCAACCTCAACTTCCTCCACCTTCCCAATCGAGTTCCCTATTCTCAACCCCGTATCCTTATTCATCATTGCAAAAGGCAAATCGTGTAATTGAACCCACATAGCCTCATGAGTGAATAGCATTTTATCTGGCTGGATGTCTCCCGAGAATTTCCTTAAAATGAACAAGTCGTTATCGAACAGACACGGCTTCCCCTCTTCAATCCTCTGTTTGTCTGCGTGAGTGTTGAAGATAATCACAAATAGGTTAACCCCCACCTCCTGGAACACAGCAGGTTTGCTCAGCTTCCATATTTTTGACATGGTTGCCGAGATGACGTTCCTCCTGATAGTCCTCTCTGAACAGATTTTTCCTATTAGGCACAGTTCCCCCTTCTTTGAAACTATCTCCGATTCCTCATCATTCAGTTCGATAGTCTCTAGTTCTTCCTCCGATAGCTTCATCTAGAGTCCTCGAGATCTTCCATGGAAAAATCCAGCCCTAACCCCAGTTTTGTTTCCCACCCTTACTCGCACTCACTCGAAACGAAAGGACTCCTCTACTTACCCGTAGCCCCCTCCTCTAAACTCTCTGTTTACCTCAGTGAACAAAGACTCTCCCAAATCTCTCACCTAAGTGAGTAGATTAGACCCCCACCACCTAGGCCGTTATCGCCCTAATCATCTCCAGGAAGACGACGAAAGAGAAAACGGTTAGAGGAGACTCATTATCAACTTAACTAGATTTTTAAGATTTCTTATGTTATATTTTAAATAGAACAATTAAGGAATTTTAAACTAGATTATTTGTTATTAATTTTACAATTAGATTTCAATAGTAAATAGTAAGTGTTTAATCGTTTATTTTTTTTAAATACTTTAAATCTATACTATGAAATGAACCTCTAATGATTTTATAATAGATTTTGATATATTCATGCTATTGAAGTTTTAAATTTAAAATAAATAAATATGTTAAGTGTATTAAAATTATATTAGTATTTATTAGATTTCTTGTTAAATTAAACAATTATGTTAATCATGGGAAAGTAAAGTTATTTTTAAGAATTGAGATTTTTATGACTTATTTAAAATAGCCTAAGTGTTTTACTAAAGTATAATATGTTATTAATATTTTAAGTAATTTAAAATATCAAGATTTATTAAAGATGATGTTAGCAAAAGATTTATTTGACTATCTTCTAGATTATGAATTTAATTAAGTAAGAAATTAGTACATGTTATTCTAGATAGATTTAGTGACGTTTAAAATATTGCGTTTAGGTGACGAACTACGAAGTGAGATTCAAGAAGAAGCGCAGCAAGGTAAGTAATTTGTTCACAAATTAGGATCATCACAGATCAGTTTATATATAAGTATTATTCAAGCCAATTCATTGATAGCCAATTTTTATGTATCACTCATGTCATACACAAACATGTCATCCAACATAGCACATGATCATGTCATTCCGCATCATGTTCAGATTCAAAAATTATAATTATGTATGTATTATGTCATGCATCTCATGGTCATAACACACATAAACTATCATAAGTTCAAGTGCAAGATAAAATCAGTTCAGTTAATCAGATGGCCATTCAGATGCATGGTACCAATGCAGTTCAGTTTCAGGGTGGATGTGCAAGCCATGGACTCAAGCGTGGTCCACCATAGTATGCCAAAATACTATCAGCGGCTCCCCTTGCTGCATCGGGATGTGGGGCTGGTGCACAACCTCGCACTCAGGGTTAAGTGTGTTGGGCAATCAGAACAGTCAGTTAAATCAGATCAGTCAGTTAAGTCAGATCAGTCAGTTAATTCAGATAAATCAGTCATGTATAGCATAAACATCAGTATGAACAGTCATGAATTTTAAGTTCTCAGCATGAAAAATTTTATGAAAATCTTATGTTTAGTAAGTTAACGTTGTGATGGATTTCTTACTGAGTATTCGACTCATTTTAATTTGTTTTCATGTTTTTAACCACCCAGGTGAGGATGATGATTACGAGCAGACAGACCAGGATTAGAAGTAGCAGTTGATTTAATTTCAGACCTCTTAGAATGAAAAATTGCTTTTATGACATGACTTTTATTCAATTTATTAATATTTTGGAAGACATTTTTATGAGACAAAGTTTTTATGAAATAAATCCTAAATTGTTTTTATTTAATATGAGACCTCTTGTCGGGTTTATTTTATGAAAAACACGTGACACTCCTAGCCTACGGGAATGAGGTGTTACATAACTGTAAGGGATTTTCCCCCCTCTGTCTTAGTGGGCTCGAAAATGGCAACTGAGGGAACAAGAAGCAAAGGCCCAGCCCCAAACTATTAGACTCTTCGGCCTGGCCCACAGGTAGTCTCCCCTAGACGCAACCTCCATGAAGGAGTGTACTGCAAGGGATGAGACTCGCCGACCTGGAGACCCATCGAACAATGTCCAGCCCTTGAGTACCTATCCACATCAACGAGTGGGAAGTAGGGGGAACCCAACAGACTTTATTGACTTTGGCATCGGAGACTTCCAACGCCACCCTCTCCCAGTTGCCTTCTACTCTATTTTTGTAAGCCTAGTTATGAAGATCTGAGTTGCTGGAACCTGACCTAAAGGCATTCGAAACATGACGTTAACAATATTAGTAAGAGCATTGTCTCCTGTGGTTAAGTATTAAAATTATTTTCATTATAAGTTGAAATAATACTAAAAATCTAATAAGAATGAAGAGCTGCAAGCTTATACATATTGAGTTGAGCATAGACAAGTTTAATTTGTTTAATACAGAAGATTAATTTTTTAATAATAAAAAAGAACTAAGTTACATCTAATCAAATTGAAGTTGAACTGTATAAATGTGGAGCCCTAGCCGAACCTACCTCAAGATACCCATGATGGCATCCTAATCAGTCACCACTACAACTTATTATCTTAGATATTGCAATGGAAACATAAAGTTAAATAATTATGAGGGAAACATAAATCTAATTTTAATCTAGCAACAATATTCATAACTATCAAGATAGAATTTACACAAAAATCTCATTTCATTATTAATAAAAGGGATTTATTTATTTTTTTGTTTACAAAAAGAGGTTATTTTGGGACATGTTACAAAAGTGGATTGTCATAAGAGATCTTGTTTTCAAAATATAGCCTAAGGTCTCAGGGCATAGGGGTAACTGTTAGGGACCACAGCCATTCCATTCCTCTAGCAATACATGCCTCAGTTGCAAAATTTTGACAATTTTGCATGTGGATACATGAGTCCAAAACTCCGCAAATAGTCTACCACCAACAATTCTAGGTGAATAACTGTTTATTTGGGTATTAGGACCCAAAACCTATATGTGTGAGTAGGGATGTAGTTGGTCTGGTTTTGGACATATTTTAAAATTGAATCGGTATATATCGGTTTCGATATTTGAAGAACCGATACTGCACTGGTTACACACATAAATCGGTACTTTCAGTTTTACCGATTTGGATCCGATTCGGTCTTAGTTTTTAGGTATATTATATAGATAGCATATATAATATGCTATATATATATTATAGTATATGATAATATACTAATAATATATTGTTTATAATAATATATATTATAATTGTATTAGAGACTATAGTAATATATTATAATATATAATATATAATATAGTGATATTGTATTAGTATAACCACTAATACATATAGTATAATAATATATATTATAATTGTATTATAGACTATAGTGATAATATATAGTTATTTATATTGGATTTTAAAATTTAATATTATTTTAATTAGTAATTTAGCATGTAATAAAAGATTATTTTATATATAATTTTATATATTATATATATAAATTATACATAATATAAAAAATTTAAAAATATATATTTATATGAACAAGTTCGGTCTGGTGTTAGAAAAAGGAAAATCGAATCTGAATCGATTTCAACCGATTTTGAAAAAAGTAGAACCGGTACGAGACCGAACCGATTTAGAACCTCATCGGTTCAGTCTAGTTCACCTTTTTTTTCACTCAATGTGTGAGGACCATGCCGAACCAAGGGAAAAAATTCCCTCACGCAGGTGAAATACTGGCAGAAAAGAGGAAGTCAAGCAAGCAGCTTGTGGCCAAGGACTCAATAGGGCGAGCAACACAATTTGGGGAGGTTGGCTAGTATAAGCATCATAAAGAGAACAATGGTGACTAAGGAGGTTCACTCTACATTAGATGAGCAAAGGACGTGTTGGTCGTATGAAGGGTGAGCAAAGGGCAAAGGTAAGCTCGATATTTGTAGCACCCGAGATAACAAGGAGGAGCTCAAACCGGGAGCCAATGCTACGTCAATGGCGACACAACAAGAGTATGCTTGGGGAAGGAGGAATGACCTATAGACCATATGTCTGGCCTTAAATGTAAGGCCTAACACCCTGTGGGCGACTCTCATAAGAAGGACTGTGGGCTTGGTCCCAAGGCAAGGTGTAGAGATGTGATTTCAAAGGACACATGGACAGTCTACCCCTTGTCCCATCAGTCTACTCGGTCTCTACCATTCTTTAGCCCAAAGGACACATGGACGATTGAGATTCAAGATCACCCTTTCAGCCAATCAAAGGTCAGGATCCATCAAGACTGTAGCTAACAGTTCTGCCATATAAAAGACATTGGATGATAGTCAACATCTCTCTCTTTTGAGATCACAAAGTATTTCTCTTTAATTTCTTCTTTAGCTCAAGGATTTCAAGAAGGCTCATAGTTCAGAGTCTTCATCAATAAGGAGATCAACAACTCCAATGCAAGCCATAGTATGTAGAATACTATCCAAGTAGGTTCACTCCTACGACTTAGCTAGTAACGTGGAGTAAATGTTTATAGATATGTTCAAGATTTGACATTCTACCTTTTATATATATATATATATATATATATATATATATATATTATATCTCATGAAAGTGCATATTTTCTCACTATGACTCTTGAGTATTTTGAGGATGTGATTTCGAAGTGATGTGATTTCAAGAGATGTGATCTAAAAGTGCTTTGTACAAATGGGATAGGGTTGACGATTCCTTGCACCATTTCTAACAGCATGTTGTCGTGTGCTTTGTAGAGGGATTCCTCATGCTGATCATGGGGCGTTTCCATATTGTTCCACGTGATAATGCAAGTGAGAAGAGTCCCCATATAGATCACGTTGAGTGATTTATGTATCGTTTGGTGGAAGTATTGAAGAATTGTGTCACCCCCCAACCCTTGCTTGAGATTTAATGATGTTTGAAACATCACGACACACAACACAAAGTTACATACCCTCTTACATGACATATAAGAATGAAATACACCTAGCATGCTTCTAGTTATATACAATAATTGCAACAAAATATAAGTGAATCACCATATATTACCAAAACAACTAATATCCAAACTTTCATAAAACTTAAGCAAAAATACCTTACTAGTTTAAAGTTCACCCAGTATGGTATAAACCGAAACATAACATACTCAAGGACTATCAACTCTTTATTACAAATCATAACAGGTCTTAAACATGACAAAACTTTACTAAACATATTCCTTTATTTTCCCAATGGTTTCCAAAACCATCTCCAAGAAAATCATTATCAACTCCAATCTTCTATCAGGGTCGGGCTCATCCTGAATCAACTTCATCCAACTGGCTTTCGTTGCACCATCTTGCCTAGGGAGATTGAGTCCTCCTACAGTTTCTACCATTCTAAGGGGGAATGGTGGTTGGGATTACCATAATGAAATTTCTTGAAATTTCAGCAAGTTAATGACCAACATTCATAGAGACAATATAAACATGACAAATAATAAACATGAGATGGATACATGCTTTGCAGAAAAACTATATTTGTCTCCCATCCGAATTCCTCAACATCTTCTAGAAAATATTGATACACATTTTCTTATAGAGAACATAACTTTCATAACCAAAAGCACAAATTTACCGTATAGAGGACAAAACATGTAAACCCTCCATGCCCATTCATTTGTGACCTCCATGCCAGTTATATTCAGTGCACACCCAATGGAATAAATCCTCCCAATCGAGATCAATCTGCTGCTGACCACCAATTTTGAGTTCCGTAATCAATCTGTTGGCGACTGAATCCTCTCGAACCCTACAATTCAAGCCGCATATCACTAAATCTTCCATTTTAGATAATCTCGCTATTCTTGGGATAATTTCTTTAAAGTTAACATTTATATTTAGAAACTATTTTCCAAGTCTTTAGGTTGTAAATTGTAACCGCAATTATCTTGTTTTCATATTTGAATTTTGACATCTATTTAATCTCATCTTGTGGGATGAATGAGGGGAGTTCTGAATCGAGGTCGAGTGTTTTTATGTTTTAGAGTCTGAGTCTGAGTTTAAATTTTTAGGCTTTATTCTTGAAGTGTTCTTTTGAAAAGGCGAAACTGGAGGGCAGAGGCGAAAGCCACATGCCTCATCAACCAACTTCAATGAAGAACATTAGTTTTATTATTTTTCTTTTCAATTTCACTGTGAACTAATTCTATTTTTAGAGTTTTGATGTAACGTAGCATTGAACACACAGTTTATATTTCAAGTTATTTTATTTTCAATATTTCCATGATTGAGTCTGTATTCCTTGTTCTTAATACTTACAATTTTCTAACTAACTATTATTCAATCTTTTGGTTGCAATGAGACCAAGAGGTGATTTGTGATTAAAGCTCTAGGATTAAACACCATTAATTCAGCAAAAGCAGACATGCTTTATTGCAACTAGTTTTATTTTCAAGAAAAGTTCAAAGAACTTAATGAGTCTCCAATTAGTTAAATTCACATAGAGATAAGGAGTTATTAGTTGGAGATATTTTTGGTATTTTCTTAGAGAAAATATTGAATAATTAAGGGATTTTTATCATCAACTTAGGATAATTGGGATTCTATAACAAGGAAGAATAAATTTTGTGAGATTTGCTAGGTGAAATCAAATGCTCTAGATCTATTCTTATTATTTTTAAAATCTTAATTTTAATGTTCTTTTCTTCAGTTTAATTTAGATAAACCATTCTTCAAATTTTGATTTTCCAAATAGTAATTAATTTAGTCAATTTCAATACTCAATAGTAGAATTATTTCCTATGGGTTTAATAATCATTTTCTTTAAAAAAACTTTACTACTTATTACAATTTTATGCACTTGGCGATATATTTTTATGCGAACACCTAGTACATTCAAGAATCGGTCTTAACTCATTAAACTTTAATCATCATGGTCATACCTGATCCATATTAATTGCGAAAACCTTTAAGTTTGAAATCATGCATTCCCATCAATTTTTAGGAACTTAAAATCTTCTAATGTGTTAAGCAAAACCTTTAACAATGAATACTCATGGGTGGCTGAAAAATCTAGTGATCATAGAAAAATTTTCTTGAACTTAGTCTCATATGAGATTCGGTCAAGTAACAAATATTCATATACAAAACAAACATTGTGCAATCCGAATCCTAAGATGGCTTCTCATTCCATTTTCATAACATGAGTACATTCCATAGGCCATTCTATTCATACATTAGATAGTCATGCTAAGAAGAGATTATAACACATGGAAGAAACATCCATATCACAAAAATTCACATAAAACAAAGCAACCAACAAGTTCACATGACATATACACAAAATATCCAAGTACAAGTTAGAAGTTTACTTACAAAGATCCAAAATCAATAAGTGAGCAAGCTGAAAGTATATATATATATATATATATATATATATATATATATATATTTATTTATTTATTTATAACAATCATTAGGTCTGGTTATCCAAACCCTAAGTGAGTGTTGTGCTTTTGACATCTTCTTCCAAGAAAAAAGACTCACAAACATTCGGACTTCCATTCCCTCAAGTCTGAATCTTATATAACTAAACCCTAACTCAAAATAACCACTAAGGTCGTGTAACGACCTGATCCTATATTTTCAGGGATAAATTATGGATAATTTTATTAGACTCAATAAGTGAGTTAAAACCCATAAAATGACTTATCGGATAAGTTATATTTATTTGAACCTAGAGTTAAAGTTCCATTATTTTTTTTAAAAGCTCCAAGCCCGTGAATTATAGACTCCAAACATAAGTAAACTTCTGTTTTCCTTTCCATAACAAAACTCCTAGCCAGCTACCAGATTTCCTTCCATGAATTTCAACCACGTACGAAAGGTAGTCCTACTCCCATGCACGTATGTCTTTATTTTTCTTCATCATGAGGGTTTCCATTGGTCTATATATAGAGGCTGATCAGTACATCCAACCCGCTGCCCCTTCTCTTCCTCTGCCGTTAACCCCATGAAGACCACGCTGCAGCACCAGGTTAGTCCATATCCCATGCAAAAGCCATGAAACCACCAGCCGCAGCCATAGCTCACTTCCTCCAGAACCACCGAAAAACAGAGAAACCGTAGCCCCGCCGAGAGCTCCTCCATGTCATTTCCTCCACACACAGCGAACCTCACGACCCCTCCACTACCATAGCTAAACCGCGAGGTTGCCTTGCACCACCGTACCCCACACTTAGCCGCCCAATGTAGAAACGCTGCCACACACATCACCGAAACACTCCTGTTTTTCACACCCAAAACAGAGTACTGGGCTCTGATCGTGAGCCACTCAAACGAGCCACCCCACGATAGTCAGCCTCTTCCACATCACGACCACAGCTCGGTCGTGCTACCCCAACGCCACCATCGCCTCAGACCCGCCTTGTCCCTCATGCTGAGCCATCGCCGAACAATCCCACTTCTTCTCCATCCCTCATTGTGTTTAATCTCTTCTTCTCTCTCTCTCTCTCACTCATTCTCTCTCTTGTGCTGCACCACGGCCCAGAGAAGCCCAGCACGACGCCAACCACTCCTAGCCACCGTGAACTCGCCCAGCACCGCCCCTCGTTGTCCCTCTCGGTAAGCTTCCAAAATAGGAATGTATTTCCCACATAAAGCTCTTACGTACGTAGAAAGTAGAATAAATTTTGAGAGGACATTACAGTTTTTGTGACGCCCCGACTCCCACGTACAAAAAGCCTCGGGAATCGTGACGTCAAGATGATGACAACCTGGTCACGCATCCCAACGATAAGTGTTAAGTGTGTGCAACAATTAAACAGTGCACAATTAAAATACACAGCGGATAGTAATTAAGTCATCTAGTACCAGAATTTTAGTTTAATACAAATATCTAAAATACAAATCTCATGAAAACAAAGCCAAGGTCCCATAAATAATAATACAAATCTGAAATAAAGAAATACAGCACGAGTGATCCCAGATCACTCCTCTGGCAGAGCCAAATCCTCAGGCTCGACATCTACATCAACATCAGTATAATTTGCAGTACCATTAAATAGTACCATAGGTAAGTTATAACCTAACCAAAATCTAAGATAAAAATATATATAAGCAACTAACCATGCATGCATATGATGCAATATGCAACACACGCCAAAAATCTCTTTTGGCCCAAAAATATTTACAATAAAACGTTTCCACCATTTTCCCAGAAAATGGCCCAAAAATCAAAATCCATCATTTTCCCAGAAAATGATACACAAAAACATACTCAGGCTATTTTTCCAGAAAACAGCTATTTTTCCAATTAATCCAATTAAACCATATGCACCATGGTCTCCCCTATGGACCATCCGCACGTCCTGACTACTTTACGAGCGATGCCCAGTTCCGCACCCGGTGCGCCCCCGCCAGGTCTCTCTCACTCATTCTCTCTCTTGTGCTGCACCACGGCCCAGAGGAGCTCCACCGAGATAATACCCCATCTCAGCTTGGGGTCGTGATACACACGCACCTACAAATCCAGTCAACACATGAAAACTCAGTTTTCAAAATAACCACATGAACATGAATGCAATACACGAAAACTCAATTTTCAATTTACAAACATGAACATGCGTACATATGCCATGAACCAAACATAACCTTAATATCACAACCAACCAGATCACAACACAATTCCCAACAATAACCAAATCACAACCAACCAGACTACTATAACAATTTTCAACACCCAAATCACAACACAATAACCAATCAAACAATTTCTCCGTACTCAACCATCCACCCCCGAACTCCTTGGACTCAGTCCGGAACCAACCAGAACACAGTAAAAATAATTACTGCAAAAATATATTTAAATCTCAAAAGATTGTTTAGGAAATACTTACAGTGCTATAAAATATTTTTAGGAGAATCCGAAGCACAGGGAAACACCAAAACAGCAAATTTCGTAGTGTAAAAACACTAGCCGAAACACAGTGAAATCCAAATTTCACACGGGGTCAAACGAAAACTTGGGAATGGTAGGGTAGGGCCTATGGAAGGTGGGGAATCTAATGGTATCAAAGGTTGGCTGTAGGTGGCGGCCAAAACGGCTGTGGAAGGCCAAGAAACCCAAATCGGAGTGGGTGTTCGTGGGGGCGGCTCCGGCAACGGATCGGGGCCGGGGTTGGGTCCAAAAGATTGCTGGAGGGCCGGTGGTGATGTGGTAGAGAGGTGGTGGCCGGAGGTGGCCGGACGGCGGCGAAATGGGTGGAGGAAGGCCGCGGTTTCGTATGGCTTTCGAAGGCTTACGGCGGCGTGGCGCGGGCTGGGATTTGGAGGGGTGACTCGCCGGCAGGTGGGGAAGCCTGTGGTGCCGGCGGTGTCGGCCACGGACGGCCGGCGGCGGCTCAGGGACGGTGAAGCCGATTTGTGCGTGGGAGGAGGAGAGAGAGAGAGGGGTATCGGGCTGGGGGGTCCGAAGGAGAAAGAAGAAAAAAGAAGAAAAAGAAAAAGGAAAAGAGAAGGAAGAAAAAGGAGATCCAGTCTTTTCATCTTAGGTCCCGAAAAATCCAACGAAGAGGATTTTAAAACTACAAGATAAATAAAATAATCCAAATGCAGTGAAAGATTTAAATAAAACAATAATTATTTTAAAACCTAAAAACAAACCAATTTAAATTAAAAATCACTTTAAATGCAAAACAGTAAATAACATTAAGAAAACACCATAAAAATTCATTTTCACAACTTAAAATATTATAAAATAATATTTAAAAACTCCCATAATTTTAAAACAAGATAATTAATCACTAAATAAATTAAATAAATCATTCATTAAAAATACACTAAAATCCGGGATGTTACAGTTTTGCCCTTTTAGTTGTAAGCCATCCAAAGCATATTGTGTTCTAAACATGTATTTTCGGTTGGTCTTGATTGTAATGGTGGGTTTCATTTACGTATCGGGCTACTTGTTATTTTGAATTAAGTTTAAGTGATTATTAAGTGAATACCAATGAATTTGGGAAGCGAAGATAATTTAGGGTTATGATAATTTTAGAATTTTAATAAAATAGGTTATTTCAGGTTTAAGTATTGGAATACACCTTTGATTGAAAATTTATGGAAATTACATGTTCATTGTATAGGTGATCGATTACGTGTATAAAATAGTGGATTAGCGCTGCGAGGTAAGTAGCATGATCATACCCTTACACGTATGTACGGTAAACGACATGTCTTTTATAAAAATATTATGCATGTATGCCCTCCATTGGAAGCCCCTTTTTACGTACCCAAGACATGATAAAAATATGAAAATCTAAGATTTTATGTAAATAATTATGCATCAAGTTATTTATGAAAATTCATGATTTTATGAAAGGAATTATGCATAAAAGATTTATGAAAAGTTACAATTTTATGTGAGAGTCATGCATTAAAATAATTTATGAAAAGTCATGCATGATTTTATGTGAAGATTTATGTATTAAAGTATTTATGAAAAATCATGATTCTATGTGAGAAGTCATGCATCACGACATGTTATGAAAGAATGTGATTTCATTTGAAATCTATGATATGATATGACAAGTATGTATGTGATTTCTTTTGAAATCTATGATATGACAAGTATCAAAGTATGATTATGATGAAATATGAATGATAAGATATGTAACGGCCTATGTTATGATATAAAGATGGTACCTATGTTATGGGCATATTGCATTGCCAGGTCGTACATGCTGGTAGTGCACCTAGTATGTCTTATATATGGATTCCACAACCCATGGCCACGGGCGGAATCGGAATCTACTTAAATTCGCTAACCCTAACTCACGAGTGTCAACAGTGGGTAACGACCTATGACAAGTGAAGATAGGTTCGTTTTCATGTTCATGTTATTTACGTATGTATTTATGAGTATGGACGTTTTTCAAAAAACTTTATGTTTATTATGTTTACTGTATGATGTGTGCTTATTAAGTATTCGACTCATTTTAGTTTGTTTTCATGTTTTTAAACCACCCCAAGTGATGACATTTATGAGGATAAGACTGCAGGACAGGACTTGACCCTGGGAGGCGAGGTAGAGGCTTAGACAGATTATCCTATGATTAAGTTTTATGGTTTAAGATTTCAATAAATTATTTTGATAAGTACCTGAGACTTCCGTATTTTTTTTTATAATACTTCCGCAGACTCTACGTTGGATTTTAAGTATTTATTAAATTTTGTTTTATTTATGGAATCTTTTACATTTGGCGCGTTGTTAAAAAGAAAAGTTTTCAAGTTCAGTAGTAGCACACTGGCCCCCCAAAAATTCTAAAATGTCTTTATTGGGGAGCGGGGTGTTACAGGCCGTGACCCTCTTTCTTCAAAACATCATGCTTATGAACTTAAAAGAAGTAGGGTTGAATCCACCTTCCTTAAAGAAAAACCCTAATCTATCCATGTGCATAAAAATGTAGGTTCATATGAAGAAAACCTCTCAAAACATGAGCTAACTCCTAGCTCAAATGTGTGTGTGTGTGTGTGTGAGCATGAGTTCTAAATGAACTTACTAGAACCAGAAACTCCACCCCTTTAAAACCCTGCATGTGTGTGTTGGAAGGATGATGTTGGCTTCATACCTTCTTTGACTCTCCTCTTGGAAATATCTTCTAACTTTGCTTATCCTCAAAAGAATGTTTGGGTTATAAGAGAATACTGTGGAGAGTGTTTGGATGAAAAAAAAGTGATAGAAAGTTGGAGAGAATGGTGGTGGTTGAACACCTCAAGAGCAAATCACAAAATGACTAAAAGACTTAAGGTTTTCGGCTCCTTTCCATTTTATAGACACAAAAACTTCTTACACAAGCCAATGTTCTTTGCATGGACGCCAAGTGGCGTCACATTCTAAGACTTCTTCCCTCTTTCTCATCACTTGATTGTGTTAGAAACACAATGGGATTTCTTTTGGACAAGTGGCACCTCCTTCCTCAAAACCAAAACCTCATTCCCACTTTGCCCCTTCACCTCATGTCTTGATTAAATGAATCTTGTGGCTAAATAGTCTTTGTCAAACTAAAAATCTTCCTCAATCTCCTACAAGTGTGCATGTGTGCCAAATGGCATGTGAGGAGTGTGTGTGTGTGTGTGTGTGTGTGCATGGGCTGCCGAAACCTCAATCTTTTCCCAAGAAAATCTTCTTTCACCAAAATTTTGGATAAGCATGTGATTGGTCAAAAGTATGAATGAATTCCCTTGCCCTAGCTATCCATCTCAAGGATTTCCCACCAAGATTTCTTCTTGAAACCCTAGGCGTGTGGCTCCTTCCTTCCCAATTGGATTATGCCCCTTTCCAAGACAACATCCTCTCTTACCTTTTTGCATGCATGACACATGGAAAAAAACAAGAATATTTTCTTCCCTTTTTCCCATGGTTGCCATGCAAGGGCTCTTGGCCTTCCCTAGACTCCACTTTTCCATAACCTAATCATTCTCCTTCTAGAAACTCTCTTTCCCATAGTGACAAGTGTCACAAAACTTCTTCCCACAAGCATACCTCCTTGCATGCGTGACACATGGCAAGAAGATGGTTGATCTCCTATGGTAGGCGTGTAAGGCCAAACCCTATATCCTTCTCACCTCTCATCCCTCATTTCCATCTAGATTCATCAAATCCTAGACATAAGCTCCATTGGATGACAAGTGGCATGCAAGATCTTGAGTTGGGCGTGAGCCCTAGTTCCATTGGGCTTAAAACCCTAATTTCCTATGAAGGCCAAAACTCTCATGGGCTTATGATAAAAAAAAATTTACACAAAAAGCCTAGAAGGTCTTGGTCATCACAGGTACTCACGTCCCCTTTCCTAGGTGCACATGTTTAACACTTGAATGACCATGGAGCTGCACCTAATCCTAACATTAGGTCTAAATCTTACTGGTCTGAATTGATGAGAGAGTGTCATGCTTTTGTAGAAAAAGGTTGGAAAATGATAGCTTGAAGTAGCCGGTTGCCCAAGTCCTAATCTTGTTGTGTTTTCATGGAGACAAAAGTGATGCATACAATAAAAGTGATGCTTAATGCTATAACATAATGAGATGCTTTCTGAAAATGCAATCTAACATAACAGCCTGCAAAACATTCAATGGATGAATTTCTTTAAATCGTAGGAGTGTCGTGAATTCCTGAAAAGATTTCATGAATCGAGCAACCATTTAGGTTTTAGTATAACAATACAGTCAGTTTCCTACCCGCAATGGTGACAGAGGCTCCTTTTATTTATTTAAAAAAATTAACAGCATAAATTGGCAAAGCGAATGCATCATTAGTTTCAGATGAATATTTAGGATTTTACCATGCAATAATATTTTTTTTGCTTTCCAGATGAATAGTACCTGGGAGAGCCTTTTCAAGATTGATAATCCACTTTTCTGCCCTTGGGGGCCCTTTGTTACCGAAAATGTTTGGATATAGATGAACCAGAAACTTTTAATAGGAACATTCCCTAACTTCAAGTCTAGGTACATGCACTTGTTGCTGTTGCTAATGTCTAAGCATGTCAGTCAGCAGACATACAACTTCAGCTAATCCTTGCCCTCAATCCATTGGAGGATTGTGTTCTTCCTGGTTGTTATCTCTAACAGGGTTTCTAGGTGCTCCACTATGCATCATATGTTACGTCCTAAAACACATGTATAAGAATATTAGCTTCACATACTAACTCTTATACTTAGGAAACTCGAGCCTAAAGAAAAAATAAAATTTCAATCCTATATTCTGGGACAATTCTTAGGGACATGTGGGTTTAACCTAGAGACGTATTGCTCTAATACCACCCTATGGGCGCAGGCTCTGCTTGGGATTTGGTGAACTTGAAGCGTCAAAACATGCAACACAAGGTTACCTGCCCCCTTTCATGATAGATAAAGATTCAATGCACCTAGCATACATCTAACAATATGCAATATTCGTAGCAGATAATTTTTTTTTTTAAACAATACTATGTACTTGATAAAACATATCCCAAAATAACATAAGCATACTTCATAATCATATAATAACAGCACCCAAAAGTTACAATGCTTGTCCAAAAGATCTGTAACAACATGGGTACTAGAGACAATGCTCCTTAAGTATAGTAATAAAAAGAACATAACTGGAACCAAGAATAAGCCTCTCTCATTGATCAAGATCTTCATAGATGGAATAAGCCACTAATCCAAGAATGTTTCAACCCTGCTGAAGCTGCAATTATTCTGAAGATGCATATTAGCCCCTGCAACAGCAATGACAAACTGACCTGGAGAGGCACTCTTGATGGTAAATTTTCTGTGAGATCTGCATATCATCTCCAAATGGCCCTTAATACAGAAATGTTGGGGCAACCCTCAGTGCATAATCAAAACACAGAAGTCTGGAATCGGATTTGGAAACTCCAGGTCCCAAATGGGATCAAAACTTTTCTCTGGAGAGCTGCCAAAGAAATTCTTCCCACTAAAATGAACCTACATAGGAAAAATATTGTTGAATCACCTATGTGCCCTATCTGCCTGTCCGAACAGGAAACCTCTTCTCATGCTCTCTGGTCTTGCATTGCAACGCAGGATGTGTGGAGTTGCAGCTCAAAAAGACTTCAAAAATGTAACCTGGATGAGGCCCCTTTTAAGGTAATTCTGGACCATCTCCTCTCTTCCCTTCCAGAGGAGGAACATCAAACAATGGCTTACACTTTTAGGCAGATTTGGTTCAGAAGAAACAAATGGATTTTTGAAGCTCAATTCTCCTCTCCTCAACAAATCATAAACACAGTTTCATCCAGCATTTCAGAACTACAGTTGCAAGATGGAACCCCTCAGCAGAAAATGACTAAAGCCCCTCTATCATCACAGTGGACCAAGCCACCTTCTGGTTCGTATAAGGTGAATTGGGATGCAGCCATAGATAAAGTTCAATGTAGGATTGGCATTGGGGTTATTGTCAGAGATAGTGGAGGACTAGTTGCAGCCACTCTTAGAGCTTCAAGAGATTCCTTCCCGGATCCAGCTTTGGGGGAAGCAATGGCTGCTTTAAGAGCAACTCAACTCTGCATTGAGTTGGGTTTTTCCAGTATAATTCTTGAAGGGGATTCATTAGTGGTGGTGAACTTGATCTTGGGAAAGGAGGAAAAGTGGAACTCAACGGGATTAATCTGTAAAGATATCCAATTATTGTTAAATCAGTTTAAATCTTGGTCTGTTAAGCATGTCTCTAGACAGACCAATATAGTGGCCGACTGTTTGGCCAAAAGCTCTTTAGCATGCTCTGAAGAATCCATTCATGTAGAGGATTATCCTCATTGTATCCAAAACCTTCTGAGGTGATTTATGAATATGAAGTCTGTTATTCTCAAAAAAAAAAAAGAACATAACTATTGAGCTAGTTCGATGAGTTGCTTGTGCAACTCGGCTAACATAGCCTTGATCCTATCTTAAAAATTGGAGCAGTGAAGTGATCAGCTTTTTGTCACTTAGAAACATAAAAATTTACTAACTTATGAAAAAATTACCATATACCCCTCTACTTGTGGGAAATGACAATTTTGCCCCTAAATTAAGGTTTTTGCATACTAACTCCAAATTCTACCAAAACTTACATTACTTATGTATGTTTCATCCTAATTCCAAATATGTAATAAAAAAAAGTTTTAAAATAAATCACAACCATATAAACCAAGCAATGGCCGAAACATACTTAAGGCAAAAGTGTTGAGGCAATTCTTTCAAACCTCAACTATCATGCTCAAACTGATTCATGCAACATGTAAAAATCACATCATTTTTTTGAAAATCCAACTAAGACCACAAAACATGCACTCTACAAAAATCACAATCTCCTCATACCAAGAAAAGTGTCAAAACACCAAATCTTATACAAATAGGATACTCCTTAATACACATGATCTAACACTTTTCCAATAAACTCCAAGGACTCCAAAAGTCCATAAACTCTCATCTTATCATACATATAAATCTG
The DNA here is from genome assembly GCA_029856935.1 of Cyclocarya paliurus. Lineage (NCBI taxonomy): Eukaryota > Viridiplantae > Streptophyta > Magnoliopsida > Fagales > Juglandaceae > Cyclocarya > Cyclocarya paliurus. Next base: position 26,566,212 of record CM056945.1, on the reverse strand, counting down.
ACCTAAGTGATAACCATGCTTGAATATCAACAAAAAAACACAAAATCAATACTTCAACTACTTGACATGCTCATAAGGTCCAAACCGAGTATCATGTGTTCTTATCTCTTGTAGTCTTTTCAATATAACAATGTGGGTGGATACCTTACGGCTCCCTTACGCACCATGTACTCCTTGCTAGTTACAGCATCACATAACTAGCCCTCTTGATTGGGTGTGAGTATGTCAGAGTCCATATGATAGGATAGTTCACAATTTGCCTTCACCATATTTACAATTTGATACGACAAATCATAATGCCTTGACTGTATTTTTCATATATTGCACCCACTAGCGTTAAGTGCTACTTCACTCCAGAATCCTTGTAGAAGGACCCATTTGAAGTCCGTTGACTGTTCTTTGTCAACTCAGGGGTTACCAATCCAATTTAAGCACTCTAGAGTGGACGGAGGAGTTCCACTAGGATATTGCCCCATCCTAGCATTTGGGTTGTGACAAAATATGTATCCCCTTTCTTTTTCAAAAGCACAACCTGGAATGCATGTGACATGTTCTTGTGACAAAGCTCATTTTCCTTAAATGTAAGATCTAAAAATGTATGTGATGAACCGTGTGATAGCCCAAACTTGACTAAGCATGGTTCATAGATTTATTTTAGTTGCCATAGTATTTTAAAGCCCTCAGTATTTTTAGTTAAAGAAAAGGCCTTAGAATTTTTTATTGAGCAACTTGAGCCCAAGTAAGGATTAACCCTAGAATTTCTTGTGTAATTCGGCCCTATTAGGAAACCTAAGCCCATGACCCAAACCCTAGTCACTAGTGCCATGTGTCATACATGTGTTGCACTATGTATCTAGTCATGATAGTGGACTAAGGGGGAGAGAGAAGTGTAGGGAACCAAAGGATGGCTTCCACGCCTACCCTAGAGGGATTTGCCACTTGTCATGCATGCTAGAGACCTTCTAGAAGAGACAAGAGATAAGATGACCTAGGAAGACTAAAGGATTTTTCGGCCAAGCCCTTTGCCACACGCCTAAACCCATTCTTTTGGCCCAATTTCGAGTTCCTACGATGATGCTTTTGGAAAGGGGTGCATAAGGAAGATAAAATTGGATTTTCTAGGAGATTTGCATGGGAAAACTGAAGGAACACAAGGGGATTTCGAAATTTTGGCCTACACTCAAGTTATCTTCAGTTTTTGCCAAGTGCAACCATGCAAAGAATTTATAGAAGATTAGATGAAGGGACATTTGTATAAAAGGACTAATCTACCCTTAAGAATTTGGCCACTACACTCACAAGTACCTTTCCACTTGCCACTTGTCATTTAGTTTACAATTTGAACCAATGACACATGAGGAGTCACATTGGGAAGGAGCAAAGGAAGATGAAGCAACAAAATGGGAAGAAGAGGAGAAGAATGGGTGACAAAAGGCAAGGCACACGCCTATGCCACTTGTTACTCATGCCAAGGGTTACTCGTTGTGAAAAGGAAGAGGCATGAAGTGTTTTACACAAGTACCCTTGAGGAATATTCACTTGCTTAAGAAGAGGGAAGGGCATAAAAGGAAAAAGGTTGCATTTTCGGCACTTTCTTTCCAACCAAACAAAGAAGATTCCTTTCAAGAGAATATTTTGCCATCTTTGAAGAGAGAACAAGGTAAGACTCGGTTTTATCTTAGTTTCTACACACATATACCACTTTTCCAACTCAAGATGAGATCCAAATCCCAAAGAAGTTCAAAAATGGTGAAACACACACATTTTCATAAAAATTGAATTAGGACTTTCTAGAAACCCTTGAAGCCAAATGGTGGGAGGTGTTCATCCTCCATGTTTTTGGCCAACATCATGTGTTCTAATCCTACTTTGAGTTTTGCATGAAAACATAAGTGAAATGAAGGGGTTTTGATCTAAAAACCTGAAAGGCCGAATGGCTTAAAATCTAGTGGTGCCCTAGAAACCCTCACACACTCAAGAACATGGATTAAGGTTTTTAGAAACTCTTTCTAATGTAATATAATTCAGTTTATGGTTTGCTTATATTTCATTTCGTGATTTTTATAAGTAATCACTCAACTTGCTCTTGGTTAATACTTGTATATATTTGTGTAAATCATTTTATTGTTATGGTTGTTTTGATTGTTATTTCTTGTTTGCTTGCTTGAATATGCTTATATGATCTTGGAAAATGAATATGACATGAATGACATATTTTGGTTTGAGATAAAAATGGCAAAAGTGTCCTTTGCATGTTTCAGTTTTCACAAAAACAATGTTGTTATTTTGTGATGCTTGATGATTCGACTATACCATGTTGTAGAGGTTATGGATCTTAGCCTAATGCTATGATTTCATTCTTTTTTTTTTGCTATGCTTTAATTTCAAAGCAATATGTTTGAAGTTTCAAGCATGTTTAAGTGATGATTCTTCATGTTTTTGCACTTATATGTTTCAGCCAAGGTCGTTTCTCATAGTTCCATGTATGTGCTTTGATATCTCATGTGATCTATGTTATCATGTCATGAATCGAACATGTTATGCTTAGTTATTTTATGCACGGCATTTCATATGTCATATGTCAAGTATACGTACATATGTTTTAAGTCTCATGTCACATGCATATGGGAAAAGTGTTTTCAAAGAAATAGTCTAATGCTAGTGGGTGCATAAGGCATATAACCCAACGGCGTACTATTGATGTAATATGAAAAAACTCTATTTTTGACATATTCATCATGATTTACAGACTGTTGATGGTGAGGTAACTAGCAAGAATATGCAGTACAAAGGGGAACCGTGATGTGTCCACCATCTGAATAAGAACAAAACCTTATATGTTATGGATCACTTGATGAAAATCTCATAATATGATAAGGATCACTCAATGAAAATCTTGTAATATGTTCTGACAAGGCAAGTTCTAATTAAGATCAACGTGAAAAATAAAGTCAAAGATGTTTTCGAAAAATGTCAATTTCTCTATTACAAGTCTTTGAAAAATGGTCAAGTGCATAACTTAAGTTACGGTCAAGTCATATGTCAAGTACATGTTCATGCACGCATTTCATGATATACCTCTTGTATGCTTGTGTTAACTATTGTATGTTGCATGTTTACTTGCTGAGAATTTTTGAAATCTCATTGTGGTAATTTCCACTATCATTCCCCAACCTGAATGGTAAAAGTTGCGACAGTACCCCGAATTCTCTAGAACTATGAATCTAGACAGTTTCATGATAGAAGGCGAGTATACTGTGCCGGCTTGTTATGACTTTACTGCAAACGCAATGAATCTAGACAGTTTCATGATAGAAGGCGAGTATACTGTGTCGGCTTGTTACAACTTTACTGCAAACGCATTGAAGCACACGACCTTCTTCTCAGGGAAATTTTAGCTAGTATTAGTGAGACTGAGATCGATGCCACGATCTCCTGACCATCCAAGAATTTGAAATTTTGGTGGAATATGGATCAGTTGTCTACTTTTCCTGAGTGAGCCTTGAAGGCCTCGGTTAATGCAAAAGCAATAGCAAAGGACTTAGGATTGTTATCACCCAAGCCTCAGCAATCACATGGGGTCTTTTGTTGTCTAACTCCTGATGGGGCAGTAGTGATGAAGAGAACAGGAACCTAAGATATTTTGTGGAAAAATTTATGACTTAATGTCATAACTTTTGAGGAATTATATTTGAGAAGGTCCCATGCTTTTCGAATACTATAAACTTATATGATGCATGTTTTGGGAAAATGACAGCGTTGGGTATTTTGTTTAGTAACAGTACTGTGTGCTTCCAATTGCTTATCGCATTGCTTAGATTATATGATTTTTATTATTATTAAGTTGTGATTTTATTGCATACTGGTAGTATACTTAGGTGCATTGCATATTATCTATCACGTACGAGGGGTGTGTAGCCACGTGTTACATGTCCCAGCATTTTAGTCACTATCAATCCCAAGCGGGGGCTAGGGGCACCACAAACCGTATAACTCTTATGCAATGAAATAATATCTTAGGGTTTAGGGTTTCAATCCGAAACACTTAATTATGTTTGGGATTTTAATATTGAAACCCCAATCTGTTTTGGGGTTTCAATATTGAAAACAGTTTGGGGTTTCAGCTTTGACTCCCCAATTGTTGTGATGTCATGATTGTATGATTTTAATTGTTACGTGATTTCTATATCATATCAAGTTGTCATGAGTCAACGAGAATGGATAGTGTGTCAAATCCAAATACATTTGTGCTAGCTCTCCTAACCCTACCCAAACCCCTACCACTACCCCTACCCCTACCCATATCCCAACACCTATGGGCCTACTAAGTAAGAAATCAGTTTCAGTTGTGTGGTCTTACTTCACCAAAATAGAGGGTGGTGACCTCAATAACCCCTAAGCTAAGTATAATCATTGTGGTGAAGTGTATGGATGTCACTACAGGAAACATGGTACATCCCAATTGAAGGTCTACTTAGAAGAACAATGCAAAAATAGTCCATTGATTTACACTCAAAATTGGATCAAAGGGAAGCCAATTCATATTCCGGATGTGGTAGACTTCGTGGAGACCGATGACAAGGCAGGTAGTGATCAACCTAGATCTGATAATCGATCTTACCTTTGATATTGCTATAATATTACTTTTGTTGATAATATATTGTATTATTGCTTATATTCATTTGATTAATCTTAATTTCAACTTTAATTATTGTACGGACAACTTCGACAAATGCGGCTATATCTACATCGGTAGCAATATAACTTCTTAGTTCAATCCACCATTGCCATGGTTTAATTTGTCTCTTAATTATTTGTAGTATGTTTTTATTGTTTTTAATTCTAATTGGTTTTCTTGTATTCTTTTTCAGCTTTTATAGTCTCACTATCACATGCCCAATCCAAATCTCAACGTTTCATCTTGATCTCAATCTCATCTTAGTTTGTACTTTTTATTTTTTAACCTTTTCACAAATCTATATAATGTTTGTATTTATGATTTTTTTCTTATTTTGTTTTTCAGTTTTTATAGTCTCGCTTGCCCAACCCTAACCACAAATTCCCAATGATCTATTCTTGAATCCTTGATAGAAAGGTCTACAACCAGAACCTTGTGATCTCATCTTGGTTTGTACTTGTTGTTTTAAGTTTTTAACTTTTTTACATATGTATATATTGTTTGTAATTATAATCTTTTTTTCTTATTAATATTAATATTTCAGATTTTATAATCTCATAGCCACACTTGCCCACCACCCCCAAATTCCAATCTCAAGACTCAAAGTCAATGTCGAAGTTATCTTGCTACATTTTGTAATTTCATTGAAACATTATTATTCATTTAAATTATTTCACAATTTGTAATATTTTTAGGTTAATTTGTAATAGTCTTAGATCAATTTCTGTTATTATAATATCATAGAATTATTAGTTACACCTTAGAAGTTACTAACTTTATTGTTAGAACTTAGATTTTTATCTTTTATGCTTTAACAAGTTTTGTTTCATTTTACGTTATATGTATTATATACTTTTAAATTTTTTTTAATTTAGGCAATTTGTTTTAATATCTGGACCCAAAATGGCTGAGAAACAAGTTCTGGGGCCCCCACACTGGGGGTCCCACCCCTAGAATAAGGGGCCAAATCCCTAGGAGCAAACCCCACCTCCCGCCCATGCTGAGGGTGGGTGCAAGAAGGGGGTTCCCTCGCCCTAGGGGTTGCAGGTAGCACCCTTGGAACCATTGACGTCCCTTACACTTTGGTTATTCCCATAAGTACCGTAGTGTAGTTCTCAGTTTATGCCTTATTTTTTTTATTTTTACGTCAAACTCAACTTCATTGAACAAACTCAAACATTACAAATAATTATCAGTCCAAATGACTTGCTGAATGAAAACTGGGAATGATTCCCACCATACAATGATATCATCCACATTCCAAGCATATCTTGCAAGTTTATGAGCTGCTTCATTGCACATTTTGTTCACATGTTGAATTTTGCATATTGGGAAACATTGCATAAGTCTTTGCACATTTTGGTAATATTCCCCAACATTGATCGTGATGCACTAGATTCTTGAATTTCTTTGACCATAAGAAGAGAGTCACTTTCAATGATAATCACTTGTAAACCCAGAGGCAAGCTCAATTGTAAGCCTCTAAGTATAGCTATCAACTCAATCTCGGGGGACTCATTGACTGCAACTTCTTTCTTACTGGCAGCCATGATAACTTCCCCTTGACTATTTCGAAGGACGATTCCCACCCCTACATAATTTTGATCATGGAACATAGCCCCATTCACATTTAATCTTAAAGTACCCTGTGGTGGAGGTTTCCAGTGAGTACTTCTCTTTATGGCTTTAAAAGTTTGTTACGTAGATAGTGCTTGATTAATCTCATCCTCAATAGCTAGATGTTTTCCTTAAAAATTGATTTCTTATAAACCAGCAATCCCATGCAATCAGGAATACAGTTCAAATTCTTCCTTGTTTTTCTCATGCACCGTGCAAGAAATATCCAAAAAGTGAGGGTGGGGTTTAGTAATTTTGAAATCAGATAAGTGCTTGGTCCAGCTCTCTCTCAAATATAAACACTAATATAGAGTATGTGTTGTGTCTTCCGCTACTTTGGAATAGAGCTGACAAAGATCCTCTTCTACAGCATTCCTCTTTTTCAAGTTGGCTTTCGTTGGTAACCCCTCCAAATAGGCCCTCCATGCAAAAATCCTCACTTTGTTGGGAATTTGAAATTTCCAAATACTTTCCAAATATGTTTTTTTGCTACTAGCATTAGAAGTTTCCCCTTCTCCACCTGATATATTCATATCTTGAAATAAACGATAGGCACTTTTCACACTAAATTTTTCATTTTTCTCCATAGCCCAAATCAGTGTCTTCATGAACTTCAGGGCTTATAATCATCTTCAACACTTCATCTGCTGCTACTGGCAGTAGTATTCTTCTGACTTTTGCAACATCCCACCATCTAGTGTGACTATCAATATGTTGGTCCACTTTAGCCTCAGTCTTTGATCTCTCCTTCTCTCATATGCACTATAAGGTCCTTAAAACTAGGAATCCAACAATCATTCCAGATGTTAATGTCTCTACCATTCCCCACTCTCCATCTACAACCTTGCGCCATTTTGTCTTTTACTTCCCAAATACCTTTTCAGACATAGGAAGGATTATTCCCTCGGTTTGATTCAAGAAAGCTGTTAAGAGGGAAATATCTTGCTTTAAAAACCTTAAGTAAGTTGTCCTCATTCTGCATTAGCCTCCAATCTTGTTGGCAAAAATAGCCTCATTAAAGATTATGAGGTCATTGAATCCCATACCACCTACACTTTTTGGAGAACAAATTCTTTTTCGGCTCACCCAATGGATTTCTTTTCATCTTGTTTTTGGCCCCCCAAAATTTAGCCATCATCTGCACTAAATCAGAGCATAAAGATCCTAGTAATTTGAAGTAGTTCATAGAGTACTTGGGAATAGATAGAGTCACAGCCTTGATAAGAACCTCTTTACCCCCTTGTGACAAAAGTTTTTCCTTCCAACTCTGAAGTTTTTGGCAAACCTTATTCTTGATGTAACATCATGGATTTTAGTGTATTTTTAATGAAGGTTTATTTTAATTATTTATTGCGTAATTCTCTTGTTTTAATATTTTAGAGGTTTTATTTTATTATTTTATTGGACTTTCCTATTTTTATTAATTATTATTTTTAGAGTTTTGGAATATTATTTTAGAATATTTTAAATTGTGAAAAATTATTTTTACTGGGCTTTCTTATTGTTAATTATTGTGGTGAATTTAAATTGATCTTTAATTTAAATTGGGTTGTTTATGTGTTTTAAAATTATTATTGTTTATTAAAGCGTTTCACTGCGTTTGATTAATTTTAATTAGTGATCTGCAATTTAATTCCTCTTTATTTTAAATGATGTTTTTGTTAGAGTTTAATATTTTATTTTAGCTAATTTTGAGTTAAATTGATTTATTTATTTTAATTGTTTTAAAAAAAATAGTTATTGTTTTATTTAAATGGACTTGTTTTTTTATTTTAATATTTTTACTGTTTTAATTGAGCATTTCTTTGAGTTTGAATTATTTTATTTATCTAGTGGTTTTAAAATCTTTTTCGTTGGATCACTTTCGAAATCACAATTGAAAAAGTTGGATCTCCTTTTTCTTCTTCCTCTTTTTCTTTTCTCTTTTTCTTTTTTTTTTCTTCTTCTTTTTCTTTCTTCTTTCTTCTTCTCCCGCGCGAACAGCCCCTCCTCTCTCTCTCCTCACCCACGCGTGGTTTCGGTCTCCTCCACACAGCACCGTCGCCGGCCGGCGGTGGTTGACACCGCCGGTGCCGTTCGGTCCCTCAGCCACCGGCGACCTCACCCATAAATTATCCGGCCGCGTTAGCCGCCAGTAGCCGTGCGAAGCCGCGGTGGTTTTCGCATCATTTCGCCGTCGTCCGGCCACCTCCGACCACCATCTCCTAGCCACTTCATTACCGGCCCACTAGGAAGCTTTTCCACCCATTTTCGGCTCCGATCTGTAGCCGGAGCTGTCCCATCGAACTCAAAATCCGAACCGACTTTTTTGGCCTTAAAACCACTGTTTCGGCCACCACCCACGGCCAACCATCGCTACCATTAGCTTCACCACCTCCTATAGGCCCTACCCTACCGTTCCCAAGTCTTCGTTTGACGCCGGGTGGAATTTGAGTTTCACTGTATTTCGACCACAGTTTTTTTGCACTGTGACAGCTGCTGTTGTGGTGCTTCAAGTTCCTCCGAGATCCTCCATAAATTATTTTAAAGCACTGTAAGTATTTCTCCAAAAGACTTTTAAGATTTAAATATATTTTTACAATAACCTGTTTTATAAACTGTGAATTGGTTATCTGTTTTAGACTGTTGGTTATTTGGAAATTATTGATATATGTTGGTTATTGACAATTGGTCATTTTCATGGCATTGTGCACACATGCGTGGGTGTGTAAATTGAAAAGACTTTTTGGGTGTGTGTGTATCACCCCCAAGCTGAGATGGGTTATTATCTCGGTGGAGCTCCTCTGGGCACTCGGGAGCGGAATATACTGAGTGTCGTCCCCTGGAGCTGTTGCTCGGGACTTGGATGGGATGGTAGCGCTCTCGATCCGACTCCGTGATCTCTCGTGCTGGCAGAGATCAGAGGATGCTTGGCTATGTACGCGGTGGGCGCGGAACTGGGCATCACTCGTGTTGTATCACTCGCATGGTCGCTACCTGTGGAGTGACGAAGTGAGCCAGGGTATGTGGATGGTCCCTAGGGGAGGCCATGATGCACACGGGTTAAAATTGGAATAAAAGTAACTATTCCTGGTTATTAATTATGCCAAATGGTAATTTTTGGCGTGCATGGAAAACTTGTGATTTTCGAGAAATGGTGTTTTTCTCGGGTTTTGCACTTGGGTCATCATGTGCATGCATAGTGGTTGTTGTATTCTTATATTTGTTATCTTGGAGTATTTTTGGGTTTTTCTTACTTGTGGTACCATTTATTGGTACTGTAGATTTTGATGCAGGTTTTGAGGAGGTTGAGCCCGAGGATGCGGCTCCGCCTGAGGAGTAGGGACATTTGGCTATGTTTTATTTGGTATTTATATTTTATTTGATGTCGTTTTATGAACAACAAAATTGTATTATGTTGACTTGTGGATTTCAATACTATTTTTGTATTGTATTAAATTCTAGTACTTAGTTATCTGACTTAACATTTCCGCTGCGTATCAATTGTTGTACAGGTGTTGCATTTCACACACTCGGCACGTGTCGTTGGGGTGCGTGACCGTGTTGTCATCATCCCGGGTGTCTCGATTTCCGTGCTTGTCCATACATGGAAGTTGGGGGCGCCACACTTGATATCAGAGAAAGCTTTGTGTTTAGCTCTTCCAACCATGGGATGTAGGCCTAAATAATTTTCATAGTGTTGGAATTCTTCGAAGCCCTAATAAGAGAGAATCTCCTCCTGTTTCTCTATTTGAACATTTTTGCTGAAAACCATAGAGTTTTCTCTCTATTAATTCTCTGTTCGAAAGCCCTCTCATATGTCTCTAATAAATTTGCACAGCTGCATTTTCATGTAGATTGGCTTTACATAAAAGTAAACTATCATCTACAAAAAGAAGATGATTCACCAAAGGAGCTCCTCGACAGATTTAGATACTATTAATTTGTCTGTTTTGTTCAGCTTGGTGCAACAATGTAATCAAGCCTTCAATACAAAGCAGGAAAAGGTATGGAGATAATGGATCTCCCTGCCTTAACCGTCTAGAGGGGTTGATAGGGCCTATAGGTCCACCATTTATTAGAACAAAAAAATAAACAATCTTGACACATAGCATGACAAGATATATCCATTTCTTATCAAAGGCCATTTGAATCATTACTTCTTCAAGATAACTCCATTCTAGCCTATTATAGGCTTTACTCATATCCAACTTTAAAGACATAAAGCCCTCTTTTCCTGTTCTTTTGTTCCTCAAAAAATGAATCATTGCATAAACAACTAGAATATTATCAATAATAATTCTATCAAGTACAAAAGCACTTTGAGAACTAGATAGCACCAACTTCAACCTATTAGCCAAGACTTTTGAGATCAATTTGTAAATAACATTACAAAGACTAATATGTCTATATTTTGTCACTCTCTTTGGTCTTTTTGTTTTTTGAATCAAAGTTATAAAAGTATGATTGAGAGAGCTAGGGAACTAACCTTCATTCAAAGCTTGTAGAACAGCATAGGTGATAGATTTTCCTACAATATTCCAATATTGTAGAAAAAATATAGGCGCCATACCATGAAGTCTAGGTGCTTTAATAGGGTTCATTTGGTGCAAAGCTTCTACCACTTCTGTCTTAGTGAAATGCTTTGTGAGTTCTTATTCATATCCCCTGTGATTCTTCCATTTAGAGAAGATAAAAATCTCATATCACCTCTTTAGGGGTTGGCAGTAAACAACTCTTGAAAATATTGCAAAATGATACTATCCCTTTCATCTCCCTCTTTCCAAGTTCCTTCTCCATCTTTCAGTCTTGCAATCTAATTCTTTTTTCCTCTTTAAGAGGCTTTACTATGGAATAATTTTGTATTTTGATCTTTGCCTCCATAAAATTTCATCTCTTTCTAGCCAGTAGTGTAATTATCTCTAGATTTCTAGTGTTCCTCCTTTCTCAGTGTTTGGGCTCTAGCTTGTTGTATCTTAGTATGGACATTCCTAAAAGATTGTCTATTCCATTTCATTAAATTTTCACAGCACACATATATTTTCCTCATTACATCTCCCATAGTAGCCTGTCCAGTTATTCTATTCCAAGAGTTTGCAATAACTTTTTCACAATCATCTGTTTCAATCCACATAGCCTCGAACCTAAAAGGTTTGTAACCCTTTCTTTTATTGATATTGCCTTTTTCTGCATAATGATAGGTATATGGTCCAAGTGTGCAGCTGAACCATGAATAACCTTAGCATAGGGAAACATATAACACCATTCAGTACTTGCTATAAATCTGTCCAACCTTTCACAAATATTATTGGCCCGCTCTCTATTATTCCACCAAGTAAATCTGGGCCCTGCATAACCCATGTCTAGCAACTCACAGTCATTTACAGCTTGTCTAAAGTCATGCATCTGTCTTTCAAGTCTCTCTCTACCACCTTGTTTTTCATTTTTCATTTCTACAGAAAATCTCATTAAAATCTTCAAAAATAAGCCAAGCATGATTTCCTTCCCCTTTTGTCGATCTGAGCAACTCCCAAGTTTCATTTCTTCTAACTATCTCAAGCTGCCCATATATCCCAATCAGTTGCCATTCTCTTCTAACTCTTCCTTCATCAATCACCATAGCATCAATGTGGTATTTAGAGAAGCTATAAATAGTTAAAATCACCTCATTTTTCAACATTAAAGAAAGTCCTCAACTTCGACCCTCACTATCAATTGCTAAGTAGCAATCAAAGCCTAACTAAAATTTCAACTTTTCCATTCTTTTCATGATCAACTTGGTTTCTTGCAAAAATAATACTTCATAAACTTCCTTCTTGACAAGATCACGAAGGGCTCGAATTCCTTGTAGGTTTCCAATCCCATGGGAATTCCAACTAACGATTTTCATTGTCTATGATAGCACTAAGTTCCAGCCTCCACCGATCTCTTAACTATTCTTTGTTTATGTTTTTCTTGCTGGATTTTTTAATTTGAGACTTCCATATCCATCTCCTTCCTCTTTTGTAACTGATTCAGACTTCCTTTTAGTTGACCCTTCATGCTATTCCTTCTGTGCCGTTGCCATTTCCTACCTACTGCTGCATTGTGATTCTCATTGGGTTGGGATAATGGGTCTTCTTCTTGGGCCTCCTCCTGCACATCCTGCTGGGCCTCACTGGACCCCTCTGTACTTACCCCATGAGGCCCATTTTTCTGGCTATCCATTACAGCTAACGGTCGACTACCATTTAAATTGGCATCCAGTCCTTCAAGCATTCCTTCCCAAGCTTGATCTGCGGGTAAACCTTCATTAAGGCTAATCAGAATATCTTCTTTCCTTTTTTCTGCATCAACTGCCTTATCAGAATCCATAACGCCTTACTCTTTATTTTGGGAGTTTTCGCCATTTCCGTTACAGAATTTTGGCCCATTTCTAATCTCCTGTCCGTTTTACCCATATTTTTAGCCACATATCGCGCACTTTGCTCAGATGATTCTGAGATCGGAGCATTGATGGACTCGGATCAGTATCCTCCTTCTGATCACGATGGTTACGCCCCTTCGCTGATGCACCGCCAGTTCGCATCCACTGACTGAAAGGAAGAATATCATCTGTGAAGGAAGAATATCATCTGACCCAACATGATCCATGCGGCCCCAGGTTGAAGCGCTTTCCTCTCATCAGAGGCTTTGTGATGTTCACTCCAAACCCTTACACGGATGAATTCACCCCAAGCAACCTCCGCTTTCTCCACATCAATCTCTTCCACACTCCCAATACTATCGCCAATCAATCTCGCAACATGCTCGTTCATTGCATACAATGGTAGATCATACGGTTTGATCCAGAACGCTGCTTTTGTAATTGTTATGTTGTTTATTTGAAGCTCTCCTTCAAAATCTTTCAACAATACGAGATGCTTGTTTAACGACCAAGGCCCTTCTCACTTCACTCTATCTTTCTCTATACAGTATTCAAACTCTACAAAAATCAGTCTAGAACCCAAATCTTTTAAAAGATACTTTCTTCATTGGATGCCAAATCTTCCTCATTGTTTGTTTGAAAGCCTCCCGATTGTAATTCTTGTCCGTTAGCAAGGACATAATCAAACACTTTTCCCCTCTGTTTTTATAACTTTATAACAGAGTGGTGTCCACCAATATCTCCTCTTGCTCTTGCTCGGAAAGTTATATAGCCTTTGACATAAATCTTCTAAATTTTCCTCCATTGTTAACACGACAAAATAGTGGTTATCCTCGCACAAGATCGACGAAAACCCTGTACAGCGACAAGGAAAGAAAACCTCTACGTGGGTCGCCCTCTCGAGAGGATAGCCTTGGGATGAATCTCTTTTAATGTCACATAGTCCATGGTTTATGCCGTATTTAAGTTGCCCAATAACAACGCCATTCAAATAACTTCAATTTCACCGATTCCAATGTGAATCAATGAAATTCAAGCATAAGCGGTTGCCATGTATAATCTAATGATATGTCTATAAGAGAAATTGTCTTAAATTTTGCACCCTTCCTTATTACGCTCATTTAATTAAACGCCTACCAAAAGCTTTACCCTTTCTATTTATATGTGGCTTTGACTATCTGTGATCAATGTCCTCGGCCTTATTAATTTCTCTAACCGTGTAGCCTTGCATTAGCGTTAAGTCACGATAAATGTATCCTCTTGGACTGATGAGACAGTAATGAACAAAGCAAAAGAAGATACAAGAGTTGTAAATATAGGTACAGGGAAACTCTTTCTAGAGCTGAAACAACAAATCTTACAAACCTTTTCTTCTTACATCAACCACGTTCCAAGAAAGAAAACTACGGTTCAAGTGCTGTTGCTGCTTCCACTGGCTGATTCGGGCATCAGCTCTCTCAGCATGGCAACCACCTGCAACATGTTAGGCCTCTTGGAGGGGAAATCGTCCACACACTGCAAAGTTATTTCCAGATACCTTATCATCTCTTTTACTTCTTCTGCTTCTGCTTCATCAGTTCCTTTTGTCACTAGAAGCAAATCTGGGTCAATGACCTCCATTTGCTTGCCTTCTCTTACTTTGATTTTCACCCACCCCACCAAGTTTGTATCTCCAAAATCCTCTTTATCAGTTGGGCGTTTCCCTGTCAAGAGTTCGAGGAGGACGACCCCTAATGAATAGACGTCGCCCTTTGCAGTGCATCGGAAGCTTTGGTAGTACTCGGGCGGGACGTATCCGGGTGTGCCTGCAAGTGTGCTTACACTAAGGTGGGTGTCAAGTGCACTAATGAGTCTTGCCATTCCAAAATCAGAAACCCTGGCTTCCAATTCGTTGTCTAGTAGTACATTGCTCGACTTCATGTCCCTGTGAATTATGTGTGGGATGCAGTTGTGATGTAGGAAACACAGCCCTTTTGCTGCACCTCTCGCAATCTTTTTTCTCTCATCCCATGTCAGAATCCGTCGATCTCGTGTCTTTACTCTCCCATGAAGCATTTCTTCCAGGCTTCCGTACTCCATGAATTCATACACAAGGAGTCTCTCCTCGCCAACTTTGCAATAACCCAACAGGGGCACAAGATTCCTATGCTTGATCTTCCCCAAAGTTTCCATCTCGGCCATGAATTCTCGGTCACCCTGGCAGCTCAATCTTATGAGCTTCTTGATTGCAACACTCGACCCATCTTTTAGCGTGGCCTTGAACACTTCTCCGAACCCTCCACACCCAATCAGGCTAGCTGCAGAGAAGCCATTGGTAGCCTCAATCAGTTGGGAGAACTTGAGTTTCCTCAGCTGCCTTTGGAAAGTTGCCACATTAATGCTCAGTGGCTCTTTCTCTTTGTCAATCTTCCACGTGGTGGCTGCATGGGATGCTTGCAAGGTATTAAGCATCTTGACTTCCTCTGCCTCCTTCCGTCTTGCACGCATTGCAATTGCCCACACAATGAGAATGCAGACAGAAGCAATCGAAATGAGAATCCCCAAGACAATGCTATTTGCCCAAGATGCGGCCGTCGGCTTTCGACTTTCTCTGTTATCATCTCCATTTGCGAGTGTTTTTGGTTCGTCATTCTCATTGTGGCATTCAGACAGTGGAACCCCACAAAGTCCTGGGTTGTTCGCGTACTGGCTTGCAGGAAGTGTACTAAGTTGTCCCCTCGTTGGAATTTGCCCTGTTAACTCATTGTTTGATAGATCAATTTGCACCAAGAATGACAGGTTTGAGAAGGAATCTGGAATATGACCCTGCAATCTGTTATGGGAAGCATCAAACACGCCTAAATTTTTGAGTCGGCCTAGTGATGAGGGAATCTCACCAGATAACTGGTTGTGGGCTAATGCAAGAACTTGTAAGGCCACAATGTCTCCAAACTCTTCGGGGATTTTACCGCGAAGTTCATTGTAAGAAAGATCCAAATACTCCAGAGTTTGGTACTTTGTAAAGAGGCTTAGGACTGGACCAGAATACAGTCTCGTGAAATCACAGGTCTTCAGCATCGGGTCCTGCTGTAGTTTGTCTGGTCGGATTCCAGCAAATTCTAACAGACCTCCGACCCCTTTACAAGAATTTCCCACATTACGCACAAACACCAGAGTGTTGCCAGAGAGAATACCGTTTGATGCTTTTGCCCCAAGCTGTCTGCCAAGTCTTGGAGGGATCTCTCCAGTAAGCTTGTTACTGTTCAAGTCCAGCCAGACCAAATTGGTGCAATTTGCTAGCTCTCTTGGTATCTGCCCACTCAAGCTGTTGTTCCCAAGTTGCAAAGCGGCAAGTCTTGACAATTGACCTAACTTCGGCGGGATTTCACCTGTGAGTCCATTGCTTGTGAGCGATATCCATTCAAGATTGCTGCAATTGAGCAATTCAACCGGGATTTCGCCGCTCAGCTGATTGTTATTAAGAATGAGATCCTTGAGATTCCTGCATTTGCCCAACTCTTTGGGGATTTTCCCTTTCAACCCATTGTACCATGCTATTAGCTGCTCAAGATTCTCAAGCTTCCCAAGCTCAGCCGGAATGGAACCATTGAGACGGTTTAGGCTAAAATCAATGGTCTTCAGCTGCGAGCATTGGGATAGCTCGGCGGGGATTTCTCCTACAATTAGATTATACGGAGCTCTCAGATCCTCGAGCATGGCAGCTCCTGGACATAAATCTGGCGGAATCAAACCAGAAATCATGTTGGAGCTCAAATCCAAAACACGTAAACTTTTGCAAGATGATATAGAAGAAGGAATTGACCCAGAGATGAGGTTGTTACTCAACAACAAGTTCTCCAACGAGCCAAGGTTCCGAAATAGGGAATCTGGTAAAGGACCAGATACGTTGTTATTAGACAGATCAAGAATCTGCAACCAAGAACAAGAGGATAAGGAGGCTGGAATTGAGCCTGTAATGTTATTATTAGAAAGGCGAAGCTCTAAGAGTGATTCGCATGCATTTCCCAATTCGGGGGGGATCCAACCAGTAAGATGATTAGTAGAGAGATCCAATCTCTGCAAATTCTTGAGCTGCCCAAAAGATGCTGGGATTTCCCCGGTGAGCAAGTTGTTATTCATACTAAGATTGTTGAGACTAGTGCAGTTTGAAAGGGAGCTTGGGAGGAAACCAACGATACTGTTTCCAGACAGATCTAGGTGCAGCAAGGAACTGCAAGAGTCGTCAGTTTTCAAACCAGAAATTGACCCCGTTAATTTGTTATATGAGAGGTCAAGAATCTGCAGTTTATCAGAATTCAATAAGAGAGTTTCAGGTAACAAGCCCGTCATATTGTTTAGAGAAAGATTCACGTAAACAAGATTGGGACACCTTGAGAAAAAGTTCTCCGGGACAGAACCAACAAGACCAGTAAAAGATAGATCAAGCTGTTTTAAGCTGTATGGAAGCTGAAGCAAAGAGGTAGCATTTATGGTAAATGAATTGGAAGACAGTATCAGAACAGATAACATATCTAGAGAAGCCAGAGGATCTAAGGAGATAGTCCCAGCAAGGTCAAAGCCCGTAAGATCAAGCTTAGTCACTCGTCCTAGAGAGCATGAAATTCCTTGCCAGCTGCATGGATTCCTCTCAGCCTTCCATCCTGACAAAACTCCATTAGGGTCCTTCTCTATCATCTTCTTGAACATTAGAAGAGCTTGTGCATCAGTCTTGATCGTTGAGAACCCATTCTGCTCGGTCACGGGGACGAAAACAAACAGCATGAAGAGACTAATTGGCAGAGCAAGATGATAGATAAGCTGAGATGGGTTGCCCTCCATTGAAGATACAAGTTGCAGGAACACAAGCAACCGAGAAATAGGGAATACAGAGAGAGAGAGAAACGATATGGACAGGGAGCGTGTTATCTGTAGTGAGTAGAGACTAGAGAGAGGGTGGTGGCTATGATGACAATTTTCAAAGCAGAGGAGAAAGCTTTAGGCAAAAATAAGTTGCTTTTCTTTGTTTTATAAAATGGAAAAGGAGGGAACCCGGGTGGGAATAAAGAAAAGGAATTGGAAGTGAGGCTGGTGGTGGGTGTGTACTTATACGGTTCTCGAGTACTACAATTTAATTACAGGGAGAAAGAATTTGACTTTTAGTCAATCTGTCTTTCCGAGATGGGTGCTTCAGAGCTAAAACATGTTTTTGGACCGTGCTAGATCCGAGAGTCACTGCCTGTCAGTGAGCATGGGAATGTTTTCCATATCAGATGTTAATAATTCTGAGGATATTTTGAGAAACCGGCGTAGGGAAGAGAACCTTTTTCATTAAAGAACTCGATATTCAGAAATAGGTTGTTCGAGTCAATTCATTTGATTCAAAAGTTTCTTTTTCATTGCAAGTGAGATTGTGTTGTTTGTCACTGGATCTTCTATTTGTGGACAATCCATGTAGATTCAATTCTACAGTGAAATGCACGAGTCTCAGCCATTTAATTATGGCTGCAGAACAAACTCCACACTTTTTTCAATACCATTCAGGCATCACGGTTTCCTTAAGATTTCATCCCAAACAACAGTTCCCTAACACCTTTGGGATATTATTGTCCCATTTATTTTGGACCCATAATACGGAAGAAAAATTTTCTTATTGGTTATTACTTATCACTCCATATCCTACACTTTATGAAAAATACTCACATCCTATGAAAAGTGAAAACCACTCTTATACTTTATGAAAAAACTATAGGTGCAGAGTGCGGGAATAAATAGTGACTGGTGCATAGCATTTCTCAATACGGAAATGGTATTATCATGTATGGTTATGTTGCATTGGTATACTTTGCGGCAAAGTCTAAAATTGTTAAAAGAAATAAAAATAAAAATCTCCATACAAATTCATGTTCACATCTCTGAAAACGTACCACATAGATAAGATCTCATTTTCTGAATATAACGTCGTCGCATTATGCGTATGGTGTCATTCAAATTTGTAGTACAATGCATGTTAACAAATTTGCAACAATATCTAGATCCATGCATGTTAACAAATTCAAGTAATGAGTATAAATCACAACACAAACCATACACATATCATTATCAGATTAGGAAGAAGAATGAAGTTGTTGGGATACAGAAATACTCTCAACTCGTCTCATCTTATTATTTCATTACAACTCTTTCAAATTCTCATATAAAATATAATAAACAATTCAATTTTTTTAAATCTTAAAATAATAATATTATAATAATATTTTATTTAACTCATTTAAAATCATCTCATTTCATTTTATCTTACTATCCAAACCAACTCTCAAGAATTATGTGTCGTACGAGACATTTTTTTAGCAACGTTGGAAGAGATTTTTTAAACAAAACAAGAATATGGTGTACTGCATGCATGCGGGGCCCGCCCCCCATATGCTGAGATTTTGAAGTGGAATTCATGATACAGATAAATTGGAGCAAATGTTGCTTCACTTAAAAATAAAAACACTCATTTGCTGGAGTTAAATAAATGGAGGGCCCCACTTGGGAACCTCATCAATGAGCTCAGTGTTAATGGCATGGGAGGTTATGATGCCCCTCATTTTGGTCCCTTTTCTTTTGCTTTTCCTTGCTTGGCAAGCTGGTATGAGCCTCCCCCATCCATACCTTCCTATTAAATATTCACCCTCCACAACCCTTACAATATGGTTTTTATTATTATTATTATTACAATATGGTTCAAACCACTTTTATCTTAACGTTAAAGTTCAACTTTATAGCTGGTTCTGGGACCACCATATGCTTTGCTACATTCTTATCAAACTCCAACAGGAAACATGCACAGTTGGGTACTCGTGGATCTTCAGTTTACATTTTGTTTGGCACTACCAATGTCTTTTCAGTTATAGGTAGTTATACGATGGGTTTTAACTTCTTTAATTACCTTTTTACATGATACAGAATAAGTTCTACAGCCTCCCTCATTTCTTTCTTGTCCAAACATTATAGGTTAAGGCCGCGTTGATTATTTTTAAAAAATTTCGACTCTTATCGACATGTATATAGAGCTAGCTACGTTCTAGCCCCGAAATAAACAACATGATAATTTGATATTATATATTCACCTTAAATTTTACAAAATAAATCATTTCAAACTCCTTTTTTTTTTTTTTTATCGAATAGCCGGTAGCTACATGTCTAATAATTCTGTCCTAAATTTATTAATATGTCATCACTTATGACGAAAGAATAATGTGTTTACAAGCCAAGCATCAAGAAGTTTACATATCTTTTCGAACTTGTTTAGGAAATACTTATTTTGAAAAATTAGATTATTTATATTATATTTTATAATTTTATCTATAAATTTTAATAGACTTACTTTGAGTTTTTAAATGTCTTTTATATATATACTTTTATTTGAGTTTTTAAATGTCTCCTAACTTTTCAAATATTTAAAATATTATCATTATAAAGTTAAAGATAAAATTATAAAAATAACAACTATAAAATTATTCGAATTTATACGAGTTAAATAAAATTTTACATGAATTTTATTATTTACTCTTCAATTATAATTTAATATTTACGCATGACTCATTTAATAAATAAATTGAAGCGAGATAATCCCAAGTAGCTTGTCCTATCCTAAACGAGTGTTGAAAGTGTGCAAGAGTAGAGTGCCCCGCAAACGTCGACAAAGAGGGGCCTTTTATGTCAAAGCAAGGGCGGAAAATCTTGATGAAATCATATGGCTTGTGCGTATAAAATGATTAATGAAAAAGTGCTAGTCCTTTTAATTACTTAGGATTACGAAGTAGTAGTTGCGGAAAAAACGGGAAAAAAAAAAAAGTATGAAATATAAGTACTCTTACAGTGAAAAATGATTGGTGGAGGTGATAAGATACTCTCAACTACCAGTTTCACAATTTCCACCGTTCGTCTGTTAGAATGGCTAACTCGCACATAGTACTGCTGATATTTTTCGTATATATTTCTTTTAAAAATAAGAATAAATGGAACACATTGCACGTACAATATATTTTATTATGAAAAATCTTTTTGAAAAATATGGTGGATATTACTTGATTTGAATCCGGAAGGATTTATATCTAAACCTATTTAAATTTAAAGATGAGATGAATTGAAATGGCTTGTGAATAGTAATAAAATTTTTAATTAAAATTAAAGATATTCGAAACAGATTCTAAAAAGTGAATCGTCTATCTTTAGCATTCGTTTCGTCCCGGCATTAGTTTAATTTTTAAGTAAAGTATAGCTAATATAACAATTTTGGCTTTTGACTATCTTTCAAAAGTCATTTTATTCTATATAATAATAATTTTTTTATTAACTTCATATTTATATCCAACAATCTTGAAATAAAAATATATAGAAATTTAAAAATTGTGAGAAGAGGTGGTGCAGCAGTCAAAATGTTACTGTTTGGCGAGAGGAAAGAGGTGGCTTGTGTCAATATCCACCTTTAGATCAGATTGCATAAGACATGATTTTCAAATGGAAGAATCAGATCTGAACCACCACCCTCTGTATAAAAAAAAAAAAAAAAAACATATATTTGACTATTCCAATATAAACCAATTTGTTCTATATGTCAAACAAATTTTAAATAGCACATAGCTAAGCCAATACCAGTGTGGCAAAGTAATTTACGATACAATCGAATAATGGAAAATGTTTTACCAGAAGCACAAACGCCATATTGAGGTGAGAACGAGGACCATTCCTTTCCATTACTGAATAGGATTAAAATTTTCTTACTTGTTTTGTCCTACTTTTCTTCCAGCTTCAAAGTTTCACTCTGCCCACACTCGTCCAATTCATGTGGTTCATTTCCAGTGTCACTATCAGGCGAGGGAGGAAGACCTTGGTCCCTCTCTTCCATCTCTAGTTTTAAAATTCTATGTGAATTTAGAGATGAAATGAGATGAGTTAAGATGATTTGTAAATAATAATAAAATTTGTGAGTTGAAATTTGTAAATAATAGTATTGAATAGTAGTAAAATGAGTTAAGATGAGTTCTCAATCCAAACCGCCGTAATCTTTTTCACTTTTTACTCTTTATATACACTTGACCTATCTATTAATCGATGTATTTTTAGGCCAACCCAGCTAGCTAGTCCATGGTTTGAACCGATTAATTAACCCATTTACTTGATAAATCAATTTCTTAGTACAAAACTTTATTCAGTATAGTCTCATGATATCCATATAGTACAAATCAGCTTTAAAATGATACACAAATTAATTTTTAATGACTGTTTGACCCTAAACAGAAATAAAATTAGAACAATATCTTATTAATCTATTATGGTCACTGATAGATCGAGCTCCAAGATTTTACAATTGTTAGTTAGTCGTGAATAATCGTTCGTTGTTAGTTTTTCTATTTGTGATTCTCTTTCGCACGCATTTTGACTACCAAAATTGGCAATTTTTGTGTTTTTTCTCCATCTCGCGCATCTACAGACTTTTCCTATGCCACACTACCAGGCTTGCCCCTACTACCAAGGAGTCGTCCGGTCCAGAGTCACGGATCAAAAATTTCGATTCATCCTTCTTTTAGACTCTAAGGACCATATCGGATCGTTAGCTATCGATTTGGTCAATCCAATCGGTCAAACTCAGTCTAATTCAATCCATATGAGCTATGAATATTTTTTTCTCTTTTCTTTTTTTAGTAGATAATTAATACAAAAAATTAATTAAATTAATAAAACTAAAATTAAGTAAGTCCTTTAATGTGAATTATGTAGTTAACTCATTAAAAAAATAATTAATTATAATTATATTTATGATGTTAATAGTAACTAATTTAGTACTTTAGTAAAATATGTATCTACATATAATAACATATATCATCATATGATTTATTGTATGATACAATAGTTAATTGATAACATATATTACTTTACATTTTATATGATCAATGATGATATATTAGAGAAAATTATATAATTAACTGATACAACTACTATATAAATAATATTATATATATAATATTTAAAAAAATTATATGTAAATGATTTGGTCGGTTTCGGTCCGGTCCAAAATTATAACACCCCGAGACCGGACCAAACACCGAATTTTGGAGACACCATAGACCGAGACCGAGTAGGAGTGAATTCGGTCTAGTCCGGTTGGTTTTTCAAATCTGAGCCGAAGAAATTTCACCCTTACCAAGGTCAGAGTTGGAAGCCGGAGGGTGGAAATTGCCCTACTCCAACTTTAATTTTTATTATGGTGGTGCTAGAGCCACCAAATCCAGTACCTATAGTGTAAATTGTTTTTTTTTTAAAGTATTTTTTATGTAGTTATGTAAAAAAAATACAAAAAAAAACACAATACTAAAATATAAACAAACAAAAATCCTTAAAAAAAAGAAAAAAGAATCGGTACACTTTGTCGTATCATTTTCCTTTTGTTATATATGTATAAATCTTTAAAATTCATGAAGTTATATATAACTAAATATACAATTTATATTTTAGACGACATATATAATTTATTTTTTTAGATAAATTGTATTTGTATAGGATGTTAATATTTCATTCCAAAAAGAAAAATGCCAAGTAGCTCCCAGATTTTGCACTCATTTATTAATAGTTAAGAAAGTGACTATTAGTAAATATGTATAATTTTTATAATTTTAAATATTTAAAAAAAAAATAAAACTGCACTATGGACACGTATGGCGGAACATGCTGGGTGGCCTCTAGCATTGTCCTTTAAAAAATCAATAAATCTTCTCAACTTCCCAACACTTCACACTCCATCTTTTTTTAAAATTTTTTTTAATTTTTTTATTAAATAATTTTTATATGAATAGTAAATAAAAAATTTGAAATATTTAAAAAAAATTCAAAAATTTTTTTTTTTAAAAATATTAAAAAATATTAAAAAATGTGGAGTGTGGAGTGTGGATGAATAGTAGGAGGTTGTGTAGCAAAACCGATCCCGAAGTTATCCAAATTCCAAAGTCTATTTATTCCGATCTATAATTAACAACTTATTCAAATAAATAGAATATGAAATAACAATTAATAACATCATGACATTAAATTATTTATATTTAGAGAAATGCTATCCATCATCGCATACCGTACACTAATATGTGATTTTTCATTTTTATCATTCTATTTAAACAAACATGTTTACACATCAATATGTGTATTTAAATAAAATAATAAAACTAACAAATCACATATTGATATATAGTATATGAGATGATAAGTAGAATATCGATATCATTAAAAGTTTTATATTCTCCGTAAATCTTTTTTTTACCTCTATAAATCTTGTTGGTGGCCATTCTACTATATATTGAGCCCAAAACATATTTCATTTATTAACTTTTTAAATTCAATCATTTTTTTTAAAATTTCATAATCTTTTTATTCATAACTCGTTTAAAATAAAAGTAATTTTAATTGATTCATTGAAGTTGTACATAAAATAAAAAGTGTTACAAATTTTAGTAAGGTCCCGTTTGGATATGAAGTGTTTCATCTCATCTTATGATTACAACTTTTTTAAATTTTCACACAAAATATAATAAATTCAAAATTTTAAATCTTAAAATAATAATATTATTATTAAAATAATAATATTTTATTCAACTTTCACCTCAACTCATACTCACTATCCAAACAAACACCTAAAAGTTCACTCATAGATGATTTTAAAAACCTAAAAGAACTACGAGTTTCATTTTCATAGTTGATTGAATTATAAAAATGGCAGGTGTTATCAAATAGTTGTTTTGCCTTGTCTTTTTTTTTAAACTTTGCCAATACTAAATGGATATAATTTTATTTTTATATATGAATCGAATATTAAATTTTAATATAATTCTACCTTTATGCTTTGGCTCCTTCTAGTAAGAAGTTGCGGTTTCATCCATGCCATTGCCTCCTCTATTAGTGTAGGAGTGTTCAACTGGATCTGGATCCGGTTATCAGGTAACCAGGCGGATAACCGGATTCAATCCGGATTGTAACCGGATATCCGGATTTAATCCGGATCCGGGTTATAACCAGATTTAATCCGGATTATAATCAGATAAATCTGGTTTTATTTTTTTTTTCTTTTAGAAAGTTTTTAGAAAGACTTTAAAACTTAAAAAAATGTTTTTATAGCACCTGTTTTTTTAAAACAAATTCTGATATGATTAAATTGCCCAGATTTTTAAGAAAAAATAATTTGAACACTTTTTAAAAGATTTTTATTAAAAAAATAAATTAAAGAACAAAATAAATAAAAATACAAAATAAATAATATTATTGTTACATCACAATGCAAAACATAAATTTACCAAAAAATAAATAAATAATAATACATCAAACTAATTAACTAAAACATAAATTTACAAAGAACAAAAGAATTAATAACACATCACAACTAATTAAACTAAAACAAAAATTAACAAAGATCA
The DNA here is from genome assembly GCA_029856935.1 of Cyclocarya paliurus. NCBI lineage: Eukaryota > Viridiplantae > Streptophyta > Magnoliopsida > Fagales > Juglandaceae > Cyclocarya > Cyclocarya paliurus. The sequence continues at coordinate 26,541,110 of CM056945.1, read as the reverse complement.
AAAGAAATAATAATGCATCACAACTAATTAAACTAAAACATAAATTTACAAAGATCAAAATGCTAATGTCTTCACATCTTGAATCTGGAATTGGGGGGAAACATTGATTTCTTTCACCTTGATCTGGTGATGCCATTTTGGAAAATTTTCTACTGGATCAAGTCTCCATAAGCTACCAACAACAACAATTACAATAGAAAAATGTAATAATTAGAAACAATAAGTCAAAAAGAACAAGAGAATAAAACTTGAAACAAAACCTTACAAAGACACTACAATAATTACTGTCTTACAGCTTTAGTTCTTGGGTCTATATCACCAAGAAAAAGTCTCATCTTTCTTCTAGGAGCACTCTCAGATTAATGGAAAAGCAAAAACAACTCTGAAATAAGAAAGACAATCACTCACATGGGTCTCTCAACCATATCTAAAAGCCAATAGAATGTTTACAAAGAAAACAACAAACAAATAAAGGGGTTAAGTTTGAAATTACTGCTATGTTCAAGTTAGGCCACAATGGTCATGAAAGATATATTAGAATAAAGGGGACACATTGATTACCAAAGGAATGTTTCGTGAAGAGGGTGAAATCCTTGTCCAACCCACCAGGGTAGGGATAGAGACTATATATAAGTCAATGACAAGAGAGATGGTCATTTAAGTTAAGGCACACAACTAGCCTCAGATCGATATATTAGAACAAACAAATCCATATGGGTCTCTCAACCATATCTCAATAATACGAACCTATAGATCCAGTCATTGTCTTTGAATAAGTAAATAAATAAAGGGGTGGCATCGTTTCAATGGGAATCTTTTGTCCACTTTTTTAAGGCTTGAACACAAATAGTACAACTTGCCTTTTTTCATTTCATATAAACCAAACAAACAGAGTATTACATAAAACAGTGATTAAAACTTGCCCTTTTTCATTTCATATACGAACTGAATAAAAAAATCCACTGATAAGGTATCAAAATAAGCTTACAGAGCAAAGAAAAAATAATATAAACCAGACAAACCCAAAAAACACCCTAATTTCATACGAATCTAACAGGAAGATGAGAAAAATCTAAGAAAAATCTCCAAGTACAAAGAAAAATACCTTACGAGCTTAGAGAGAGAGAATATGGATGGTCGCCTCAGCGTCTCTCACCCAGATGCGCAAAGGACTTCGAAGTTTCTGAGAAAGCCGAAAGGGATTCGGGGGAAACAAACACGGCATTAGATTTGTATATACTATTTTGACCCAAATTAAACGAACCAAGAGCATATCAATGACTCTCTTATCCATTTTTACCAAAAACGAACCAACAGCCCACACAAATCCAAACCCACTTACTCAAATCCAAAGTGCATCTAACTTTAAACACAACATAAAAATATCTATACAAACAGAGAGAGAGAGAGAGATAAACATACCGTAGGTTTCGGAGTTGAGAGAGAGAGATGGGGCTCGCAAACTCGGCACTCGCAATGATGACTAGAGGCTAGGGTTTCACTTTTCAGCTCAGTTGAGAGAAAGGGGCTATGAGCCTTCGAGGACTCGAGTGAAATGAGAGGCAGAAAGGCGCTCAAGGGGTGCAAAACCAGTGACGGCTAGGGTTTCATTGTTTCGGAGACACTCAAACACAGAAATGAGAATGCAAGTCGAGGAATCAAAGGAATGAGGATTAAATCACAGAAACGAGAACAACGACGCCGTTTAAAATCAAAAACAGTGTTTTAAAAAAAAGTAGCCGGTTACGGAAACCGGATTTAAAACCGGATTCATAACCGGATCCGGGCGGGTAAGAAATTTATTTTACCTGCCCGGGTTTAATCCGAGCGGATAACCGCCCGGATCCAACCGGATTTCGGGTTTCGGACAGGACCGAAAAAAAATCTAGCCCGGTTGAACACCCTTATATTAGTGTATGGATTTCCAGGCCAAAGTCCCTCTTGCCAGAGTATTTGTTCCACATGTTCCGACCTATGGCCACAATGACTATGAATTAATTTTTTTCCTTTACGAATAATGCTAGATATAGCCATGGATTGTATAAAAGTCGAGCACTCTTTTTAAAAAAGAATGGGGGTTCAAAAAATAAGTGTACAACACTTGCGTAATTTAAAACTGTAAATATCATTTCTCATAACTTAATTTCCAGCTCAACTCGATGGTAGCTCCTTGATTGTAAAGCTGAGCTTGTTCCCATCCAGGTTGGCCAAGTCTACCTTCATCGCTACATCTCCTTAAAGGCAATTTCAAAACTGGTTTTTGTGCATTCAATTGGTCAAACTTGAAGAGTGAGGTTGATCGTAACATCAACTACAGAAGAATGAGGTACGAGTTGATGATATCTCAATTTGGATGCTTAGGGTTACGTTGCTTGCAAAATCCCTTCTACATGCCTCAAAACAATTGCATCCAAACGCAACTAGCAACATTCACATGACCACATTTCAGGTAGCACTATTCACCTAGGTGTGGGTTCGGATAGCTAGCCGACTATACCCGAACACATACCCAAATGTATAATATGGTTTGAGTACGTACCCGTCCAAATTAGTCTGGGTTATAACCTGGGCAAGTACCCGGGTATCCAAAATTTGCAAAAAATCATTTTTAAAATTTTTAAAAGTCTTTTTTGTTTTACAAAAGTTGTTTCAAGAAAGAAAAGAAAGCTGAAAAAATAATAAAGGCAATGAAATAAATCCCAAAACATCAAAATAAATCTCTAAAAATTGAATAATATTATCCATAATAATAAAAATATATCAAAAGGGAAAACTAAATTTTATGTCAAAAGAATAATTAAAGCTAGAAACAACTAATTACCTTTTTAACTAAATGCATGTAAAACAAAAAAAAAAATCCAAGATTTATTGTATAAAATGCATGCATAAAATAATGTTGGAGACCAAAATGTCGTAGTTTTGTGCAAATTATATTTTTTTTATAAAAATTAAGACTTGTGTAATGAGTTTTTTCCAAGTTTCGGACCGCATCGAGAAAAAATCCAAAATATGTAGTAGAAAATGAACATTACATGATACTTCATTGGAAAAAAAAATGACAATAAAAGTCTTTCGAAACCATTCACATGACCACTGACCGCTAGGATAGAAACACAAATTGGAGTAAAAAGACTATTGGGAATCCTAAAAGGCTCATCAATTCAAAACTCAGCCAAATTTCCACTCTCCAAAAAGCTAATAAAGGTGAATTGGGGAGGAGATTAGAGTTCTACAAAAGGAGGTGAATTTTCTACTTGAGGAGGAGGACACTAAATGGAAACAAAGGGCTAAACAAAGGTGGCTAAAGGAAGGCGACAGAAACACAAAATGTTTCCACCACTGTGCAAACCAAAGAAGGAAAAACAACTCCATCAAGAAAATATTAGATGATGGTGGTACTGTGGCAATGACTCCCGAGGCTATTAGTGCACAATTTCAGAAGTATTTTCAAGAACCTTTTACCACATCACACCTTGTTGGTATTGGAGATTGCCTAAAGCCCTTGAATGTCAGAGTGACTGATGACATGAATGTTAAGCTACTTGAGGAGTTCACTATGGAGGAAGTGGAGGAAGCAATATTTCAAATGCACTCACTCAGTTCCCCAAGGCCTAATGAATTTCCACCGGCCTTCTATCAAATCCATTGAAGCTCTGTAGGCAAAGAGGTATGTGAAACTGCTCTTTATGTTTTAAACTCAGATATTTTGGTTGATGAGATAAATGTAACCGACATTGCTTTAATACCAAAGATTAAATCTCCCTCCAAAGTAGCTGATTACAGACCCATCAACCTTTGTAATGTCATTTATAAGATCATTTCAAAAGCTATTGCCAACAGGCTGAAAAACATTCTTCCATAAATAATCTCCCCTATTCAATTTGCCTTTATGCCTAGCAAACTTATCTCTAACAATATTGTTGTAGCTTATAAAGCATTACACTATATGAACAACAAGCTATCTAGTAAATATGGATACATGATCTTAAAACTCTATATAATTAAAGCATATGATCGTATAGAATGGGAGTTTCTAAGAACAATAATGAGGTAGTTGGGCTTTGCTTAGAGATGGATTGACCTAGTAACAAAATGCATTGCATCTGTGACTTATTTATCATGTTACCTATTTATCATCAAGAGGAATTAGACAAGATGACCCTTTATCATGTTACCTATTTATCTTGTGTGCTATGAAGCCTTAAGTGCCATGCTAAACCATGGTGAAATGTCTAGAGCTATTACAGGGATACAAATTGCTCGAGGTAAGCTACATATCAACCATTTTTTCTTTGCTGATGATTGTTTACTTTTTTGCAAAACGAACTCTTTTGAATGGAGTTGCATGATCCACTTGTTAAACTTTTATGAAAAGGCTTCTGGTCAAAGATTGAATAAGGAAAAAACCTCCATTCAGTTCAGTAGAAATATCTCGAGAGAAATACAAGATAACATTCTCAACATTGCAAGAGTCAGATGTAGTATGCCCTATAAGATGCACCTTGGCCAGCCAGCTCTTGTTGGAAGATCTTGATTAAAATCATTCAAGAATATTCTGGATAGAATTAGACACAGAATCAACAGCAACCAAATGAAGTCCATATCACAGGGGAGCAAAGAGATTCTCCTCAAAGCAGTAGTACAAGCAATGCCAGCATATAGCATGAGTGTCTTTAAACTTCCTTACAACCTATTTAGAGATATCAACAAAGTGATGCAAAATTATTGGTGGGAACAACAAGAACAAGAAAGGAAGATTCATTGGATCTCTTGGAATACAATGGGAAAAGCTAAATTAGCTGGTGGTTTGGGATGCAAAGACTTGGAAAGCTTCAACCTATGCTTCCTGAGCAAGGATGGCACTTGTTCCAATACCCTCAATCATTAGCATCTAAAGTTTTGAAATTGAAGTACTTTCCAAGGTGAATTTTTTCAAAGAAAAAACCGGTAGGATGCCCTATTTCATTTGGAGAAGTATCTTGGCAGCAAGACCCTTATTGAATAAAAGTACTAGTTGGAGAATAGGGAATGACACTGATGTTCAAATATGGAAGGATAAGTGGATTCCCAAGCCATTTTCTTTCAGAATTCTAAGTTCAGTAAAGGTTCTGGAGGAAAATGCTACTTTGAATGAGCTAGTTGACCCTGACAGGAAACAACTCATATTGAGGAAATCTTCTCAAAGGAGGAAGTTGACATCATTAAACAAATTCTCATAAGCTATAGCAACTGCTCTGATAAACTGATATGGAATGGCTCAGCTAATGGTCTATTCACAGTTAAAAGTGCTTACCATCTTGATAAAGAATTGAAAGAGCAATATAAAGGCCAGTCTACTAACATCACTAGTAGGAGGCAATTTTGACCTGATATGTGGAAATTGAACATCCCCTCAGTTGACAAAATCTTCTTGTGCAGAGCTTGTCGTGAAAGGCCTTCTACCAATCTGAATCTCTTTAAAAAGAAGATTGTGGACAGTCCAAACTGTCCCATTTGCTTAGAGGGAGAGGAGTCAATCATCCATGTATTATGGACCTACAATGCAGCTCAAGACATCTAGAGTCAATGTTTCAAAAAAATCCAAAAGAGTTCTCTCATTAGTAGGACATTCATGGGGCTATTAGAAGTTATGAGTTATGACTCTAGAAATGATATCTTGGAGGAATTAGCAGTGGTATCAAGAAGAGCGTGCCAGAGAAGAAATGCATGTCTTTCAAGCAGAATTCAAACATACTAATGAAGTGGTGCAGCAAGCAAACGAAGTCTTGCAATGGATGAATGCCTTAAAAACAAGTAGAGAAGGAAATCCAGGATCAACAAATTCCATGGATAATAGATGGCTTCCTCCTCCAATGAACACATACAAAATTAATTGGAATGTTGCAGTTGACGGGAAGCAGTGCAGAATTGGTGCGGGAATAATAGTGAGAGACTACTTTGGGAATGTTTTAGGCAATATGAGATTAAATAAATCACTTTTCCCTAATCCCCGCTTGGTGCTCTTGAAGCTTCTTGTTTTGGTCTGAAGTTGGGTCTCAGAAAATTTATCCTAGAGGGAGATTCACAACAGATTATTTATGACATCACCAAGAAATATGAGTCCTAGTCTGTCATAGGTATTGTAGTTGGGGACATCAAGGTGAAGCTGAAACACTTTGCAGAGTAGTCTGCAATTCATGTGAGAAGAAATTATAATTAGGTAGAACATGCTCTAACTCACAATGCATTATTGGTCTCTGATGTAATTTTTAATATGGGGGCATATCCTTCATGTATCTAGTTATTGGTCTAAATTATTCTCAATAATAGAGACATTTTCCTTTTTATAAAAAAAAAAAGACAAAAGTCTTTTTATAGAGGGTTTTTTTGTTCTTTTATGTAGTCTTCAATGCATGTTATGGATTGTTTTGGATGAATGTTCAAACTAGCATGCAAACTTCGGAATAGAATCCAAATCCCATTGAATTAAAGTTTATATATAAGCATCATAATTAATGTTGGTACATAACATTTTAATTCATGCATGTATTAACTGGCCAAAAAGATTAAACCGTAAGAAAATATTTCATTTTTAGAAAATGATTTGTATGATTCTAGGGTTGCAAGTCTCACATATTCCCTTTGATAAAAGTAGATAAATTTAAGGCCAAGAGCCTAATGGTCTAATGGCATATGCTTGGTTCTCTAAATAGAAAGCTGAGTTTGAAACTCCTCACCTCCTTATAAAAAAAAAAAGAAGATAAATTTAAGACCACAGGGAAAAAAATCTACTCTTTAATAGGGGTCTCAATATTTTTTTCAATCAAATACACAGGACTTGCACCCCTAAAACTATATCTAATATTACTCTTTAGTATTTTCTTTTTCTTTCATTTTTTTACAACTAATTTACATAATCAAAGCAAAGGTTAAGTACAAAACTAGAAGTCTCTCCAAAAAGCAAGGTCACGATGGTTCAGTCCATACATCCATCCATACATACATATATAAATATGTATATAATATTTAAAGTATATATGATGTATTATAATATTATTAGATTTTCTCATTAAAAGTTTTGGAGAAAAGAAATTAGAAAGAGAATTAGAAATATAGTTTACCATCTATATTTAATATAAATATATATCCGTACAGTATGTATGGTAATATACACTAATTAAGTACAAACTTGCAAAGGTACAAGTAATAATATTGTTATAATGCCATATTATACATGCTATAGTTTTCCTTGCATATAACTTAAGTATGAATAATTTTACCTATTATCCTTGCATATACTAAGATTAATTGGATGGCAGAATTTTCGGACGAAATTTTTCATTTAAGTATTTTCAATTAAAATCCTTTGTTTGGATCATATATTTTAAGATTTGGACAGGATTTGCACTAAGGCCAAGCAATATGGGTAGTGTTATTTGAATGCATTTACTCCACACAACATTCATATTGCATAATTTTGATTTGATTTGTAATATTCAAATTTTAAATTTATCATTCAAATTAAATTATATCCCGTGGATCGCGTGTGGTGTAACGATCTTCAAGTCGAATTATTCAATAATTTAAACTTTTTCAAATCTTAGATTTGAAATCTAATCTAAATTTGAAGTTAATGTCCTGACACAACCTTTTTATTTTTGGTGTAAATTATATTGTATTTAAACTAATTATTAGAAATAAAGTAACATTTTTTAAAAAATAAAAAAATTGACTTCATTACTTGTCGAGTTAGAGCTTGAACTCGACATCTTTTATATTGTTTGAATTGAACTCAAATCGATCTCAAATTTAATTAATTTAACAACTAGCATATTAGATCTCAAGCCAAACTCAAATATATACTCCTCGACTCTAGGCATGTGCATCTAGATCGGATTTTTTTTTTCGGTCTAGTTTGGAACCATAAAATCTTATTACGGGTAGAATTGTATTCTTCCCACCCGAACCTGATTACGAATTTGATTATTTAACCGATTATCTATAATTGAGTGATATTTTTTAAAACAGAATTTTTGTTTCAAAACACATCATTTTTGTACATGCAAAACCTCATACAAAAACTAGAATTAAAAAAAGTGGAGTTAAAACCAGATGCTGGTTATAATCCGAGTATCCAGTTCTAAACCAGATACCCGCTCGGGTTGTAACCAGTTTTACCCAGACGGGTATCCACCCGATTTTAAAAACGCTGGTACAGATCCAGATATATGTATCCATATCCAGATGTAGAGCCCTACTCGACTCGACATGACTTCACACAACCTTAAACATAATATACACACATATTCGCAATACCCAACAAATACAACCCTCCAACAAAGAGATTAGAATAAAAAGAGAATATTGTAATTATGAGATTTTATATCAATACATATTAATTATAAACTTTCATGTTAAAATTGGGCTATTAAAATTTCTCTACGTATAAGCTAGGTTTTCTCATTGAGCAATTCACTTTTGACAACTAGATTTAAGGCTATGTTAGGGCAGTTAAATGAGATGGGATGATATTCTCAAAACTTTTCATAATTTATTTTTTAAACATCACTCAAATATAAAATACTTTTCAATTTCAAATTTTTAACTTTTTCATCTAATTATTACAACATTTCCAAACCTACAAACAAAATTTACAATTTTTTCAAATTTCAAAATAAAAACAATATTAAGAAATTATATTTAAACAATATTTTAATTTTATAATATTTTTATTCAATTTTTTCTTTCTCATTTTCTAAAATTTGATAAAACATCTTAACTCAAACTATTACATTATTATTCATAAAACTCTTATCTCATCTCCTTACCATGACCAAATCTCTATTTCAAAAAAGAAGACAACCAATGTCGGTAACATAGTATGAAATAATATATCTCAATAAAACAATTATTTATTTTGTATTTAAGAATTGAAATATTAGTGATGATCTCAGTTGAACACGTGAAGGTAGCACCTATATATTTGACTGTGAAGGGGTCCTACAAAGATTTCCTATTGAGAAACCAATCGGGATTCACTTTATTCTTATTATTATCAATATTTTCCATTCTTTATATATATATATATATATATATATATATATATATATATGAGTAAATCAATCAAGATTAGCTGCTTCAAGTTTCAAGTTTCAACCACTCTTGGCAATTCTTCAACGACTCATTGACATTTCTATCCGCCTCCCAAAGCTAAAAGAAAAGAAATTGTTATCGCCCCCAGTAGAATCATGTTTGCTATGTGTTCGATCTCTAATAATTTGAGGGACAAAGGATGTTATAATTTGCTTTGCAGATATTATATGTATTATGTATATATTTTTCATGAGTCGAAAGGGGAATGAATATAAAGGAAGTGTGACTTTTGATGCAAAAGGGTCGGAAAATAGAAGAGAAAGACCATATTGTCGTCCTTAGCACGCCAAGGTACCCCGCTTTACATCACTTCGCACTAATGGATTTCTTTTACAGAATCGAAATGATTGGCGATGATCCCCAAAATTATATCACTTTTGTCTGACCAATCCCGGTTTCCCCCTCTCTCTATCTTCTCTCTCCGCAGTGAAAATCTTTGCGAACAAATTAACAAAATGTGAGCATCATTGGTCTTTTCAAATGATGAAAGATTATTCCCCTTGGCGTGCAAGCTTTTGTTCAGCTAACCATGCTGCGCGCTTTTGGCACATTCCATTTCAATATTATTTATTTATTGTTGGGTTGAAATCATTGTAGCTTTCGACTTTTGGGAGAATGAAATCAAATAAGAATTTTGTAAATATTTATTAGATAAATTATAACTACTAATGAGATAGTTTGAGTTAAATATTTTTTAAAATTTTATAAATAAAAAAATTGAATAAAAAATATTTTAAATTTAAAATATTATAATAATATAATTTTTATTTGGGGATTGAAAAAGTTAGAATTATTTTTTATTTGAAAGTTTGAAAAAGTTATAATGATTAGTTTTAAAATTTTGTATTTAAATTATATTTAAAAATAAAATAGGATGAGATGAAATAAAATCAGATGAGAATTTTGTTTCTCATCTAAAGCCCCTAACTTGCCAGATGAGTCGAGTTTCAAAATCCGTGGATAGCTAAATTTTTATTGTTAATGATAAATTTATATCTATTTTTTTATTTTTTAGCTATTTGAACCTAGATTAAAAATATTAGAATATGGCATTCTTGCATAATTTCAGGAAAAAAAAATAATCAACTAATGTAATCATTTAACATAACTAAAACAAATCAATTTTATAAAAATTGACTTAAAGAACAAAAGAATGTCAATTTTTATAAAATTAAATTTATTTTTAATTAAATTACATGATTAAGTTAATTAATTGAATTTATTTTCTTCTATATTATATAAGAAAATCATGTTCTGAGATTTTTAATACATATTCAAAGAGTAAAAGGAAAAAAAACAACTGGATAATAACAAATGGGTAATAAAACAGTAGTAAAGGAAGTGTAAAGGTATCATTACCCAATTTTTATTGGTTTCGTTTTAATTTGAATAGGAGTAAGTGAAATTGGAGGTAATTTATGTACATCAAATAATATTTTATGTACATGAATAATTTATTTATTATTTGAGCAACATAATTTAAATAAAAAATTATTTATATTATATCTTAAAACTTTATTTATAAATCTTAATAAATATATTTTGATTTTTTTTTTGTAAATATCTTTATATAGTTTAGATATTAATATATTATTAATTATAATTTTAAGAATTTATGCTGTTTTTTTCTTAGTTTTTAAATACTTGATATATTTTTATTATAAATTTAAAGATAATATAATAAAACTAATATAAATATGAAAGTATTTGAGTTTATACCAGTCAAGACAAATTTCATATAATTTTTATATTTAATAATAAATTATTATTTATACTCACAAATGGCTTATTTAATAAATAAATCAAATCTAACTTAAATTCTATCAGGTGTGGTTTGGATAGTGAGATGAGATGAGATAAGATAATTTTAGATGAAAGTTGAATAAAATAATATTAAAATAATATTTTTTAATATTATTATTATTTTAGAATTTGAAAAAGTTGAATTGAGATTTGAAAAAGTTAAATTGTTTATTATATTTTGTGTAGGAATTTATAAAAATTGTAATGATAATATGAGATGAGATTAGATGGTATCTGAATCCAAACGGCCTTGTACGTCCTTGAGCGGTTTGCTGAGTAGACTTGTTCACATAAAACCCAAGGTCTATCTATGGCTTCTGTGTGGAAAACCTCAACAATTCTATATACAACCGGCTAAAAGTGATCCACGGAATCGGCGTCTGCCACATCATTGTTTGATATTAAAAAAAAAAAACTTCTCTCAAAACAAACAAATAAGAAGAGAATCTCTCAAAACTTCTTCTCTCTCTCTCTCTCTCTCTCTCACTCTGAAAATTCCATAAATCTTTCATGCTCGATCCTTGATTCTTCTTCTTCACTATTTATTCATCTTAGTCTCTCACTCTTTGTGTAAATCTACATCACTCGCTTTCTTTGGCATCTTTTCATTTTGGTGGTTTTTTTCTTATAATGGCGATCGAGGAAGACAACAAGAGCGAGCTACGGTAGTCGACCCATGCAGTCGCACCCTCGTCCATAGCAAAGGCATAAACTGGACAAAGATGTGCTTCGTAGAATGAAGAAAGCCATTACCCCATCAATTAATGGAGTCACAGGAGAAGAATGCAATCTAGTATCCACCAACCAAATTTATAAACAACAGCAATTTTTTAAAAAAATTAGAAGATCAAAATCTTAAATGTGAACAGTATGATAGAATGACAGAATAACAGAATTGGAAAACTTTCCTCAGTGCATTTTCATTACGCCAACAGTGGGCTATATATAGACTTGTACAATACAGAGTAAAGAATAAGTTTGTTACACCAACAGTAGGAAATAACAGAATACAAAGAAATACAATTCGTAAAGTGCTACTTTGAGTGCTGTGATTGCTCTGTTGTTGGTGCAGTGCCTCTTTGGTTTTCATCTTGATGATCAGTAGAGGCACATATGTTAATATGCCCCCTCGAGTCCAATGGGGTGTTAACCAGATTGAGACGAGGTACAAAGCTGAGAAACTTGTCAACAACAATTGGCTTGGTTAGAACATCTGCTAGTTGTTCTTTGGAGCTACAGAAATCAATTTTTAAAGTGTTTGCTGCAACACGATCTCGGACAAAGTGATAATCAATATCCATGTGTTTTGTCTTGGAATGATAGACAGGATTTGCACAAAGGTAGGTTGCTCCAAGATTATCACACCAAAGGGTGGGAGCTTGGTGCAATGGAAGATTGAGTTCTCGAAGTAGGGTTTGAAGCCAAAGTAACTCAGCAGCAGTGGAAGCCAATGATTTGTACTCGGCTTCGGTAGAGGATCGGGCAACTGTTTTCTGCTTTTTGGAGCACCATGAGATCATATGCTTACCAAGGAAGATACAAAATCCTCCAGTAGACCTTCTATCATCGGGGCATCCTCCCCAATCAGCGTCGGAATAGGCTTGCAATGTGAAGCTTGAATGGGAGGAGAAAAAGAGTCCTTGGTTGATTGTACCCTTAAGATACCTTAAAACTCGTTTAAGAGCAGCCCAGTGTGAGATTTTTGGTGTGTGCATAAATTGGTAAATTTTGTTTACTGCAAATGATATATCGGGCTGTGTAAAGGAGAGGTATTGGAGACCTCCTACTAGGCTACGATACAGGGAAGCATCATCAAAATCAGGACTGTCATATTTAGATAATTTGATGGAAGAGGCCATTGGGGATGTCATGGGTTTGGCCTGGAGCATATTGCTACGGGACAGAAGGTGTTTGATGTATTTTCTTTGAGAAAGGAACAGACCATTCTTAGTATAATCAATCTCAAGGCCTAAGAAAAATGACAGTTTGCCCAAATCACGTACAGGAAAGGCTAGGCTCATATCATGAATTAATTGATCAAGGGCAGTGGTGTTTGATGCAGTAACGACAATGTCATCAACATAGACAAGGAGAAAGATATGAGTATTACCGTGATTGAGCATGAAAAGGGACGGGTCAACCTTGGATAGGGAGAAGCCATACTCTGTTAGCCAAGAACTGAGCTGAGCAAACCAAGCTCATGGAGCTTGCTTGAGGCCGTACAACGCTTTGGACAGTTTGCACACATACGTGGGATGCTCTACGCTCACAAAGCCTTGAGGCTACTGCATGAAGATTGTCTCATTGAGGGTGCCATGGAGAAAGGCATTCTCGATGTCGAGTTGCCGTAAGGGCCAGCCGTGAGACACTGCAATGGATAGAACTAGGCGAATGGTAGTGGGCTTCACTACGGGGCTGAAGGTCTCGTGATAATCCACTCCAGGCTGTTGATGAAAGCCCTTAGCAACCAATCGAGATTTTCGGCGTTGGAAGGAGCCGTCTGCATTTGTTTTGGTGCGAAAGACCCATATGCATTCGACGATGTTTGAGTTTGGAGCAGGTGGAACCAGAGTCCAAGTTTGGTTGCCGAGGAGAGCATTGTACTCTTGCTCCATGGCGTGCCGCCATTCAAGAAATTTTGAGGCCACTGAATAACTCGAAGGATCATCCGGAACAGTGATGCTGGTGATGAGACAGTGTCGAGATGGGTATGGTACGGTACCATCGATGAAGATTTTGGGTCGAGAAGATTGAGTTTGGGCTTTGGTTATGATCGGTGATCTGGGTGGAACAAAAATTGGAAGAGATGACTCGGGTGGAGAGGAAGAAGATGGGGTTAGGGTTTGTGAGTTTGAAGACAGGATTTGAGAATTAGTTGTATGTTGTGAGGTTGGAGTAGACGGAAACGAATGGGATGAAGTGGGGTTTTGTGGGCCTGGGCCGAGAAGAGAGGAAGTGGGTTGGGACGTGGGGGGATGGGTAGTGGGTGCTGGGCCTAAAATGGAGGATGGAAGTATGGGAAGTGCAGTGAGGGATAAATTGTGAATCGGAGGTGTAATGCTGGGTTGTTTTTGAGTTAGAGGAAAAACGGATTCTTGGAAGGTCACGTCTTGGGAGATGTACATTTTGTTGTTGGGAATGTCGAAACATTTGTAGCCCTTGTGGGTCGTGCTGTAGCCCAAGAAAAGACATGGGGTGGATCGGTAGTGTAATTTGTGGGAAAGGTAAGGATGAAGGTTAGGAAAACAGAGGCATCCAAAAATTCTTAAAAAATTATAGTCAGGATCAGTTTTGTAAGCCATAGAGAAAGGGGATTTGTTGTTGAGAGTTGGAGTGGGAAGTCGATTTATGAGATAAATTGCAGTTTCAAATGCATCGGCCCAATAGGAAAAAGGGAGAGATGCATGGGCCAAAAGGGCGAGCTCGGTTTCAACAATATGACGATATTTTCTTTCAACAAGTCCGTTTTGTTGATGTGTATGAGGGCAAGAAAGTCTGTGATTAATTTCAAGTGATTGACACATTGTAGTAATGGGTTTGTATTCCCCTCCACCATCCGTTTGAAGATTAATTAATTTGGTGTTAAAAAATCTTTCAACAAGAGGTAGAAATTTTTTGAAGATAGTGATTGCATCAGATTTGAGTTTGATTGGAAATAACCAAGTATAACGAGTAAAATGATCGACAAATGAGATGTAGTATTTAAAACCCAAACGTGATACATAAGGGGATGGACCCCAAAGATCAGATGAAATTAAAGCTAAGGGTCGATTGTAATGGGCCTGACTAGAAGGGAACGGAAGCTGATGGGCTTTGGCAAGCGGACAGTCTGGGCACTGAAACACGGCTTGGGTGGGACAAATAGACAAGCACTTGGTTCGCAGAAGACGATGAACAACAACAAGAGAGGGGTGCCCCATTCGACGATGCCATTGAGGGAGGGAAGTTGATTCGCTGAGATTCACAGTTGGAGAAGGTGAGCTGGTGCTTGGGAAGACATAAAGTCCGTCACGGGTTGGCCCGGTGAGGAGGAGGTTCTTGGTTGTTGAATCCTTCACACAGAAATGGGTGGAGTGAAATTCGAAGAAACAGTTGTTATCAATACAGAAACGAAGAATAGAGATTAAATTTTTGGTTATTTTCGGCACATGAAGAAGATTATGTAAACGAAAATCAGTAGAAGAGGAAGTGGAAAAAGAAGATTCACCAAAGTTTTGAATAGGAAGTCCGTTACCATCACCAACACGAATTGTATCATTACCAGTGTACTATTCGGATGACAAATTCAGGTTAGACAGATCATTGGTGATGTGGTGTGTAGCCGCAGAGTCTGGGTACCAGATGTCCTTTGAGTGTGCACTTGGAGCAGTATAGTTGGCAGAGAACTGATTGGAAGCAGAGGAAGGAGCATGAAAACTGGAAGTGGGATTGTACTAGTAGGAATGGTTGAACCGATTCCTGCATTGGAGAGCAACGTGACCATACGTGTTGCACACTTGACAGGTAGGCAATTGCGTGTTGCTCTGTGGGGAACCATTGTTGGGAGAGTAAAAGCGACCACCTCTATTGTTAGGAGGTCGACCTCTACTACGACCTTGTCTGCCATTGAGAAAGGGGCCACGGCCACGGGTTTGAGGTGCGGAGGTGAAGTTGGCTGAGAAATCAGAGGAAGTTGCTATGAGGGCAGCTGTGTGAGTGAGTCGACTCTCATGGATTAAAAGAAGTTGATATAAGTCGTGAGATGTCAAAGGTTCAGTGCGGGTGGTGATGGATGTGAGGAAGGGTTCATAAGTTGGGCCTAAACCATTGAGAATGTATGAGACAAGTTCTTTTTCAGAGATATTGGTGCTTGTTGCAGATAAGGAATCAGCTAGAAGGCGAACTTTGCTGAGGTACTCTGTGATGGATTGGTCTCCTCGAGAGAGGTTGGTAAGCTGAAATCTAAGTTGGAATTCTTTGGCTTGGGATTGAGAGGAGAACATGGAGACTATGGAGTTACATAGTTGTTGGGCAGTGGAGGAGGAGAGAACATGACCTAAGATGGAATCTGAGAGTGAAGAGAAAAGAATACTAAGAACTAATTGATCGGTACGTTTCCAAAGAGAGTAAGCAGGGTTGGGTTTAGGAGGAGAGGTGGTAGATTCAGAGATGAATTCGGGAGGTTTGAGTTGAGTGCCATCAACGTAGCCATATAAATCTTGACCACGAAGATAGGCAGAGGTCTGGACTTTCCAGAGTAGGTAGTTTTCGGTGGCGAGTTTAGTGGTGACAATGTGGGAGAAAGAGGGGGTGATGGAGGGTGGAATGAAGGAAGAGGAGGAAGCAGAGGAAGAGGCCATGGATTCAGTGGGACCAGTGAGTCATGTAGCTCGTGAGACCATGATAGAATGACAGAATAACATAATTGGAAAACTTTCCTCAGTGCATTTTCATTATGCCAACAGTGGGCTATATATAGACTTGTACAATACAGAGTAAAGAATAAGTTTGTTACACCAACAGTAGGAAATAACAGAGTACAAAGAAATACAATTCGTAAAGTGCTACTTTGAGTGCTGTGATTGCTCTGTTGTTGGTGCAGTGCCTCTTTGGTTTTCATCTTGATGATCAGTAGAGGCACATATGTTAATACAGTATACAAGAGAGGCTCTGGGTTGGAGAGAAAATGCATCTAGATAAATAAATTGACTGATCTAAAATACAACTAGCAGATGGAAAAGAGATGGGACTATCGGTGCATTAGTTCATATTTTGTTTATTAAAAACTATGAAAGTGTCAGTAGTTTTAGACCTAGAAAGTGACAAGTGAAAGTGATTATCGCGATGTAGACCAACTGGCAAATGGGAAACATATAATATCATGGTGACAAGTGATGGCAAGTGTAGACCAATTGGCAGGTTCATCAGTTCATTCATTGCAAGTTCATCAGTTCATCGAAGATGGACTAGGTTGGGGAGAAAGACGAAGAAGAAGGAGAAGGAAGAAAGAAATCAAAGAGAAAGGAGACTGGACTGCTACAACGCCGTTTTATTTTTTGCAACATCAGATGCGATTCCACAGGATCACTTTTAGCCGGTTGTATACAGAGTTTTTGGGAAAACCTCCTTCCATCCTTACATAGGGTTTTAATTTCTTAAAGTTTTTAGTCCCATAGATCTAAGAACAAAATTCAAACAAATATGTTTGCATGGCATAATTTTCTTCTTAAGCGAGCCAAGTCAAAATCTGGGAAGGTGTTGAAATATAATTAATTTTTGTAAAATTAGACTTCTTATTCACAACTCATTGTACATTCTGGCCCAACACCAAGCTCAGGCCAAACATGCGTACTATTAATTTATTGAGGTTAATATGTATGGAAAGTCCATTTGAGATTTAACGAATAATTTTGAATAGGTCATGGACCCAAAAATTAATTTTAGTTGAATATTGATTTTTATTGGGCTTGATAATTAGGCTAAATCTAGTTAATATTTTGTAGACTAAGTGGAATCTATTTTATTTGGTAATTGGCCCAAGAAATTTATGGAACGAGTTGGGCTATTTTAGAATTTGAGTCGGGCCCATTAGTATTTATAAAATACTTGACCCATGAAAATATAAACATGTCAAGATTATTTGGACTGCTTTAACTGGCCAAACTCATTGGTTAAGTTCATACACTACCTAGATGTAGGCCCAAATATTTTGAAATGGACCCACATCCCACAAGCTACGCCCAAAAGCACTACCTTAGACATGTGCATAACTCCATGCACGTTAATCTCTCACTTCTCTCTCATTAGGGTTTCCAACAGCATGTATATATAGATAAACATACATTTAGATCACACTTCATGCACAATGGTTTCTCTCACAGCCTAATGGCTAGAACAAAACCACCTTCAGACCATGCAGAACGCACAACGAAGGCCACCAGTCATGCCTATCTGCAACACCATGGACACTCCCATAAGCCTAGCGACTCCAAGGCCAGCCCCCACGTCCCATGGCTTAGCCACGCATGACTCCTCTTTAGCTCCATGTCGTATGAAATGACAACCACCATGAAAATAGCCCAAGACGCAGCCTTTGGTCACGTTGTCCCGTAGCATTGCTATACTAGACCATTACATGCTCTCCCACACCAACCCAACACCAAAGCCATGCACTACCTAGCAAGCCACCATACCTCCTCCATGGATGAGCAAACAATGACAAACCTATGTTTTTGCTCTCTCAAAATAGAGCAACCCACATCCAGCAACTCTTTCCCGCCTCTTTCCTCAACCGCAGATAACACCAACTAGCTGTGCCATCCCGTTGAGCACCACCGCTCAGTCGTACTCCTCCGCCTCTTAGAATAGTTGCACTACCTTGCTTGATTGTTGTTGTACCATGAGTCACGGCCATCGTTCCCTCGCAGTAAGCAGGTCACAACCCTCACACGGACTACACAAAAATTTTGACCAGAAACCTCCCGTCATCATGAGCCATTCTAGTTGGCTCAGCCACCCATTACCCATCTCCCTTCTCTCTCGGTAAGCCTCTGTCGCGCAACCCCTTGCAACATGAATAAGCATCTACTTTGGTTTCAAAATAGAAAGTAATTTATTTGAGTCTCACGTAAAGCTTGTTAAGCATAAACTAGAGTAACCTTTTTGAGATGATATTGCATTTATGCCCTTTTAGTTATAAGCCTAAGGAATGTGTTTTAAAGTTGTATGTTTTTTGTTGGGCTAGACTTTAGGATGAGCTATTTTCAGTGGGCTTAGTCTCACTTAATGTTAGCCTAAAAAGCTTTTTTTTTTAATAGGAATAATTTAGAGTTTATTAATTAGTCGAAGATATTATGTGAATATAGATTAATGTGGGAAGTGATTATATTTTAAGGTTACAAGAATTTTAGATTTTTAGGAAAAATATGTTATTTTAGAATTTCGGGCTTGAATATCAAAATACGTGCTTGGTTTGAAATTTAAGTAAGTTACGTATCTATTTTATAGGTGACGATTGATTTTCGTTCGACACGGTTGTGGAAAAAATTAAAAAAATTAAAAAGTCCTGGTAAGCATAGTTCGGATGCTAGACTTTGTTTAAAATGAATGGATTACGGTTGGTTTAATGAAAATGAAAATTTGAAAACAACCCGATCATTTTATTTGCATTACTCATAAAATGTGTATAAGAAGAAAAAAATATTTTTTTTCATAACTGTGTAGAAATGAGCTATTTTTAACATTCTGTTTCTAAACTGTGCAAAAAGAGCGAACATGAAAATTTGAGCATGATTATAGGAAGATGATCTGAATCCATTGTGTTCTGAATATGTTCTATACTATGTTATGATATATGTGATCAATTAAAATAGCTGGCATGACATTCTGTTTCTATTATGTTCTGACATCACCACGGGTGTAAAATTGTGGCCTTTATTCAGGTTGGTACCAACTTTTTTGTTTCTGGTGCACCCACTTTAGAAGCAAAGTGATTTTCTGTGTAGTATTTTATGTATACACACTCGTGATTCCGAGAATAATAAGGGAAAGATTTCACATTCTATTTATGCTCATTTAGCCACTTAGGTTTGCACAACCCTACCATGAGAGTTAAATATGAAATTTCGTTATGATGTGATGTTTCAGTTATGCTATGCCAAAAAATTTTTGAATATGAATATTTTTTATAACATGTTTTGGTTTTACATTCTCTTACTGGCTCATATTTACACACTAGTATATGTTCTCTGCTTATAATGTTGTTGATAACTCACCCTTTATTTTTACAATATTTTTCAGATAATTTGAATATTTCAATTGAGGATCGAGATTAGGGAGCATGCGCAAGATTATTTAATTACAGTGTATTAAGCACAAAAGGATGTCATAGTTATTGAAGAATGTTATTCAGTAAATTTGTTGTACTTTGGTGATGTGGTATGTTGAGAGGTTAACCTTTATATTAAGACATTATGGTGTTCCTAGTTGATTATTTTGGTGTAGTTGGTTTAAAACAATGAATCTCTATGTAATTGAAAATTTGGAGCTTATATTTGTATCGTGAGATATGATTTTAAGTCACAGGTAGTAACTCTCTGATACATCTGGGGCTGAGGTGTTACAGTCATTTTTTAATTTCAAACCCAAACTAATAGAAATTTCAATTATTACTTAAAAAAACCAATATGTTTCATAGATTAAAACTTATTGTAAATTTATGGTGAAAAGTAAAAAATCATATGATAGTTTATGCATGGGGAGAAAATGTAATTCACCTTTGAGCCCCTCATGTTAATACTATCAACCTTTTAAAATTAATAAACCATGGTATAAAGAAATTGGTCTTGGAAATAATATATACACAAGTTTTATACAACTCATTAATAAGAAAATTGATATTTTTTAATTCAAACTCATCGAAGACAAACAAAATTTAAATAAATAGATAAGATTTAGTATTTTATTAGATAGTTGTATAAAAATTGTTGTATAGCCAAGCAATTGACAAAGATCTACGAGATATTTTAGAGCAATTATTACAATACCATATATGTTGCCTCGGAATATAGGAATTCTTAGTTTTAGTAGTGATCATAAGTACAAGCTGAATGAGACCTAGGCCTTCCTTGACTCTTGCAATTGGTTAAAAGAGCCATGCAATTATGAGTTGGAGTCACAAAGAGGACAACCGATAATATCGATATCAGTATGTGCATGGTATCAAATCGTTGAACACTAATAAATAAGTAGAGCTAGAGTTGCTACCTATACCATACGGTGCGGGGCCACTCCCTCCCCGCCCCGTATGGGACGAGTGTGAGGTTTTAACCCCCTGCACCCTCCCACGTGGTGTGGGGGTGGGGTACTACATCTGCCCCCTACACCCCCAAATGGACCATGGGCCCAAAAGCTACTAATAGGGCCAAAATGGCCCAACAATAAACAAAAAAAATGTATAATAATTAAATAGCAATAAACAATGCATTGAAATTACAATAAAAAAAAATACAAATTAAGAGTAAATGAAGCACTACTAATACTCCTAACTCCTAACTCCTAAAGCTATTACAATTTACAATAATACAATTTATAATAAAACTATAATAACTAAACTATTACAATAATACAAATTAAGAGAAAAAAATTAAAAAATTACAAACATAAAAGGAACATTGTATCAACATTAAAAAGATCTGAATATATAAATACAATTGAACATAAATGATAAAACTGAGCTATTTGAACTTTGACATTGACATTTGAGTTGTGAGATCATAAAATATGAAACATTAACAATTAAATAGGAAGATAAATTAGAATTATAAAGAAGAAACAAAAGTTAAAATTACACAGAACTATTAGAAATGAAAAAAATTACAAATTAAAATCTGACTAACTAAGATGAGATGGGGATCAAGATGTGACATTGAGAATATATATCATTTAAATTTTGGCTTGGAATTAGGATTAAAAATTGAGGCTTCAGGTGTGCATATGACACTAAGATTATAAAAACAATTAGATACCAAAAATTATATAAATACGAAAAAGAAATAAGGTACAACACAAATTGTACAAACCTATGGCAAAAGAAGAAAAAAGAAATCTGAATTGATGTTTTAACTTTTAAAGAGTATTTTATCAATTTTGGTATAGACAAGTGCTAACTTAGTTAATAGTGATCTAATACTATTTCATTTAATTAATGGGTAGATACTAAGTGCTGCCTATTGTACTAATTAATAATCTAATTCTACTTCATTTAAACAATGCACAATCATATGTGCCAATAAATAAATAAAAAAATCATAGTTGTTGAGGGTATATTTAAAAGGATGCGGGTCCAATCAAAGTTTGATAACAAAAGTCAAAGTTCTAGGATGCATGACAAGAAAAAGACTCAAATATTGGGACTCTTGAACCTAAAATTCTTCCTTAGTCGTGGCTAATGTTTGGTAATTTATAGATAAGACTTCTACTTTTTCTTTATCTTTGGTTGCTTTGCAAATTGTTTTGGCAGTTGGTGTGTTAGGTTTTAACTTTTGAATTTGCAAATTCCAGTATCAATCAAGCCCATGGCTTATTTGGGTTTTGTCAAAGTGTGGTTGAATGTCAAGAGATATTCGTAATTTAACTCTAATTATTTTGCTACAAAGCATTGGAGGGGTACTCACAAAAAAAAAAAATCCCACCAAAAAGAGAAACAATTTTAAAATAAATAAAGTATTGCATCAAACTCAAACTCTCCAAGATGTTGAAATAAGGGAAAGTTGATAAATTTCTCCGTAAAAGAAAATAATTGAGATCATAAGTATCCCTTCGATGGATAAAGGTTATTTCTCTAAAGGTTTAACTTTTATACTTAAAATTTAGAAGAAAAATAAAATAAAATAAATCCAATAATATTTTTCTGAGCTAAATCCTATAGATTTATTAATGTCGTCTTTGCAATATTTTCATTGAAACTCCTAAATTAATTTATAATTTCATATTGGAACTCTAAACTAATTTAAGATTCCAATCCGAAACCCATGCACAAAATCACAATAATTCACAAATCACATGCACAATCAAATCTCGATTCTCCACAGCAAACAGTTCACAAACCTCATCCTCCATCTCCATGTAATCCCAACATTCCTCCAGCTCCATAAATTAAAAAAAAAAAAAACATAAAACACTATAAAAGGTTCAGATTTGGGGCTTACCTTCGACGATGATTATGCAACAGACATAGAGAGCGATGGCGATGGCAACTGCAACGGACACAGAAAGCGACGGAGATGAGCATACGCCAAACACAATAACAGAGACTCAGAAAGCAATGGAGAGAGAACTGAGAGAGAGAATGATTCAAGAATGGGAGGGGGGAGGGGGGGAACTTAACACCCTAGACTAAACGGCGCCGTTTTGTCTATGGTCTTTTTATATAATTATATATATATTTATATTGGGGTGTGAGGCGGGGGAAATCCGAAGCGGAGCTGGGCCCTCTCCATCCCCTGCCTCCATTGGAGACCGCAAATGCTGGCGGGGCCCCGTTGCCCACTCTTAAGTGGAGCCATTTTTGGATATAAGACACTTTACATTTTACGAAAAGCCAGAATTATATTTGGATTTGCTAAGAATATAATATAAATAATTAAATCTAGCTCTTTCCATAAGCTTAATTTTTGCGATAATTAGTGATTTCACATTGTATCAGAGCATAAGTCCTAAGTTTGAATATTGGCTTTACACTTGTACTCCCATTTAATTAAACATTCCATGTGTTGGGCCCACTCATTAAGAGGGAGTCCGGCCCACACGTGAGGAAAAATGTCAAGAATATAATACAAATAATTAAATCTATTTGTTCCCATTAGCTTAACTTTTTAAAATAAGTGGTAATTTGACCGTACTTATATTTCAAAACAACCTGCAAAACTTCTTAAAAATATTCTAAAGTAAAGAGAGACTTTCAGCCTATATATATATATATATATATATATATATATATGCTCCAGATTTGCACACTCATTTAACCCTAAGAAGATTTTATTCCGCCAAAAGTATTATGGCTCTTTCCCAAATCGTAGAGATGAGAGGGGAAAGATTCAAAGTGAAAGGATTTTATATGGTTCTTTCTTTTCCTATAGTTGACCAAGTGAAAGGCATATAAATACTCAGTTCCTCAAACAACGTCTGCGTTCTTGCCAAGTGAAGAAGCTCTTGAAGCCTTAGTACAGTAGTCCTAAAGTTGGTTGGGGAATGAAATTGTGAAGCCTTGAATAATGATGGCCTTTCTAACACGCCACATCCCACTACATAAAATAAAGTCAGAAACGGTATCATTAATTTGCTTTAAACAGTAGAAAGCCTGCTTTTATTTTTCTATCTATGTGAAGAAAAAAAGGTTAGACATTGGAGAATTTATAATCTCTAAACGCTAGAACAAGTAATTTATTAAAAAAAAAAAGGCTAAATTTTAATGATTGATATCTAAACTCTGAGATTAAACTTTGTATTCTTGAAATTTCAGGATTGACGGTGACCAAAACCAAAGTACACAAAAATCTGACAATCCCTTTTGGTTTGGAGAAACTCAGGAGCTCGATTTAAGTCAAACTTGGGTTCTAATACTTGTAAGTTGTAAGTTGTAATACACCCTCTGGCTAGAAGTGAGCTTAATAGCTGAGGCCCGCTTATGCTTGTTATCTGGGCTGGACTTAAATGAATTTGGCTTTTATTAGTTCAGTCTATTTCATTGTATAAAATTATAAATCATGTTACGTCTTGGAGACAATCTAAGACCATCCAAAATTTATACACCTTACCATTTTTCCAAGAGAATACCTTAGAACTGGTCCATCCAATTTTACCCAATTAACAGCCCACCAAAAATAAACTAACACATAGGCTTCTCACTAGCCCTATCATCAAGTGCATCGCAGAGAAAAAGAAGGCTTGTTCATCGAAATTGATTTCTCCAAAAACGCTCTTAGCAAGTAGTCCCTTTCATGAGACAAAATTCAACTTTTAATTGGCCGTTAAATCCTAAATTTTAACCCCTGCTCATTAACCCTCCTCCATTGCCTTCTTTGGACAGTTAAAACCCTAACATCAAAATCTGCAAATTATCAAAATCTGAATCCTCCTTCCACCATGGTCCCTCTCTTCGGCTGCCTCCCTGATCTTTGAGGGAAGTGAAAGGGTTAACTATTAATGTGCCGCTAACGAATCGTATGGTGTTTCTTACTGCGAAAGAGGAATATCTGTTTTCGGCTGAATTTCGACGATTTTTTTATGGTCTTAGATCAATTATTGAAATTTTGCATCCCCGTTACGAAATTCAATTTCTTCCTACACAATTCAAATAAATTTGAGGAAGAGTTAAGCGTTTCGTTTATTTTTTTTTAGGTTTGTGATCACCGAGGAAGCCATATTGGGAAACTTTTGAATCGATCAGTCGGTATTTTAAGTCAAGCGTGGGATTTTAGAATAATATAACGATTAAAAACGTAGAGCGATTGCCGAATGTATCTTTAGTAGGTTAGCTTCTACTTGTATTGTTTTGTGGCATTGTTGGGATTCGATTTTGTGCAATGGCGCATTGCTTTGTTTGAGATATTAACAATGTTTGACATTGCTCAAACTTTCGTGAATTCTTCTTTTGGTGAAGTGAAAAATTCTGATGGTGGAGGACAATTTCTAGTCGTGGAGGTTTTCTACAGTGTGAAGTTATTAAGTGTGAGTGAGACTATTGAGATTATGGTGTAATTTCTGATGTGGTAGCAGATGAGAGGAGGGTTGTTTTCCTTCTAATAACAACTCAACTGGTTCTAAGTAGAACTGTTTTTCCAAACAATAAAGCTGATTTGATTATATAAAATTAAACTATTTCATATTATTTGATCTCATATAATCATTATAATTTTCACAAACTTCTATACAAAATATAAAAAATAATTCAACTTTTTAAAATTTTAAAATAAAAATAATATTATAATAATAATTTATTTAACTTTCAATAAAACATCTCATATGATCTTATCTGAACTGCATAACCAAACGACACCTAAATAACTGGTATCCGTACGTGGATATATCCAATTCTCATAATTCTTTACAACTTCAGTTGTTAGATCAATTTCTTAGTCAATCACGAAGACAGTGAATAACAATGCCAATTTTGAGATCAAATTGGTCCACAATTGAAGTTTCTTGAAGTTCAAGTCTGACAGTGGAAGAAAGAGATGTGGCCAACGCAACTACTACTGGGAAAAAGATCTAAATAGTATGTGCATAGAAAGACAAAATCCGGTGTTGACGCACTTTATGTAGAAGTTTTCTTTAAAGTTTCGTTTGGATAATGTAATGAGATGAAATGAAATGATCTGTCAATAATAGTGAAATGATTTGTGAATAGTAGTGAAATAATTTGAGTTAATATGTTTTATGGAGTTTAACGAGAGATAAAACGTTGAATAAAAATATTATAAAGTCAAAATATTATTAGAATATAGTTTTTCAATATATTTTTTATTTTGAGATTTGAAAAAGTTGAATGGTTTTTTATATTTTGTTTGGAAGTTTCAAAAAGTTGTAATGATTAGATAGAAAAGTTGAATATTTGAAAATAGAAAGTGTTTGTGTTTGTAGTATTTGGATATTCAGATGAGATGAGATAAATTAAGAGAATTTTGCTGTCCACATCAAGCTTGCAAGCTACTTTTAAGATTTAGGGTTCCTATGCAATCGGCTTGCATAGAAACCTTTTTTCTTTTTCTTTTTTAATGGGGTGAGATAAGAGTAATGTTAAATATAATTATGGGTTGTACAAATGCCGTGTACTCTTTTTGAAAAAGAGTGAGCCCTACCATTAAAAATTAATTAATTTTATGTAGATCTCATATTTAGTCACTTTTTTTATAATGAGTATATGGCATGGTGCTTGCACACTCTATGACTGCAAATATTATTTCGCTTTGCTTAAAGCATTGACATGAGTTTATGTTTTTTCTTTTTTTGTTAACATTTAGCTAGAAAAAGGGGTGTAGGTCAAGTTAATTCCTATGTATCCCACATTAGATTTTTTATAAAATTGGCCAAATCATTAAAATACTATTTTTTTTAATTCTTTTGTAATTTTTTATTTTACCATTAAAGTTACCTTTCAAAAATATAAAATGCAAACAAAATAATAAAATATTAGTGAGCTGAAGTTAAAGTGCCCAACATATTTGTTGGAACACTTATCTAAAAGCTAGCTAGGTTTTGGTTAATCTAGTGTAGCTCCATTTTTATCTAATTTTGTTAAAAATGCACATCTATATGTTAAGGTATGTTTTGTAGCTGCCACCTGCAATTGTGCCCTTGTACTTGCAAAAAAAGGGGTTGGGGGGGGGGGGGGTGGTTAGCTAGAATCAGGAGGCCTTCGATGCTAAAGTCAGCGTTGTAAAGAAGTTAAGGCAAGGAATGAGAGGGCAAAGGTTGATAGTTGGTATCGAGTATCTAACCCTTCTCGTCATTGACCTTTTCCCTCTTATAACCACTCCCTTGTGGGGTTTCTTGGTGATTGGTTGCCTCGGCCTTGGTTGTAGTGACGTTGCACTTAATACGACCGTCCTTGTTGGCTGGAGGGGCTTGACCTCAAGGCCAGCCACTCCCAGTCGCATTTCATGGGGTTGATCTTGCAGGGGACAGGATCCTGACCTGTCCACCTCTGATCAATGCTTGACTAGTAGACCCATCGGTTCTTTCTCCCTCCATCGGATCTTTGGGCTTGCCTGGACCTTTCCCCCTAGCGATCATGGGCCCTACGTGCAGCAGGCTTGGGCCCAGCCTAACTGAGTACAAAGCCCATTTTTAGTTACCCCGTAAAATCTCATCATGTGGGTGTGGATGGAATTTAATTTTTCAGTAATGTGTTCCCTCTTCCCTTTAAACTCATGGCACATCCGCTCGTATCCCTTCCTTAGGAACCTACACAACTATCACATCTCCACATCTTCTCACATCTCTAGTTGGGGCTCCTGAACCTTCGTGCCTTTCTTATTTATTTTGCCCTTCCCGCTCCAGTGTGATCTTTGTCACCATTCTCACTTCCGCTCCTTAGCTTCTCAAGTTCCCCTAATGTCTCCGTGTTTTGATTCCTGATATTTTCCTACGTCGGTTTGTGATTGCTTTTATAGGCCCCTCCTGTGGCAGTTCCTCGGCCTACGACGGAATGGGTGGTCCACAATCATTAATCTTGCTGCCCTCAATGCACTTCGGTGTTCTTGGAGGTTCCTATTCTGGGTGTTGGGGCTATTGATTCAGAAGGCAACACCGAAAGGGTGGCCTTGTACTCTGACATGTTCACGCATAGGGTGAGACTTCCCTTTCCCAATCCGATTCACGACATTCTATACTTCTTATGTGTAGCTCTAGCTCAGGTTCACCCTAACGCCTAGAGGATTTTGACATCGTATTGCATGGCATGGCGTGGCGCAAGGTACATGAATTCGTCAGAGAGGAGTATCTCGACTTGACCGCGCGGGAGTTCCTGTTCATTCACGGAGGTCCATGCATTGGAGGGCAACATCTGTAGCTTTAGATCTCGCTCCAGGTTTTGGTTCGCCAGACTCGAGCCCCACCATTCCAATGCCAAGCAAAGGTAGAACAAGTTCTCTTTCGTGGCTGGCGAAGGATGGGAATTCCCGCAAGGGAAGCCATCGCTAGGGAGTTCCCGGTCTGATCTGATTGTGGGGTCTTTCCAGACGACAAATAGATAGTGTTCAACTACAAGCAGGCTTGTATCCATCTGGTAAACCCCTGGGTCCGCAAGCACGAGGAGGAGGTTGAGAGTGATGTACTCCTAACCAACCAAGTATAACATGACTCCTTGTCTCCCACAATCGATCCCATGTGGCGGGTCGCAACTTTCTAAGAGAGATCTTGGTGTCAGGGAGGGGTAAACGACCAACAGCGGGTCCACTGGGCGGTGTGATGAAGTGACTCCCCCTAAAAGGAGAGACCGTCCCTTCAGGACTAGAGGGATTCGTAGGTGGCTTGAGGCGATGCGCGTCTGCTCCCCTTGAGACATCTCCCACCCTACGATTATCCCTAGAAACTTTTGCCACCCCATTGAGTGACTAGGGTGGTGAGTTGGATAGAGATTAACAGGGTTAGGCGCCGCACGGGCATCGTTGTCGATTGGTCGGAGACCTCTAGGCACACCAGTGCGTCATTAAGGGCTAGCGACTGGGATGCAGAGTCTATCCTAGCAAGTGTCTCCTGCCTTCCAGAAAGGGTTGTCTAGAGTGGTGATGATGGCGTCTCGCAACTCCCAATGATATAATGCTACCCGAGTGCCCTGCTTCAGAGGATCTTTCCCTCAAGAACCCGGTGTACTGAGCGCAGGCAAGTCCTCATCCACAACAACCTCGTCATCTTCGACCAACACTTTCACTTTAGTCAAGTGGGACTCCTTGGAAACTAGCTCCGATGGCACCTTCAAGTCATCCGACCTGGCGAGCGATGGTCTTTCTAGTCAGTCAAGTAGAGGATGGTGGAGCTTGTGGCATTGAGATGAAGGATCCTGCCATAGTGTGAGTTCCCAGCCCCTCTGGGGCTTCTGCCCTTGGAACCTCGGACGGGTTGAGACTGCAGAGTGGAGGCAACGCATCATTGTCTTGCCCTGTTGAGGGAAGGGTTGATGTGGCTAGGGCGGAGGGGATACGAGAAGTGTCCGACCAGCTCAATGGGCTTCTCTCCCTAGTTAGATTTTTCCTTCTCTCGTTTGATAGTTAACCTTGCTTCCGAGTACTCGTGGTTTGATCGCTCTCACCTTGACTAATAAGGGTTCAATTTCCTGGTAGCCTAGATAGTGGATAGGTGAACAGGCATAAAGAGGGAGGCCGAGGTCCTATGCAGAATAGGAGGATGAGCCTATCACAAGATGGTGAGGCTCCAAGCTGCCTTGAAGAGTGCAAAGATGGCCCATGAAGAGGTTGGGTTCAAGAATGAGCACCTATGGTGGATCATCTGGGAACTCCGCTAAGAGGGATTCGATCTTAGGGTGGGTATCGAGGTGTTGTGGATAAAGGTGTCTCGTCTCGAGGCCACTACTAGGGCGGTTGCAGAAGAGCGGAGTCAAGAGGGGGCGCGAATTCTCCAATTAGAGGAGGAGGTGAAGGTGCTAAGCAGCAATGTCCAAACTACATTGCTACGATCACCGAGGCTGCGGAAGTCCATTGCGACCTGAGTGTGCCCCTTAGTGAGCTCTAGTTTGAGAGGGAAGTGTTTGCTGTACAAAACGCCGTGCTTGTGAGGGATAGAAAGAATGTTGAGGACATGTATGTGGAGCTGTTGGAGTCCCACTTGCAGCTCAAGGAGCAATCAAGGTCTCATGAAGAATTTCACCCCCTCTAGAGCAGATCGTAAGTCTCTTGACTCCTTGGGGTGTGACCTGATGCCTAATGTCTTTCGCAACCCCGCTTCCCATTCATGACCACTGACCTTGATCCCCTTTTCACTCTTTGCCTAGCAGTTGTGTATATGTACATATCTCATTTTCTCTTTCTTTTTTTTTTCTTTTTTAGCCCAATACGAAGAGGTCCTTTGTATCGGATCGAGAATTTGTAAATATGAGCACACTTAGCGAATGTGACTTTCTACACTTCTCTTTCTCTCTTCTTTTTATTTTGTTCTCTTGTAAGTTTGTGGTTTTTTAGTTTTCGATTTATCAATGTTTTTTGGTTGCGTAGGGCAGATCTCCCTTGGTGGGGGGAGGTTGGGAAACTTGGGAAAGGTGTTCCCCTTTTCGTCATCAAGGTGCAAAAGCAGAGCTTCAGCTCAAATGACCAAGGGGATCTGCAATCACTAAATGGTAAGGGGGGACTGGGTCACTTGGGAGAGGTGTTCCCCACCTTCATCGCTGAGGCACGAGTGCGGAGCATCTGCCATAGGAACTAGGCGAGATATGAAATCGATCATACTAGTTGGCGAGGAGGGACTAGGACACTTGGGAGAGGTGCTCCCCCCCTTCATTGCTGAGGTGCGACCTGAGAACATCAGCTAAAGTGACTAGGTGGGATCTGCAATTGACTGCTCCGGTTGGCAATGGGGGACTGAGAAACTTGGGAAAGGTGCTCCCCCTTTCGTCCTCGAGGTGCGAGCATGGAGCATTAGCTTGGAACTAGGAGGGATCTAAAATCAACCACTCTAGGTGGTGAGGGAGGATTGGGACACTTGGGAGAGGTGTTTCCCCCCTTTGTTGCCGAGATGCCAGTGCGGAGCATCGGTCTTAGAAACCAGGTGAGATCTGAAATTGACTCTTGTGGGTGGCGAAGGGGTATTCGACGCTTGGGAGAGGGATCCCCCTTTTCATCTTCGAGGCGTGAGAGCGACACATTGGCTTGACTAGCCGAGCAGGATCTATAATTGACCACTCTGAGTGGTGAGGTGGGATTGGGACACTTTGAAGATGTGTTCTCCTTTTTTTCATCGAGGCATGAGAATGGAGCATTGACCTTAGGAAGCAGGCGAGATCTGAAATTGACCACTCTAGGAGGTAATTGGTCACCAAAGGGATTGTCATGTCATTCGATCCATTCACGTGAGTTGGTGTGTAAAGAAATAGTAACTTTCTAATTCACATCAATTCTTCCTTACAAGGGGGTTCGTTGGGTATACAAAAAAATTGGTGATAGCAATGTGTACATAAGATAATAAAAAGAGGGGCAACTAGCTGCTTGGCCACGTTAGGAGTGGTGTCAT
This sequence comes from Cyclocarya paliurus, assembly GCA_029856935.1. Taxonomy (NCBI): domain Eukaryota; kingdom Viridiplantae; phylum Streptophyta; class Magnoliopsida; order Fagales; family Juglandaceae; genus Cyclocarya; species Cyclocarya paliurus. The sequence continues at coordinate 26,509,955 of CM056945.1, read as the reverse complement.
ATGCGGGAGGCCTGGCTCCTTTCATTCCATTACCTCGGCTCAAGCTCGCTATGTGTCCTTCCTCCATAATTCTTGCATATAACGCTCCCTTGCTACCACTTGCTATCCACACATGAACCCCACACCGTCTTCCATCAAAAATTTCATCTTCAAGTGGTAGGTCGAGACCACTAGCTTTAAGTTGTTTAGCATTAGCTGCCCGACTATGGCATTATACGAGGAGTTGGCCTTGACAACTAAAACTTCCGCCATGGTGGTTGCTGTTAACGTCCCTGTTCCTACAACGGTGAGTGTTATTGACCCCATCGGCTGTACTATTTTGTCAAAGAACCCTCTCAGAGGCCTGGGCAAGGGCCATAGCCTGTCTTGGTCAAATCTTGCCTTGGACAAGGCCTCCCAAAAATGGATGTCGTTCGAGTCACCGTTATCCACCAGTATTCTCATGGTTGTATAGTTGGCCACCAACATCATGACCATCAGGGCATCGTCAAGCAAGTAGATGACTCCCTCATAGTCGGCATCGTCAAAGGTCACGGTAGGGACCTTTTGCGTTTGGGCATGCTTAAGTGGTCTCCCGACACTAAAAATCTTCTCTTACCTCACCCTCTTGGCATAGGCCTTCCTACTCGATGCCAAGGCACCTCTGCTCGCAGGTCCCCTGGTGATGGTGTGGATTTCTCCTAGCGAGATGTTGTTACGATCCGGCTTTGGGGGACTCGCAACGCCCTCCTCATGACCCTTCTTCGTGGGCTCTTGCTCCATTTGCCTTCCCACCTCAGCTCCCACTTGTCCTGGCTCGTCAAGCTGGGGGGTGACAGACTTCTGAGTATCTCCCCTGGACCTCTGCTCTGACATCATCGTGGATTTCTTCCATGACCTTCCACCTCAAGAACTGGTAGTCCTTGATCCGATGCCCCTTCTCTTCGTGATAGGTGCAGTACGTATGAGCTCTCCAACTATGGTCGCCGCCTTCCAAAGCTTGTACACACAAGCTCGCTTGCGCTATTCTCATGGGGGTCCCGCCCTTCTCATGGGTGTCCTGCCATTGCTCCTTTTTTTGGCCTACCCTTTCCTTAACCTGGACTCCTTTTTGAGGGCCTTCGCCCCTATACTCCATTTAGGAGTGCTGATGACTTAGTCGAAATAGGTGTGCCTAGGGGCAGTTAAGGCCCAAAGGTTATCTTCGGCATTAACAAAATCATCTGCATGGTCCATGAAGTCTCATAGAGTCACCGAGTTCTCCTAGCAATCTCGTCTATGAACAGGTTGAGGGGCTAGATGCCGCCTAGAGTGCTGCTAAGGTGATTTTCTCATCCTGTTCATCGGTAGAAAGTCTCTCCTTATTGAAGTGGTATAAGTATGCCTTCAAGCTCTCATCCTCCCTCTGCTTCATGGTGAGGAGGTAGGCGGCCGGCCGCTTTCTTTCTCGGTTGGCCATAAACTAGGTTAGGAACTGCAGTCCAAGTTCCTCGAAGCTATGTATCGTGCCTACCCAGAGGGTTCTGAACCATGACTAGATAAAGCCCTTTAGCATTAGTGGGAATGCTTACCACGCTATCTTCCCCAAAAATCCATGCAGCATCATGTGGATCTTGAAGGTTTCCAAATGGTCGGTTGGGTCCTTGGACCCGCTGTAACACCCCACCTAATTAACCATTATGATTAATCTTTAAACACCCTTAGATTAAGCTTATGATTTTGGGTTTTAAATATTTTTTATTATTATTGCTATTATTATTATATTATTTTGTTTGTTTATTTTATTTATTTATTCAATGGAGATAGTTAGGTTTATTTAGACCATGGCACTTAGTATTATTGATAATAAAAATAGATCTAGAGCGTTTAATTTCACCTTGAGAATCCCACACAATTTATTCTTCCTTGTTATAGAATTCCAATTATCCCAAGTTGATGATAAAAATCCATTAGCTATTCAATATTTTCTCTCAAACAATACTAAAAATATTTCCAATTACTAACTCCATATCTCTATGTGAATTTAATTAATTGAAGATTCATTAAGTTCTTTGGATTTTTTTTAAAAATCACACTAATCGCGGTAAAGTATCTTTACTTTCGCTCAACTAATGGTGCTTAATCCTAGAGCTCTAATCACAAATCACCTCTCGGTCTCATTGCGATTCAATAAATTGAACAATAATTAGCTAAAAAATTGCAAGCATTATGAACAAGGAATAAACACTCAATCATGGAAATATTGAAAATAAAATAACTTAAAATATAAATTGTGTGTTCAATGCTAGGCTACATCAAAACTCTAGAAAATAAAATTAGCTTATAATGAAATTGAAAAGAAAAAGAATAAGACTAGTGTGACGGCCAAGAATTTCTAGGCTTTTGTGTAAAAATTGTTTTTTCATAAGCCCATGAAAGTTTTGGCCCTTGTAGAAAATTAGGATTTTGAAGCTCAATGGAATTAGGGCTCACGCCCAACTCAAAATCTTTTGTATGCCACTTGTCATCCAATGGAGCTATGTATAAAACTTGATGAATCTAGATGGAAATAAAGGAAGAAAGGTGAGAAGGATCTAGGGGTTGGCTTACACACCTACCATATGAAGATCAATCATTTTTTTTGCCATGTGTCACACATGTATGAAGATTTTTTCTTATAAGACTGAGCTTTTTCACACATGTCACTAACGGAAAGAGATTCTAGAAGGGAATGATTAGGTTAGGGAAAAGTAGAACCTAGGGAGGGCCAAGAGGCCATGCATGGCAACAAAGAAGAAAGGAAGGTTGCTTTTGCCATGTGTTTTACATGCATGAAGGTAGGTAAAAAGTTGTCTTGGGAAAGAACAAAATCAAGGTTGGAAGAAAGGCCTTACATGCCTAGGTTCTAGAAGAATATTTTGTGAAAGACATTTTGAGGTGGAAGGCTAAGGCAAGGGTTTTTGTACTAGAAGAGACCAATCACATGCTTGTCCAAAAGTATGATGAAATGAATATCTCCTAGGGAAGAGAAGGGTTCGGCAGCCCATGCACGCACACATACACACACTCCACATATGCCACTTAGCACTCATGCACACATGTAAAAGACTAAGGAAGATTTGAGTCTGATAAAAGACCTTATAGACACTAGATACATTGAACCAAGACATGAAATGGAGGGCAAAAGAGGAAGGGAGTTTTAGTTTTGGAGGAAGAAGGCAGGACATGCAAAATAGGGTGCTTTCGGTTCCCAACACAATCAAATGATGAGTTAAAGGAAGAGGTCATAGGGTTACACACTACTTGGCATCCATGCATGAGCTTGGCTCATGCAAGAAGCTTTTAGAATGTCTATAAAAGGGAAGAAGCTGAAAACCCTAGGACCTTTGGCCATTTTGAGTTTCAATCATCACGATTTCCTACAAGTTTCTATCACTTTCTCACTATCCAAACACTCTCCACCATACCCTCTTCTCACCCAAACATCCATTTGAGAATAAACAAAGTGAAAAGATACTTTTAAGAGGAAAACCTAGAAGGTATGAAACCAACTTTTCTTTTGTTATATACACACACATGCACGTCTTCAAGGGAGTGAAGATTCGGTTTAAGCAAAGTTCATCTAGAACTCATGCTTAGTTGTACATACTCAAGATAGAGGAGATAGCTCATATCTTTAGAAGATTTTCACATGAATCCACATTCTCACACACGGCTAGGTTAGGGTTTTCTTCAAGAAAGGTGGATTAAACCCTACTTGTCTTAAGGTTCGTACGTATGATTTTTTTATATTAGAAGCCACAACACTAGGGTTTCTATGAGTTAGGGTTCTTGTTGAAGTTAAGTTCGGATTCAAGGTAGAAGGGTCCAAAAATTTGGAGTCTTTTGTTTGAAAGAAAAAGATGTAAAAAGCACTAAACTTGAACACATGGGTTAGCATTTTTCTTGAATAATGATCCTAACTAGTATTACATGCGACTTTTCAACTTGCTTGCTATAGATACATATTTCAGATTTTTGTAAGTATACATCTAACTTGTACTTGGATATTTTATGCATGTCTCATGAACTTGTTGGTTGATTCAGTTTTGTATGGTTGTTTGTGACATTGATGTTCTTCCATGTGTTATGAACTTCTCTTGACATGATTATTTTAAAGTAGGATTAAAATGGTCTATGGAAGATGTGTATGTTATGAAAATGGGATTAACAAGTCATGCTAGGTTTTGGAGTGTACTATGTTTGTTTGTACATGAATGTTTGTCACTTAACCGTTTTAGTATGGAACTAGGTTCATAAAATTGTCGTCCATGACCACTCAAATGTTTCGGTCATCCATGGGTATTCTTTTCTAAAGGTTTTGCTCAATACACATTAGAAGATTCTAATTTCATGAAAATTGCTTGGAATGCATATTTCCTAAAATAAGAGGTTTCGGCCAACCCTGTGGATGAAGTATGATCATTGGAGTTTTAAGATTAATGTGCTATGGAAGCTCGCTCATAAATAAAAAAGACTTAAAGTGGTTCTTTGCAACTGGAATAAGGAGGTTTTTGGTTGGACTGGAGAGCAAATAAAAAATCTAGAGGATCGGGTGGAGGAAGGGGAAGCTAGGTTATAGGAGGAGTTTTCAAAAGATAGAGAAGCTAATGTTCTAGCTTCTAGAACTGAGCTTGATGTTTGGTTGAAAAGGGAAGAATCCCGCCTCGTACAGCAAGTCAAAATGAATAGGGCTAGCCATGATGAAATTTCAACTCCTTTTTTCAAAGCATTCCAGGTTTGGAATCATAAAGTGGTTCGTGAAATGTCTTTGGAAAATGGAAATATTTTATCTTCTCCTAAGGCCATTCACGATTCTGAAATGTTATAGTTTGAAGAATTCCTCCAAGAGCAACGTCTAGGTAATCCTCTTTTTGATTTAACTGATTTAATTAGTGCTGAAATGGAAGATGTAGAAAACCAGATTTTATGTGGTGTTCCTTCCATGGATGAAATTAAGGAAGCCTTGTTTTCTATTCTAGTTAATAGCAGCCCTGGGCCTGATGGATTTGGATCTGGCTTTTACCAACATTGTTAGGACCTAGTTAGGTTGGATTTATCGAAAGCAATAGATGAATTTTTTCAGGGTATAATTCTTCCAGGGTTTTATACTTCCTCATTTATTGTATTAATAAAAGTGCCAAATCCCTCCTCTTTTGCAAAATTCAGACCTATAAGTCTTTATTCTGTGGTGTATAAAATATGTTTAAAAATCTTGGTGTCTCACCTAACTTCAATATTCAACCGTATAAGTTCTCTAGAGCAAGGTGCTTTTTTACCTAGAAGAATCATTTTTTATAACATAAGTCTAACCCAAGAGTTAGTGCATGATTTAAATAAGGAATTTGGGGGGGGGGGGGGCGGAAGGGGGACATCATGATGAAAATTGACATTGCTAAGGCTTATGATACTACTGACAAAAACTTTTTATTTCATGTGATGAGAGACTTTGGTTTTTCGATAGAATTCTATAAATTGGTAGCTCAATGCTTTACTATGCCATGGTATTCGGTTGTGATGAATGGGACTTCTAAAGTTTTTTTCAAAGGTGGTAGGGGGCTTCGCCAAGGGGATCTGCAATCCTCTTATTTATTTATCCTTGTAAAGGAGGTTTTTTCTTGCCTTTTAAAAAAAATTCGAGGCTGGTAAAGTTGGGCGTTTTGTTCATCCCAGGAATGGGTGCTTCATTTCTCATTTACTCTATACAGATGATATGGTCATTTTTGTAAATAGTGGAAAAAATCCGTTAAGGAGATAAATGACACTCTTGGGATATATGCGCAATGGTCAGGACAATAGGTGAATATGGCAAAATCATCCATTTTTTTCTCTACGAAAATTTCTGCTCAAAGACACTGTGTGTTGTTATCGCTTACTGGATTTTTGGAAGGAAGTTTTCCAATAAGGTATTTAGGAGTACTAATTATTACTGGTAGAATGAAGGGGATTTATATTGAGGATTTGGTTCAAAAAAATTGTTAGAAGATCGAAGGTTGGAAAGTAAAGTTTCTTTCGACGGGTGCTCGACTCATTTTACTGAAACATGTTCTATCTAGTGTGCCAGTGAATTTGTTAGCTGTACTTCTAGTTCCAAAATCAATTATCTGCACTTTACGCAAGCTTTTCAGCTCATTTTTCTGGGGATCAGTCAATAAAAAATCTAAAAGAAAATGGGTGAATTGGGATCACATTTGCAGATAAGAGGATAAGTGAGGTATGGGTTTGCGGAACTTATACTATGTTCAACGTTCTCTACATTTCAAATTTGCATGGAAGTTGTTAAGTTTGGATTCCTTGTGGATGAGGATTTTTTGCCTGAAGTATCTTAAAGATCAGCATATCTTGGTAGTTCCACAGACTAGAGATACTAGTTTCTAGAAAATGATAATTAGAGAAATACCAACTATCTTGAAAAATTCGAAGTGGCTAATTAGAGAAGGGAATATCTCTTTTCTAAAGCATAAATGGCTGGAATCTGGTCCTTTGTGTGAGCAGAATCTGTTCATTAGTGATCCGAGATTGCTTGTAAATCAGTGCATGACGGATAACAGTTGGAATGTTGACGATCTAGTGCAGCTTGTGGGACAAGAACAAGTAGATTCTATTGTCTCTATGATAGGGGGCTTACAAAGTGGATCAGATAAGCTAGTTGGCTTGGGTACTCTGGAAGGCTCTTTTACTAATAAGAGTGCTTCGAATTTTGTACGTGTTGTAGTTCCAAAAATTCAATGGTCAAAATGGATATGGAATGACACTCTACCAAAGAAATTTTATGTATTGATGTCGAAAGCATTATCTAACAGTTTAAGTGTGGATGAAAGGATTAGGAGAATTGGAATTCCTCTGGTTTCTAAGTGCGAATGTTGTCCGGAGGTGCTCTTGAGGACTTAAATTATGTTCTTTATGGGGGAAAAATTGCTTCGACTGTATGGAAATTCATCTCTCATTTTTTGGGCATCCCATATATTGCACATCGGTGCTGGAGAGAAAGAATTGTGGCTTGGTTTTGGCGTGCCTCTAGGTCATAACAAGGGGAAACTTTGATTGGGGTAATTCCAGTTATCATCACTTGGAATTTGTGGTGTTGGTGATGCTCGACGAGAATGGAAGGATGTAAAGCTTTTGTAAGCTCTTTGTGGCACTCGATCAAATATTGGATCGACTAGGTGGGAATTAAGTTGAAAGCTGGTTCTCAGTTGGGGCAAAGAGATGCAAAGGTGCTAGCTGTGCTGCACTTGCCGATTAAAACTCACAGAAAAGAAAAAGTATTGTTGTTTCATGGCAAAAACCACATCCTAGGTGGTTCAAAGTAAACGTTGACGGTAGTTGTTTGCAAAATCCAATGGCCTTATTTGTTGATGGGATCCTACGTGATTCAGATGGAACCTTGAGATTTGCTTTTGCTACCAGTAAGGGTTGGGGCACTAATAACCAGGTGGAGATGCTAGCGTTCTTGATGGGAATTTAGAAGTGTCATAATATGGGTTTTCAGAATATTCTTATTAAGATGGACTCAATGTTGGTAGTCAACTTGATTAGCAAAGGAAAATGCAATATAGTATTTGGAGGATTTATGGGAGGAAATCAGAAGTCTTTTATCTAGGTTGAATTTTTGAATTCAACATGTATTTCGGGAGGAAAATATGGCAGCCGATTTCCTTGCTCGAATGGGAAGTAGTGGTTGCAATGCAGACTAGTTTAGAACAGAGGAATTACCATATATGCTGAAGGGAATTAATCGAACAAAGTGAAGTGGTTTATCCCAGCTACGGAAGGTTCAATGATTTTTGGCTTGAAGGGGCGTGGTTAATGATTTACAAGGCTTTTTTCTTGCACAATTATTTTGGTTGTTCATAAAATGGTGTTGGTTGGTTTTAAAGTTCTTTGGTTGGTTAATTTGATCGTAATCATGGTATTCCTCCGTCAAAAGTTAGGATTTTCAATAAAAATACGGAGGTTCCATCCTCCTTCAAAAAAAAAAAAAAAGGTGTTATGAATGATTTTTGGTTATGTTAGGGTTTGTATGTTTCAGCCCTTACATGGAAATCATTGGAATGTATGCTCTTAATTGATGTGAATGTCTTTAAATTATTATAAAGGAACATGTTTGCATGTTCTAATATTTTCAAGTCGTAACACAAAATGTATTGCATGCATGAATGTCAAATGGTTATGAAGAGGCATTTCGGCATTTCACGTGTCTCATGTAAGTCTAAGTTTCATTATCATGTCACATGTATTGGGATTCTGAAAACTCTTTTTAAAGGAAAATAGTCTTTTTTTAAAAAGTAAATTTTTTATCACGACCCTAAAAGCTGGACAGGTGAATGTCCTAGTGGAACTCCTTTGTCCTCTTAAGAGTGTTTAATGTGATACCTCGATTTTTACGTGCTTTTTATTGAAAGGCTTTTTAATTAAATATTTAATTTTGAGCCTTTTAATTTAATTTAACGTATTTTTGCCAAATTATTTTACAATTTTTAAATCGGGAATTATTTTAATGTACTTTTATAATTTTAATTAGTGTTCTGCAATTTAATTGATTTTTATTTTAAAAGAATGTTATTATTGGAGTTTAATATTTTACTTTAACTAGTTTTGAGTTTATATTGATTTATTTAATTTACTGTTTTAAAAATAATAATTTTGAGGATCAGTTGTGACCCAAAAGTTGTGAGGATTGGATCTTATTTCTTTTCCTTCCCTTTTCTTTTTCCCTTTCTTTTATTTTTCTTCTTTTCTTTCTTTCTTTTCCCGTTCGGCCTCTCTCCCGCTCGATTTTCTCTCTCTCTCTCTTCCCCGTCCGTTCGGCTTCTCTCCAGCCCGCCACCGCCGGCCGTCCATGGCCCTCACTGCCGGCACCGTTCGACTCCCCACCGACCGACGACCCAACCCCTCCAATCTCAGCCCCTACCTCGCCGGCATTAGCCTCCGCGAGCCATTCGAAACCACGACCTTCCTCCTCCCGTTTCATTTCCGTCCGGCCACCATTGGCCACCACCTTTTCACCACTTCATCACCGACCTCTTGCCGTCCTAAACCACGCAATTTCGGCTCCGATCCGTCGCCAGAGCCACCTCCACGAGCTCAACTTCGTTTCGGCCTTTTTGGCCTTCCACTGCAGTTTCGGCCGCCACCCATGGCCAACCGTCGCTTCCACTAGTTTCACCACCTTCCATAGGCCCTACCCTACGATTCCTTAGCTTTCGTTTGACCCCGTTTGAAGTTGGGTTTTCTGTGTATTTCGACCACAATATTTTTACACTATGGAGTTGCTGTTTTGACACTTCCAACTCCTCCGTGATCCTCCTAAAATTACTTTATAGTGCTGTAAGTATTTTTCCAAACAAATTTTGGGATTTAAATATATTTTTGCACTAACCTATTACTGTGTTCTGGTTGGTTTTCGAACTGAGTCCGGGAGTTCGGAGGTGGATGGATTGAGGACGGAGTATTTGTTGTGTTGGTTATATTGTGATTGGGTTGTTTGTTGGAAATTGTTGTTGTGATTTGGTTGGCTGTTGGATATTGAGGTTGTTTGGTTCATTGCATATTGCACACATGATCATGTTTGTAAATTGAAAACTGAATTTTCGTATAATTGCATTCATGTTCATGTGGATATTTTGAAAACTGGGTTCTCATGTATGGAATGGATTTTAGGTGCGTGTATATCACGACCCCAAGTCGAGATGGGGCATTATCTCAGTGGAACTCATCTGGTCACTCGGGAGCAGAATATACTGAGTGACGTCCCCTAGGTTGTCGTCGGGCGACAACGGGATCGGACGAGTTACGTGCGGACTCCGTGGCCCTTTTGTTGGCAGGGGCTAGAGGATGCCCGGCCATGAACGCACTGGATGCGGAACTGGGCACTGCTCGTTACGCAGCTAGGACGTGCGGATGGTCCCTAGGAGAGACCATGATGCATATAGGTTAATGAAAAAACGGAAAAATTGCTGTTTTCTGTAAAAATAACGTGTGTTAGATTTGGATTTTTTGTGTGAGTCATTTTTTGGGAAAATGATGGATATTTTTTTTCGGCCATTTTTTGGGATAAATGGTGAAAATGTTTTGATGGAAATATTTTGGGCAATGGGATTTTTTGCGTGTGTTGGATTTCAGGCATATTGCATCATATGCAAACATGGTTGGTTGCATTAAATGTGTTTTGATCTCAAGATTGGTTGGATTATCACTTACCTGTGGTACCATTTAATGGTACTGCAGATTTTGCTGATGATGTAGATGCCAGCCTGAGGATTTGACTTTGCCGGAGGAGTGATCTGGGATCACTCGTGTTATGTTTATATTTTCAGCCTTGTCTTATTTTATGGGACTTTGGATTTTGTTTTAAGAGGTTTGTATTTGAGATATTTGCATTAAACTAAAATTCTGGTACTAGTTGACTTATTTATTATTATCTGCTGCGTATTTATTGTACACTGTTTATTTGTTGCACACACTTGGCACTTGTCGTTGGGATGCATGACCGTATCGTCATCATCCTGACGTCACGATTCCTGAGGCTTTTTGTACGTGGGAGTCAGGGCGTCACATTTAAAATGGAAAGATACCCCTAGGTCGACGAAGTACTGTTGGCGGATCTTGAATAGTTCCTAAAAGAAAGGGACACTGGAGAGAGATCGCACCTAAAGCTAGTGGGTGAACCTATGGTGAAAGCAAAATGCAAGCTGCTGTATATGAAAAATAAGACGTCAAAAAGGCCAATGGTTGATGCAGTAACTAGCAGGGAACACACGTGGGAGCCGTGATGTATCCAATTATATGTTATAAGTCAAGAAAAAATGAATAAGTATGAAATGAAGAAAAAATGTTTATGAAAGTAAAGGTTATGAAATGTCATGTTTTACACAATGTCTTTTGAAAGGTCAAGTGCATAAGTATAAGTTCATGTCCATGCATTCATTGTTAAGTTTGTTTCCATATGCTTATAATATCTATTGCACGTGATGTGTTTACTTACTAAGATTTCTCGAAATCTTACGGTTGTATTTACTCACTATCATTCCTTACTCGGAATGATAGAAGCTGTGACAGGTTTAGTCAATGCAAATGACAAAGAGCAAGAGGACAGCACTTCCTCCGGAGATGATCGTGTCTAAAATGGTCATAAGCCATTCAGAGTCATCCAATCTATATCATTTCAAGTCGATTGATAAAGCAATCATTGAGATACTTGAGGACATAGTCAGGTTTAGAAGATCCCACAATAGGGATAAGGACCTGGCTTTAGAGAAGCGAGTGAGGCTTGAACCTCACTAAAGATCAAGATCAATGCTATGGGACCACTTTTGGGAAATGACTCTTTATTTAAGTCAGATATTTTTGGGTCCCGTGTTTTGGGAGTCTCTTTGAAACTTAAACACTTTTGATGACTCTAATGAATTATGAATTGGGATTTTATGTTTTCGGTACCATGACTAATGTTCCTATACTTAAGTTGACTTTCCACTACAATATACTGCATATTGTTAGTCATTATTATGTGTATAGCATCTTATTTGTCATGTACGACAAGCAGGTAACCCTGGTGTTGTATGTCCCGACGTTTCAGTTTATGTCAAATCCCAAGTAAGGGCTAGGGGTGCCACATTAGTGTTCTTCGTTGGAGTCGGTTGATAAAGCAAGTAGCTCTCGCCTCTGCCCTCCAGATCCACCTCCTTGAAAGAAACTTAAAGAATAATCTTTGAACTATTAGACTCTAAAACTCAGACTCTCTCCTCTCAATTTCGTGCCAATAATATGCTTATATAAGGTAGAAAGAAACCCTAAGGTTTTTCTGATTTTCGCCTAACTTTTAAGACTTATTTTGGTAGCCTTATATGTGCTTCAGGAGTTTAAATTGTGAAATTCTTATTATACACAAAGTTGTAGCCCTTTCCGATAGCTTTCCAACTCATAAGTATCGTATCAATCTGAAATGTAGTAGGAAGTTCTGGTCAAAATACTAAAATCTGTTCAGGCTGTCCCTAATGCATTTCAAATTTGAATTTCTTGTAGATTCCGTCTGTGATTTCTTTTCTTCTTTCTTCTTTCTTCTTTCTTCTTTCTTCTTTTATTTTTTTTAGAAATTTTTATTTTCAAAACCCTCCTTCCATATATCCAGTCCATCCAATTCATTCAAAATCGATCCTCTTTTCAAATTTTAAAACAAAAGATATTCCCCATATCTGCTACTAAAAATTCAGAATTCTTGGCTTCCCAACTTCCATCTAGCTTTACAGCATCAGAACGACATATTTTGGAGTTGGGCCTCCATAAAAGTCTTAGATCTATTTCTCATATTTCCAAGGCACCTAAGCTTGCTTTATTCTGACTTTTAGAACTCTAGATACAGGCTGAAAACCAAAATAGGGTTTGGGCTGCAATAAACTTCTAGATAGATTCAGACTGCTCTGTTTTTCTAAGTTTTGAACTTTAAAACGGTAGATCTGGGTTTTGGACTCTTTAAAAAAGTGTTAGGACTACCCCTTAGCTGTCCAGCAAGACAAATGACACTTGAAACAGAGGTGCATAGCTTCAGTTAGAACTCAAAAACCAAACAATGTTCTATTTTGACTAGATCAGCCCAATTTCAACCTAATTCACTAATTAAACACCTACAAAATACCAAGAATTCTAAAGAATTAAATAAAAGTAAAATACACCTAAAATTCTAGACAAATGAGCTAAGAATCATGTAAAGCACTTGAATCTTGAACAATTAAGCATAAGAAAATGTGTGAATTAAATTCCCAATCAAATACCCCCAAACTTGAATGTTTGATTGTCCTCAAGTAAAAGGAAAAGCATAAAAACAAAGGAAAATAATCATAGTTAGGCTCAACTCATCACATCCAAAGGACCTATCATGCAAATATCAAATCTTCAACTTTGTACATAAACAATAGCAAAGAAAAGAAAACTAAGCATGCTCACATTCTCTAGTTCAAATATCCATACATAATTCCAAACTCAATCATATTTATCATACAACCAACACAATTGAATCATGTAACAACTCAACCTGCAATCACCCATTCTCACTACTACAAACAAGGTAGAAACTAGAGAGATATATATTTCACTATTATTTTTTTTCAATAATATTTATTCTTTATCTTTAAGTTGTCACTCACCTTTTGATGCAAATATAAGCATTTGTGATGGATGCACCCAGTTACTCAACAAGTCACACACTTAAAGTGCTTTTGCATACTCATATTTCAAGTTGTTGTTTGACATAAAAGTAAGCATTGGTAATGAATACCCCTAGTTACTAAGCAACTCAAAACATTGGAGTAGATAGAACTTCGTACACATTTATTTATTCAACTATCTAATCATTATCATTCTATTTACTTAAACCTTGTTTAGGACTAAATCAAAGGGGATAATCACAAGAAAAGCATCACACTCATCTTTTATGCATATTCACACAACTCACACAACTTTGCAAGAAAATGTGTACTTCAATAATCCTAAAGAAAACAAGTATGCTTAATCTTACTTTATAGGATATCATCTATCCTCAGTAAAAAATACAATGCTTAACAAAATAAAGAACCCAAAAGTGTAATGTTGATCCTGAATAAGTCTCACACAAGTGCAAATGTAGGTTCATTTCTCCTAATCTTTCACATAAAAATATGGTTTAGAAGACATGGATTTGATCACCAATTAACTTGCATGAATGTGAACAAACCAGAATTTTGAAGAAAAAAAAATTTCTTTCTCAAACAAACATAGCCAACACCAGAATTCAGCATAATCAAATATCCACTCTCCTAAACTTAATTTTCACATTGTCCTCAATGGGAAAGAGGAAGAAAAACTAAAGAATAGAATGAGAGAATGTCTCCTGATTTATTTTCCTTTTCTTCCAATTGAATATTTTCCTTGAAGGTACAGTCATGTACCCCTTGGAGATCTCCTCGGCCTCTTTGTTCCTTAAATTTGATGGAAGTGATTTGAGTTCAAGTTTGGGTGGTTCCTTATTTGGAGATGTCAGCTGAGATGAGTTTAGCTCTTCCACTTTCGGTTTTATTGAAGAAGGAAAGGATGGTGTAGCTTCCAAATATCTCTCACACTCCCTAACCACTTCATCTTTAGATTCAAAAGACGTAGAGTGAGTAAGGCAAACATCAAGTGGTAGCTTTGAAAATTCAGCTCTATAAGTCTCGTCGGCCATAACCACGTTTGGATCGCTTCTTTGAAAACAAGAATGTACCTCAGAAGGGAATTCCATAGATCTAAATACGTCAAAAGTGACATGCTCCTCAAAATAAGTTTCCCTTGCTGGACATCAATTAAGGTTCTCCTCGTCGCAAAGAGAGGTTAGCCTAGTATCAAAGGGATTTTCTCGTCCTCCTCCATATCGAGAACAATGAAATCAGTCGAGAAGATAAACTTATCAACTTTTACCAACGTCCTCAATGAGTCCTCTCCGTGTATTTAATAGATCTGTCAGTGAACTGTAGAGAAATGGTGGTCGTCTTTGCTTCTATAAGACCTAGTTTCCTAAAAACAAAGAGAGGAATTAGATTAATACTTACCCCTAAGTCGTATAAAGCTTTATCAAAATAGGAATTTCCTATAGTGTAAGGGATATTGAAACTCCCAGGATCTTTCAACTTAGGCGGTAGCTTCTTTTGTAAAATTGTACTGCTCTCCTCGGTTAGCATTATAGTCTCATGCTCCTCCAACTTCCGCCTGCTTAATAATATATCCTTCAAAAATTTTGCATATTTAGACATTTTCTCTAAGCGTCAATGAGAGGAATATTAATATGCAGTTGCTTAAATATACTCAAAAATTTAGAGAAGTGATTATCAATCTTATTTTTTCTTAATTTTTGAGAAAAATGAATTGGTGGATCATATATTGAAGAAGAATAAGTTTCAGATATAAACTTCCTAGATTTCTTGGGTTTTGATGCCCCTTTATTCTCCTTAGTCTTCTCAACTTGCTGGTCTGCCACATCTCGCTCTTCTTCTTTCACCTTGGATTCGGCTTCCTCCATCTCAGACTCCACATTTTCGGCAGCATCTGCATCTCGTTCGATACTTACTGTTTGCAGCTGGTCATATGTCTGCCCACTTCTCAATGTTATGGGTTTGACATGTTCCTTCAGATTGGTCACAATGTTGCTCGAAAAAGTCCTTGTTGTCCTCTTGGTGAGCATGTTTGATAGCATGTAACGACCCAATCCTATATTTTTAGGGATAAATTACGGATAATTTTATTAGACTCAATAAGTGACTTAAAGCCTATAAAAGAATTTATCGGATAGATTACTTTAATTGAACCTAGAGTTAAGGTTCCATTATTATTATTATTATTATTATTATTTAAAAAAAAAACTCCAAACTCCTTCGTGTTAGACTCCAAACACTATTAACATCCTAGGTTCCTCTTCATAATAAAACTCTAACTGATTCCCTCAATGAACTCCAAACCATGCACGTCTTCATTATCAAAGTTCACTAGGATTACAACTCTACTTGAGCCCTCTTCACGTTAAAACTCCTTAAACCAATAACATGTATATTCCTACTGCGCCTTCGTGAAAATAATTCAAGCCATGGTACCCAACCTTCCTCTCTCACGGCAAGCAGCATCCATGCATGATCAGTGCACTGCGAAAGCCACACGTCCAACCGAGAACCCAGCATAGCCAAGACCCCTGCACCTCGGTAAACTACCAAGTAGTCATCATCGCCAAGCATGGCAGCACCTCCCCAAAATGCACGGAGAAAATACCATCGCCCTCTCTCTGGTAACCTGCCTCCTCTCCCTCAAGCCGTGTCCTCCCCCTCTCGTTCACCTCATCTCTCTCACTCCATGTCTCTCTCACTCTTCATCTCTCTCTCAGTTGCATAGCCACCCACTCATCGGAGTTTCCACCGCGCCCAACCACGAGCCGCTGCTAGTTGTTGATGACAGTAAGCCCCTGCCCTTTTGTCTCGCGTAAACCCATCCCGAATACATGCAACCCGTCGAACAAAATTGTTAAGTGGGTTAGTTAATTACAAAAATGCCTTTACTTTTTTAAGATTTACTGTTTGAGAATAATTTAGTATTTGGGAGATTTTAGGTTTAGAAAATAGAGGATATTTTAGTAGTTTAGATTTTAAATAAAGTCACAAGTTTAATTAGAAATTTATGAAAATTTGTGTACTTATTTTATAGGTGACCGATTACGTGCCGAAAATAGTGGATTAGCACTACAAGGTAAGTAGCATGATCATACCCTTACACGTATGTACGATAAACTGCTTGTCTTTTATAAAAAAATTATGCATGTATACCCTCCATTGGAAGCTCTTTTTTACGTATTCAAGTTATGATAAAATTATGAAAATTCATAATTTTATGTGAAGAATTATGCATTAAATTATTTATGAAAATTCATGATTTATGAAATGAGTTATGCATCAAAAGATTTATGAAAAGTCATGATTTTATGTGAGAGTTATGCATTAAAATAATTTATGAAAAGCCATGCATGATTTTAGGTGAAGATTTATACATTAAATTATTTAACAAAAATCATGATTTTATGTGAGAAAACATGTATCACGACATTTATGGAAGAATGCGATTTCATTCGAAATCTATAATATGATATGACAAGTATGTATGCGATTTCTTTTGAAATCTATGATATGACAAGTATGCAAATAGGATTGTGATGAAATATGAATGATAAAATACGTAACGGCCTATGTTATGATATGAAGACAATTCCTATGTTATGGGCATATTGCATTGCTAGGTTGTACATGCTGGTAGTGCACCCAGTATGTCTTCCTTGTGTATGGATTCCACAATCTGCGGCCACAGGCTGAATCGGAATCTACTTAGATTCGCTAACCCTAACTCACGGGAGTCAACAGTGGGTAACGGCCTATGACAAGTGAAAGATAAGTTCATGTTTATATTCATGTTAATTACGTATGTATTTATGAGTATGCACGTTTTTCAAAAAATCTTATGTTTATTATGTATACTGTATAATGTGTTGCTTATTGAGTATTCAACTCATTTTAGTTTGTTTTCATGTTTTTAAACCACTCCAGGTGATGACATTTATGAGGATGAGACTGTAGGATAAGACTTAACCCCGGGAGGCGAGGCAGATGCCTAGACAAATTATGCTATGATTAGTTTTATAGTTTAAGGTCTAAATAAACTATTTTGATAAGCAGATGAGACTTCCATATTTTTTTAAATAAGTGATTCCACAGACTCTAATTTAGATTTTAAGTATTTATTAAAATTTATTTTATTTATGGAATCTTTCACATCTGACGCATTGTTAGAAAGAAAAGTTTTTAAGTTCAAATTTAGTAATAGCACACTAGCTCTCCAAAAATTCTAAAATGTCTTTATTGGGGAGTGGGGTGTTACATAGCTGACCGATTTGCGCCTCAAAATTGCGGATTGAAACCAAGTTGTTTTGGATCACCATACCAGTCTTTTGCATGTACTGCATAAACATATCCTCAAGTGTCAGTTTCTTCTTTTGCTGTGAAAACTGTTGATGTGGTCTAGCCGACCCTTGATTATTGCTCCATGAAAATTTGGGGTGATTTCTCCATCCGGGATTGAATGTGTTTGAATAAGAATTGTTTTAACGTTACAAATTAGACGCGTAATGGGCTTGTTCGTAACTCGGTTGGGCAAAAGGATTCCCCACTTGGCAATCTACACTTGATTGATTTCCTAGGAAATTATCACAAACAACATTAGTTTGAATAGCATTAACGTTCATCTTACCAAGTCATTTGGATAGATTTGCCTATTGGGCCACAATTGAGGACATAGAGTCAAGCTCAACGACGCTGGCCGCCTTCCTTGGCATTGCTCTCTCTGCAGCCCACTGATAGCTATTAGACACTAACTCTTCCAGAAGTTCATATGCAGCTTCATGGGTCTTACTCATTAATGCTCATCCCACAGCCGCATCAACTATAGATCGATTTGTGGGTTCCAAACCATTGTGAAATGTCTATACTTGAAGCCAGGCTAGGAGGTCGTGATGCGAACACCTACGCAATAAGTCCTTTTATCTATCCCATGCCTCATATAATGATTCACCCTCAAATTCGGTGAAAGCAGTAATATCATTCCTTAACTTTGTTGTCTTGAACGCAGGGAAATATTTTGTTAAGAATTTTTGTCCCAACTCCTCCCAGGTGGTGATGATGCTGGGTTGTAATACCCTGCTCCTTCCTTCCTTCTAACGTAAGCAATTACGTCAGATGCGTTAGCCTACCCACTCCCCTCTCTAGTGTCTAAGAGCTCCGTTATGCGTGTCAGACCCCGATGGCGTGTTTTAAAAGATACTACATAATTTATAAAACTAGCTTTGTGTTTTAAAGTAATGTATATCTTACATGGAAGATTCCTATTACTATTTAAATAAAGAATATTTTAAATAACTCAATTATAATATCTTTGAAGAGCTCCAAAAATATTATAATTGTAGGGAATTATTTTATATAAATGATTTCATTTATTTAAAATATTAAATGATCTAAATAATTATAGAATCTTTAATTAATTTAATAGTTTTATTCTTTTAAATATTTTAAGTAAGACTTCATCATTTTATTAATGATGAAGGAATATTATTTTAAATAATATTCTATCTTAATTCCTTTCAGTGCTTTTAAATAAGTTAGTTTTTACGTATTTTTAAATCAGTATTTAAGTGTCATCGTAGACCATCTTATAGACCCCCCAGATGTTGGGTTTTAGGATAAAACCATAGCCCCTCTCTCTTTTCCCTCACTTTTTCCCCAGCCCTCTCTCTCTCCTCCCTCCCTCTTGGCTTGCACTGCACGCAGCCCCCCCATGGCCGAACGATTCTAGCCCCAGCCCGGTGCTGCCGTGCGCCGGTGAGCCTCACCGCCCCTCCGACTGGCTTCCTCTCCCTCCGGCGAGTCCCCCCATGCCGATCTCCCCCTGCCACGCTCGCCCCTCCTCTCCGCCGGTAGCGCACAGCCCGAATGGGCTTCACGTTCCAGCACCGTCGTGCGCTGTCCTCCGGCGCCATCGCTCCCAGGGCAGCCTCCCCTGCCACCGACTGGCCCCTTCCAGCGAGCTCAGCCCCTCCCATGCAGCCACCCTTCTCCATGCACGAGCTCAAGCTCCTCCACGTATGGGTTCACTGTACGAGTCTGTAACGTCGCCGTGCGCGGCCATCTCGGCCACCGGACACCACCACGAGACTCTTCAGGTCTCCCCCTTCCTCCTCCTGTAAACCCATGACCGGTAGACCCCTCCTCCACCTCCCGGTGTCTCCCGCTCTCACGCACGGGTTAAGCCCGATCCGCCGCCATGCGCTGCCACCACGGCGAGTGGCCACCCTCGCCGGCACCCTTAGGCCACCATGAACCCAACCGTACCACCCATGGCCCCGATCTACCACCCACGGCCCCACACTCTCTCTCACTCTCCCACATCACCTATTCCCTTCACAGTGCATGGCCAGCCACCTTTCACCACCGTGGACCACTGTGTCGACCACCACCGAGCCTCCACGGCTCCACGAGCAACCTCCCCTAGCCTAGCTCAAGCCTAAACCACCACTTTATGTGGTGGAAAATCACTGCACATGATGGACAGTCACTGCGCGTGACTAACCGCCATTGTACACGACAAAATCTGCCGTGATATGCTCATTTTCATCATCATCAAGGCCACCTTAGGCCCTTCCAAGATCACACCTAGCTATCCAAACGCTTAAACAGTCACTGTACACAGTAGGGGTGTAAATTTAAACCGAAAAACTGGTAAACCGGTCCGAACCGGACCGGACCGGACCGGTTTTACCGATTTTGAATCGGTCCGGTCCGGAACCGGTTCTTATAATTCATAAACCGGTTGGAACCGGTCCGGTTCCGTTTTAAGATTTTTTGGACCGGACCGAACCGGTTGATAAAAAAATATAAAAAATAATATTTTATATATAAGTTTTATAAAAAATTAAAATTATACAAAATATTTTATATATATTAAATATATAAGTTTTATATATAATGTATAATTATATGTGAAATTTTTATATATAATTATATATCATATATGAAATAATTTCATATTATAATTTATAAAATATAACATTAAATGTTAATTTTAAATATGAATATTTGTAATTTGTTTGATCATATACTATTAATATAATTATATATAAGATAATGTTATTATAAAATAAAAGTTTAATATTAAAAATGAAAATGTAATTGATCATGTATTATATAGCTATACTAATATATAGTTTATCACTAATACTAATATATACTAATATATAGCTATACTAATATATAAATTTATAACTTGTACTAATAGTCTAATATAGACTCCCTCAAAAAAAAAAAAGTAGTCTAATATAGACTATATTTATAGTTATATTAATAGTCTAATATAGATTAATAAAAGTATAACATATTTTTTTTAAATATATTTTTAATGACAAAATGTCAAACTTATATTTTAAAAAAACCGGAAAACCGGACCGGACCGGACCGGAAACCGGTAAAACCGAAGTACCGGTTTAGGAGTATAACCGGTGCGTAATCGGTTTTGAAAAATACAAAATCGGTCATACCGGTTCGGTCCAAGATTTTGTCCAAAACCGGACCAAACCGGACCGGTTACACCCCTAGTACGCAGTGTAGCCACCCAGTACGTTCCTTCAGCGTATTCCCTGTGACGGTTAACGAGCGACGCACGGGTTATCCCGCCGACGGTATAATTCTCTATCCCTCGCTATTTATGTTAGATGCTAGCTAGTTAACTAGGTTATGGACTGTGCTGCTAGTATTATAGAGTTGCTGTGTAGTGTGATGGTGATGTGATGGGCTAGTATTATAGAGTTGCTATGAAGTGTTGTGGACTGTGCTGTGTAGTGTTGTAGACTGTGCTGTGAAGTGTGGTTGTAGTGCATGTGCGGTAGTAGTGACGTGGTGTAGTGTTGTAAATGGAGTACAGGTGGGATGTACTCCATATGGTGGAACGATGCACCGTATGGCATATGTGTCGTATTGGTGATGTGGCGGAGTGCTGTGAGTGGAGTACACGTGGGATGTACTCCATATGGTGGAACGATGCACCATATGGCGTGTGTACCATAATGGTAACATGGCGGAGTGCTGTAAATGGAGTACACGTGGAATGTACTCCATGTGGTGAGACGGTACACCTTATGGTGTGTGTGCCATAACGGTGACGTGGTGTAGTGTCGTGAATGGAGTACACAAGGAGTGTACTCCATGTTGTGAGACGATACACCGTATGGCGTGTGTGCCATAGCGGTGACGTGGCGTAGCCTCGTGAATGGAGTACACGAGGAGTGTATTCCATGTTGTGAGACGATGCACCATATGGCATGTGTGCCATAATAGTGACATGGCAAATATAGCGCAGCGTTGTGAATGGAGTACACGTGGAGTGTACTTCATGCGGTCAGACGATACACCATATGGCGTGTATGCCATAATGGTGATGTGGCGTGGTGCTGTGAATGGAGTACACGTGGAGTGTACTCCATGTGGTGAGACGATACACTATATGGCGTGTATGCCATAATGGTGATGTGTTGTAGTAATGTAATGGAGTACACGTGGAATGTACTCCATGTGTTGGGATGATGCACCATATGGCGCGTGTGCCGTAATGGTGATGTGGCGTAGTGTTGTGAAGGAAATATGCGTGGAGTGTACCCCCTGAGGTGCAGCGATACACCGTATGGCATGTCGCAAATAAGGATGGTTGCGTAGTTGTTAGGGGAAGAATTGGTATATGGTGTCGGGAACTGTGGAACAATGTCCCGAAATGGCTGTGAAGTATGGCTGTAGTCCAAGGCGACGGGTGTCGCCATGTGATTGGCTTATGGCCGGGAATAAGTGCGGAGTGGCTAAGAAGTATCAGAGTAGTGCAGCGGAAGCATGATTGGGCAACGTCATGAAGTGACATGGTCCATCATGGAATTGCGCTGTAATGACCTAAGATGTATATGTAAGGTGATGTGAAAAGGTCACAGTGTAGTTTGGGAACAGTCTCGAGCTATATGGCGTGACGTAAAATGTAGTTATGAACAGAGTCCCACCGGCTAAGTGTTGGGATGAACTGTCATGAGGGTCAGGTAGCACGAAGAGTCGTGCTAGCCGGCTAAAAGAAGGTAGGTATCGGAGTATGGTGCTTATCCATATGGCCCGATGACCAATGTAAGGTATGTGGGTCATTGATGATAAATGGGTAAGGTACGTGTGTTGTCTGGTTAGACACATGTGCCAAACGGATTTACCGTATATAATGGGTAATCTGTTCTAAGTATAATGACACGGTACTTAAGTTTCGGAGTGGCTTAGAGTCGTGTGATGTGTATGAATAGTCAGGTCATGAGAAGTAGAGTGAGCTAAGATACATGAGGATAATGATGAAGGTACTGTCCAAGAATGGGATGCGTGACTTAGTAGGTCTAAGTCATGCGTCGGAATGTGGTTAATAAGAAGAACAAGACGAAGGTCCTAGTGTCTTAATTCTAAAATGAATCATGAGTTCACCCTAGTGAGTAAGCACTCGAAGTAGAACATTAAGGTTGAAGGAAGTAGAGACCGTAATGGGTCTCCAAGGATTTTATCATAGTAAAAGACATGAAAGAGCATAGGATAGAAGGAGAGTGTTCTCTAAGTAAAGTATAGCTCTATTTCTAGTCAGTTGCTTATGCACTAGATAGAGAATAACGTTAAGGTTATGTATGCATGTAGGTTGCCATCTGACACGTGCATGAATGGACTGTATGGTATGAAAGTAGCATGGAGTCCAAGTAAGTATTACATTCATACTCTTCTAGAGTTTTCTAAATATAAGAAAAAGAAAACGGAATGCTTTTCCTTATGAAAATGAAGAAAAGAAATACTCTCCCTTTTCAAGGGCAGACATTTTACGAAAGGAAGAATGAAAAGTAACGTATTTAAAGAATAAGTATGTACAGCCCCCTTTGGCAGCCTCTGTTCACGCACCTAAAAGTATTAACTGTATGCATGTGAATGGATGACTATACGTTGTATCTATTGTATGTATTTTCAAAGAAAAGACGATGCACGAAAAGATATTTTTCGGGCTCTCGCCCCAAATGAACGTTTCTCACGAAAAGACGTTTTTCTCATGAAAGCATGAAATGAATTGAAAAGAAATGAAAAGAAGTTTTTCCATGAAACGAATGAAAGAAATGAAAAGAAACGAAATGCATGCTCATGCACATGAAATGAATGAAAGATGCAGCTCTCTAAAGCTGCCATGAATGAATGAATGTAAGAAAAAATGAAAGAAAGGCATGAGCATGTATGAATGTATGAAGCTACGTAACGGCCACATGAAATGAATGAATGGGGTACCCAAATGAATGAATGGGCAGATTGCAATGCCGGGCGGTAGTATCTGGTAGTGCACCTAGTGCTGCATCCCTGACAGAATGGGGTTCCAACACGTGGTCACGGGCGAATCCATCGGCCATAGGGCCGCTAACCCTAGCACGCGGGGCGTAACAATGTGCACTAGCCTATGAAAGTGATAAGAAAAGAATGTATGAATGCATGGCATTCTTTAAGAAATGAAGGCAGTAACGGGGAAACATTTTACGAAAAGAAAAGCATGTTTAAAGATGAAAATCCCCGTCTACTGATGTTTACGAATGAAAGCATGTATGCATGTACGTATAGTATGTATAGAATGATGAATGCATGACTGAAAACCAATGTTTTTATATTTTAACGGTATGAAGTAATGCTTACTGAGTATTCGACTCATTTTAGTTTTTATGTGTGCCCCTCCCCCCTCACAGAAACTGAATGAGCAGTACGTTCAGGAGGGACACAGCCAAAGGAGAAGGGCACGGAAGTCTAGGCATGAGGGTTTTAAATGTAAGAAAGGCCTTTTTATTTTAAAGATTTATATTTTTCACTCTTTTAACCCACAAACCTCTTTTATTATAAAAGCACATTTTATTTTATAACGTAGAGTCTTGCACCCTGGGAATGACAGTAAAATGTTTTAAAGAGGACGGTAATTCCCGTCGTATTTTCTAAAATATTTTGTAAAAAAAAAAAAAAAAGACCCACCATAAGGACGGGAGTTACATGGGCTGTTTGTCACTCCTACTTGTGACAACCCCCAAACTTGACTGTTTGTTGAATCATTTGAATGATGGCCAGCTTAATTTCGAAGTTATTGGCATGTATAGATGGCCACCTTATACTAGATGTCGCCCCATTCACAGAGGGCAAAGCGTAGTCCCTCAAAACTTTATTATCTTGATCGGCCTTGGTGAATGCAGATGCGGTAGCCTCTTGCTTTTTCTTTTTATTGATTCTATGTAAAGTTCTTTCAATCTCGGAATCGAAAAGTGTAGGCTCTAATGGTTTAGATTGGGGTATATACTTTCAAATCCTGAAATAGAAATAGAAGAAAAGCAAAATTGAGGTCTATTTAAACAACTTTTAAAAATAAATAAAATCAAATCAAAATTAGTAACAATCTAGCTAATAGCAATATTAATAACAAATAATTAATTCCCATTAACTGCGCCAAAAACTTTTTATGATGAAAATATCTACAAGTGCATAAAATCGTAACAAGTAGTAAAGTGTCTTAAAGAAAACAGATGTCAAACCCACAAAGATTAATTATGCTATTGAGTACTAAAATTTACTAAATTAATTACTATTTACAAAACCGAAATTTAAAAAATAGATAATCTAAATTAAACTGAAGAAAAGAGCATTAAATTTAAGATTTTAAAGATAATAAGAATATATCTAAAGTGGTTGATTTCACCTAGCGAATCCTACACAATTTATTTTTCTTTATTATAGAAGTCTAATTATCCCAAGTTGATGATAAAAATCCCTTAACTATTCAATACTAAAAATTTCTCCAATAAATAATTTCATATCTCTATGTGAATTTAATTAACTAGAAATTCATTAAATTTTTTTAATTTTTCTTAAAAATTACACTAATCATAGTAAAAATATCTCTATTTTCGCTAAACTAATGGTGCTTAATCCTAGAGCTCTAATCCCAAATTACCTCTCCGTCTCATTGCGATTCAATAGATTGAATAATAATTAGCTAGAAAATTGTAAGCATTAAGAATAAAGAATAAACACTCAATCATGAAAATATTAAAAATAAAATAACTTGGAATATAAATAGTGTGTTCAATAGATTAAAAGTTCTAGAAAATAAAATTAGCTCATAATGAAATTGAAAAGAAAAATAATAAAACTAATATTCTTCGTTGGAGCTGATTGATGAACATGCTCTCTCGCCTCTGCCCTCCAGATCTGCCTCCTCAAAAGAAACTTAAAAATAACTTTTGGACTATTGGAGTCTAAAACTAAGATTCCCTCCTCTCAATTCCATGCCAATAATATGCTTATATATGGTAGAAAGAAACCCTAAGGTTTTTTGATTTTTGCCTAACTTTTAGGACTTATCTTGGCATCCGCATACTTGCTTCAAAAGTTTGAATTTTGAAATTCTTATTCGAGACAAAGTATTAGCCCTTTTCGATAGCTTTCCAACCCATTAAGCATCAAATCAATCCAAAATGTGAGTAGGAAGTTGCGGTCCAAATACTAAAGTATGTTTAAGCTATCCCTAGCACATTTTGAATTTGAATTTCTTATGAATTCCCTCTGTGATTTCTTTTTCTTTTTATTTTTTTCTGGAACTTTTTATTTTCAAACCCCTCCTTTCATATCTGTAGTTCATCTAATCCATTCAAAATTGATTCTCTTTTCAAATTTTAAAACAAAAGTTATTCCCCATATCTGCTACTGAAAATTAGGAATTCTTGGCTTCCTAACTTCCATATGGATTTAGAGCATTAGAAAAATATATTTTAGAGTTGGGTCCTTCATAAAAGTTTTAGATATATTTCTCATCTTTCTAATTCACCTAAGTTTACTTTATTCTGACTTCTATAACTCTAGATACAAGCTAGAAACCAAAATAAGGTCTGGGCTGCAATAAACTTCTAGATAGATTGAGACTTCTTTGTTTCTTCTAAGTTTTGAACTTCAAAATGGCAGAACTGGGTTTTAAATTCTCATAAAAGTTTTAGGTCTACCTCTTAGCTATCTACCAAGATAAAAAACACCTGAAACAGAGGTGCGTAGCTTCAGTTAGAACTCAAAAACCAAATAGTATTATGTTTTGATTAGATAATTTCAACCTAATTCACTAATTAAACACTTGCAATATACCAAGAATTCTCATGAATTAAATAAATTTAAAACACACCTAAAATTCCTGACAAACGAGCTAAGAATCATGCAAAGCACTTGAATCTTGAACAATTAAGCATAAGAAAATGTGTGAATTAAATTCGCAATCAGTCATTAATTATCAAGCATGAAAGATTAGAGAAGCAAGCCCATTGCTAATCCTATTAGAGCCTTTAGAACTTTAGAACATTAATGGGCCAAGTCTTAAAAGCCTTAAACCATGCCTTATAGGAGTACAAGTTTGCGTAGGATAGCCTTGGCCTAAGTATGGGGAAGGCATAAGGCATTCTGAGCCAAGCATGGTATAGGTTTGACCCATGTCCCAATTATGTCAAAGTAAGCCTTTCAAGCCTTCATTTTTGTGGATCTTGAGGCCTCTCTTAATCCCTCAAAATCTGGAAGCAATGCCCCCATCCACTTAAACCCAAAGCCCTTGGACCATTAACCCACACTCATGGCCCTTTCAAGCCCCATAAGGCCCAAAGCCTTGTTTTGCTTCTTTTCACTCTTCAAATTGAAGTTCAATACACCATGCCATGGGTTTCTTCAAGACCATTTCATATCCTAAGTATCCAAATTAATTTTTGAAATTGGGTTAAGACCATTAATCAACTTACCCAAGATTAGTGATCTTTAAACCATATTTCAGAGCTTAATTTTCTTTCTTAATCTTTTTAGTCTTGTTTATCTAAAATTTTCTTGTTTCATTATTCAATTACATCATTCTTAAATCATATTAGGATTTTAAATAAACCTTCACACATGTTCTTAGAAGAAATGACATATCAAAACCCCAAATTACACCAATCGGCACACATGTGTGCCCTTTGTGTGCATGGACTATTTTGCACTTAAAAGCCCAATCTTTTTTCTTTTTTTCTTTTTTTTTGCCTTTTTATCAAATTCACTATGGTCTTTAAACACCTCATATGATCGCTTTAGCCCCAGACCAAGCCTTAGAAGAATTTGGTATCAAAAACCAAAACAAACCACCAAAACCAATTCACCTTGTACACTAGTTGGATGTGAACTGAACTGGTTGAGTTTCAACTCCCTTCTGGCCATGGTTGAGCCACCACCCCATGCTACCTCCATCACCACCCAATCCCCAAGAGGACCTCGTGTTCAATATGAGCTTTTGAACAATTTTTCCCACCCAAAGAATGCACCAAACCGAAGGCATCCAAGCCACTTCATTTTGGCAACCACTTCCCTTCACCCCTTTCATTTGAGCTGCCAATTTATGATCACTTGGCAGCCAACAAGAACCCTTCCCTCACCTAAAAAGCCTTCCAATAATGGCTTATGACCTGCACAAAGAAACCATGAAGATGAGACAAGAGGTTGAGTCAAGGCTATGATCAAAACTGCCCATGAAAACCACCTTGAAACCCGTCAACCTCATGTTTGGTTTTTGTTGGGTTTTCTTCTCTTCCTTCTGAACCACGACCTGACCAGAACTCTTAGGATCAATGTAGTACCTGAATTGATGAAGTCATGGTGATTTAGGATACTATTCACTATGCACAAGTGACACAAGATGATGAAGTGCAAGCTAAAATTTCAGCTACTTACACCACCACCCCTCCCCCTTGGCTGCCTATAAAAGCACCTCCACCCTCTCATTTCCTTCACATCTCATCTCCTGATCCACTTGAGCATTGAGAGCCATCTTCTCCCTTATTTTGAGAGAAACCGAAAAGGTGTGTGTGTGTGCGCGCGCGCGCTTGAGTGTTCTTGAAGTTCTTGTGAGTTCTTGTGCTAGAAGGTTGAGTAGGTTACAAAATTTGTAAGTTTTCTTTTCCTAGATCTTAGTTTACATGTCAAGTCTTGTTTCGAAGTGTTGGAGTAATTTTGTGGTTAAATTTGGAAGAGGTTACCATCCTTAATTCAAAATCGGGTTCATTAATAATGGTTTAAGTGTTTAAATTGTTTTAAGTAGAAATTTTAGCTATGGCATGCCTTAGCATATTTTGATATGATTTATTAATGTCTTAGAATGATCATGGAAGGTTTAATTTTTTATTAGAAGCATGCCATGATAGGTCTTAATTCTATCTTGTGTTGATCATTCAAACATGCATGGGTTTTAAGTAAGTGTGTGATTAAGACATAAAGTTTTATTTCTTCCACCTAGGCTTAGTGATTAAGTATTTAGAAAACCTTTTGATTTGGATAAGAATGAAAGGACGTGTTTTGGGTGAGTTTTGAAAGCATGCCTTTGTGATTTACACTAGGAACATAAAACTTGATTAATGGAGGATTAATGAAGATTAAGGTTTTTTAGCCATGATTAGGTGATGGGATGAACTTGCTCAAGAATTGACTTTTATCATATCATTAAGGAATAGAGTGATTGTTTATGACTAAAAAATAAATTGCATAAGCATGCATTCACAGGGATCAATAGTTGAAATACATATACACATGTCAAGAAATAAATTTTTTAACATAACATGAAAAATAATTTTCGTCATGACCCCAAAGACTAGATTGAGAATTATTCTAGTAGAACTCTTTTGTCTACTCTGGAGTGTTAACCCCTGGGTTGACGAAAAATAGTCAACGGGTTTCGAATGAGTTCTTTTTAAAGAACGCTGGAGCGAAGTCAAATGTTATGACACCTAAAGCTGGTGAGTGTACATGTTATGATGTTATGTTATGTTACCAATGCATTGAGAACGAGTCCGTAGACAACATAGTTTCAACGTAAGTTGTACCACAGTCACCAGTAAGTACTGACGATGCATATGGGGGACTGTAACGATAACACACGTTATGATGCTACAATTAAATATGAATTGCTAATAATAATGAAATGTTATGATTATTTTTTTTCAATAAAGTGAAAAATGTTCTCTGTACAAAAATGTGTGTGTCTCAGTTTTTTAAAAATGTTGAGAAATCTTGATGAGTGACACACTAATTTTTCACATTTCATGCATTTCATATTTATCATTCTTCATGCATAATTTATTTTTGTGCACATTGGTTGTTTAACTTACTAAGATTTCAAGTAAATCTCACCTATGTGGACATATTATCATTCCACTCAGAATGATAAAAGTTGTATCAAGACTTGAGGAAGAGGGACTAGATGGAACAATGGATCCAACTAATTGAGGAGGAGCCAGACCTCGAGAAAATACTGGACCTTATCCTAATGTTTATAACACTAGTCATTCGTGCTCTAGAGCGCATGAAGCAGTTGATCTAGCTTTAGAGACTTTTATGATGATTATTTGTACTAAGATTATGCTACTATTTGCTTAAACTTATGATGGTTATTAATGTACTGGAATGTTTTTTGTTAGCATAAGTTTTATTTTCACCCTTAATCCACTGCGAATATTGCATTTTGTTAGTTGTACTTATAGGATGCATTGTATATTAATTGTCATGTAAAGGGAATATGTAACTTTGTGTTATATATCCCCACACTCTAAGTCTATGTTCCATCCCAAGCGAAGGTTGGGTCACACCCATCATACATATCCATCGGGGGGGGGGGGGGGGCTTTGAACTTGGGTGGGAACGGGACGGCCATCACTTCCACGCTATAGGGTAGGTCTGTACTGCTTAGAATTTGGTCCACAGAAGACAACTCTCCTATTTTCTTTGCCATTTCTTCATATTTGTCCTTGAGGCCTTGCAGCTCATCTCCCATTCACTTTCGCTCCTTGCCCTCGAGTCATGCCCCACCAACAGCTTGCAGCTCCCATTTCGTTTTCTCGACCTGGCACTCTTCGAATTCAACATTCTTCTGCCTCAATTCCTTGTTCTCTTGCCGTAGGGCTTCGGCGTTGGAGGTCAACTTTTTCACTAGCTCCTCCATTTCCACAATTGTCCCTTCAATGCTCGTCGACGAGGTCTCTTGTTCTTGCCTTGCGCAAGAGCGCATAGTGGCCGGCATACAAAAAGTACACTATCATTTTTAGGCAAAAAAAAATTTGGATCTCATAGACAGCGCCAACTATTAATGCATGTTTTGTAGCTGCCACTTGTAATTGTGGCCTGGTACATGCAAAAAAATGGGTGCTTGGCTGGAACCGGGGGGCCTTCAATGCCAGAGTTAGCATCGCAGAGAAGTTAAGGCAAGGAATGAGAGGGCAAAGGTCGAGAGTTGGTATTGAGTATCTAACCCCTTCCCGTCATCAACCTTCTCCCTTTTATAGCTGTTCCCTTGTGGGGTTTCTTGGTGATTGGTTGTCTCGGCCTTGGATGTTGTGACGTTGCATTTAATGCAGCTATCTTTGTTAGCTACAGGAGCCTGACCTTGAGGCCGGCCACTCTCAGTCGTATTTAATGATGTCGATCTTGTAGGGGACAGGATCCTAACCTGTCCACCTCTCATTAATGCTTGAGGGTTGGCGGACCCGTCGGTTCCTTATCCCTCCCTCGGATATTTGGGCTTGGGCATGACCTAGTTGAGTCCAAAGCTCCTTTCCAATATATTATAGATAACTTGATCGTAGTGCTCTTGTAGAATTATACTGCCTCCAAATTTTAAAATGTACTAAATTTATTGGAGATTTACTCTAAAAATACAACGATAGAATTAATCTTCTTTTAGGTGCAGATAATGTCGCATTTATAAGAAAATCATGGCTTTTCAATGGTTAAACGACACATTTAACAACGTGCGAATTATAACCAATTGACACGATCCTTCGTTTAGCCCTGATGCGATTTTTTAGCACTGATCCAAGAGGCATACACCGGTTACGTATTAATTCAGTACATGGGCTCCAACGTCGTTGTTCTTTTGTTGTAGATGGAATTACAAGTTAAGAATACTCACCCTTAAAAACTTCTCCTTCCAAGTTCTTTTTGGGGGCTAGAATTCTTCTGTTGACTAAGCTCTCATGGGAAATACCTAGATGGGGTTTAGATAGTGAATTGGGATAAGATAAGTTGAGATAAAAGTTAAAAATTAAATAAAATTTTATTAGAATTTTATTTTTTAATATTATTATTCTTTTGAAATTTAAAAAATTAAATTGTTTATTACATTTTGTGTGAAAAATTAAAAAAATCATAATGATGAGATAAGATAAGATGAAATGAAATGTTTTATCCAAACAGGGTCTTAAAAGGCTATTAGGTAGATCTTTAACAAGCTAGAGCACTGGCATTTGGCTAAAGAGCAGTGCTACTCTGCCGCCTGAGTAGCACCGCTTCATTTGACCACTATGCCAAATTGGCCTCTTTATTTTTTTTAATTTTTTTTTCATATTTTTTTATCATTTTAAAATATTTTTAAAAAAAATAAAAAAAATATTAATACACTAATAGTCACTTCCTTAACTATTAGATAAAGAAAAAAAATTAAAATATATAAAGTGTCAAAATGAGAAGATAAGTAAAATAGGCAAAATAGCATTTTTCTTTAATTAAAATACCAGTTTAGCTATTAATTTAGCTAATTCCTCCATAATTGAGGCAACATTGAACTAGCTAAATGAAAGTTATCCAATAGATTATCTACAGTAAATTCATTTCTCAAGTCCTAGATGGTACTTGCACTGTTGCTAAGTCATCTGTTTTTTTTATTATTTCCCAACCCTCATTTCTTTCCCGCGGCTTGACCGATCTCTCCCTTCCCTCTGTGTTTTTTCCATCCAGCTCCTCCCTGTTGTCATAAACAACTCCATCGAAGACAAGTGCCCGTCGCCATAAACAATGTCGTCAGCAGCTCTTTCCCGCAGCTCCTCGGAGCTTCTCTCCAGAAACTGTCTTCAGAAGCAACAAGGTAAATTTCTATAATTTCTTCTCCTCCATTTTTGGGTTTCTTTGCGTTTTATTTTGGTCAAATCTAAATGTGGAAGAGAATTAGCGTTGGATTTTATTTTGGTCAGATCTTTGGATTTCTTTGGGTTAGGAAAGAAGAATGAGGTATTTTGGTTTCTGTCTTTTTGCAATATATGAATATATGAATGAGCTAGGGTTGGTGTTGGTTTGAGCTATTTTCGTTTAACTGTGCAATAGATTTGGTTTGTGTTATTTTGCAATAGATGGTGGATCTATGTTCTTGCCATTGATGTCTCAAAATATTTGTGCCATTGATGTCTCAAAATTGATGCTAGTGTCTGAAAATATTCCGTATAAACATCGAATGGAGAGAAGAAAGCTGGCCGCTTCTACACGCTAGTTTTTTTTTTTTTTAACCTTACTTCTTGTTCCTTCTATGTAATCTTTGTACACAATTCAAGCTTCAAAATACAATGATTAAAACTTAACTAAGTACCCAGGATATAAGCCTTCCTTTCTAAGAAACATACAAATATGCCCAAAATATTTTTTTTGTATGTTTGTCAAAGCTTTTTCTCCGTCTCCCTAGTAGTGCCATTGAAACCCCCCCCCCAACACACACACACCTGATGTTGTTGCTGTTGCTGTTGTGTAACTCAACCTCCCACCTTGCCTTGACTATGACTCCATCGTGCACTGGTATGTACTCCTAATCACAACAAAACAGTGTCATCATTTACAACCAAACAACCCATATAAGAACCATATACCTAGTAGTGATTCTTATATATAATTGCTATCTGTCTTTATAGTGCATTGAAAATTGATGCTAGTGCTATCTGTCTGAAAACTGATGTCTCTTTCAAGCAAATAAATTCAAGCACTAACTTTTAAGTGCCTTGTTCTTGTTGGTTGCAATAAAACAGATGTTAATGCTTCTTTTCATTTCCAGACTTTTTAAGTGCAGCCATCTAAAAATATATTATACTGTTAAATCTGATATATTGGCATCAAGAGCATCGAGTGGTATTTTCAAGCCAGAACATCTACCACGTCCATGCCATATATTTAATAAGAGATGTGAATTATATAAGATTCTCAATGACATTTATATGTGCAAATTCTTTGTTGCAGCTCACTACTGTCACATTGCAGCTCATTACTGTATTTTCATTGCACTTCTCACAATTTTTATTGGATTAAGAACACTTCTCACTTTGCACCCTTTGTTATTATTATGTTTTTACAGCTTCAATGTCATTACTGTTATAGAATATGTTTAAGGTAGTAGGAGACCTTTTTTATTGGCTGCTATTTTGTGGTCTTTTCAGATTTTGGGCTGCTTTTGTTGTTGCTTATAAAAAGGAAGCTGTTGCTGTTAACTTGGATGTATAGCTTGATGCCCTTTCCTTAATGCTTTAATGGACTTCTTAATGCTTTTTTTCATATTCTTATAGATCCACGTTATGCACACATCTGTTGCTACTGCCTACATATGACTGCCTACAGATTTGATGCATAAAAAATGAATGTTCATCCAAAATTGTTTCTCTATTTGACTGCATTTGGGATTGTGAATGTGCATAATAGTTGTTTTTGTTAACATTTACAAAAACTGTCAACTACAGATGCAAGAAGAGTCTAATATTAAGTTCCTTACTGGAGAAAAGTCAATCTAGACTAAATATTGGACTAAAAAAAATGACGGATGGGAGTAGTGGGGGTCCAACGTTGAACGAGTGTACTAAGTATAATCCCGATGAGTGTAGAAGGAAGTTAACTCGTATGGTTATTATAGACGAGCTACCTTTTCAGTTTGTGGAGGGGAGAGGATTCCAAGAACTTGTCCAAGAATTGGAATCTAGATTTACTCTTCCTTCCCACCACACTATGGCAAACGATATTAAAAAGATATACAGAAAAAATAAAGATGTTTTGAGCGGCCAATTGACGGGTTTGGTAGTTTGTCTCACTACTAATACTTGAACTTCTATCCAAAATATGAATAACATGTCTTTGACTGTGCATTTTATTGATTCTGAATGAATTCTTCACAAAAAGATTATTAAGTTTTGTTAAATAACTTATCACAAGGGTGAGACCATTGGGAAGGCCTTAGAGGCCGCAATAAAGGAGTGGGAGTTGGCACAGGTTTTGACAGTTTCGGTTGATAATGCCTCGTCTAATGATATCGCCTTGGGCTATCTGAAGACTTATCTTAGATAGCAAATAAGACATTCTTGGATAGTGAATATTTGCATGTTAGATGTGTTGCACATATCTTGAATATAATTATGACTAAGGGGTTGAAATATGTTGATGACACGGTTGCACGAGTTAGAATAGCTATGAAATTGGTGAGGTATTCTCCTTTTAGATTGGAGAAATTCAAGATTGCTGCGAAGATTGCAAGCATAACATCGAAAAAGGGTCTTTGTATTGATGTTCTTACCAAATGGAACTCAACCTTCTTGATGTTGGAAGCAATCCAAGAATATAAGGCAGCCTTTCAATTATTAGGTGATGAAGACATTCAATATGTCAAATACTTTGATGAGCGCGGTGGATTAGGAAAGTCTAGTGATGATGTTTGGGAGGTAGTTTCTACTTTTATTGATTTTCTCGGACTTTTTTACGATGTCACATTGAAGTTATCTGATTCTTTGTACCTTACATTCCATGAGTTTTGTCAACAAATATCTAGGGTGAAAGAAAAATTAGATATGTGTAGGGGTTCTAATTTAAGGATGAAGGGGATGACATTGACCATGAGGGTCAAATATGACAAGTATTGGAGAGATTTGAGTAAACTAAATATTTTGTTATACGTGACTATTATTCTTGATCCTTGTCTGAAAATTTTAGGCATGTTATATGGTTTGGGACTTACGCACGATCAAGCATGAGTTGATCTTATTGGTGATATAGCCCAAAATACCCTAACTAAATTGTATGATGAGTTTAATACGATTAAGGGTGGTATTGCATCTACTACACCTACACTTACCCCAAAGTCTCCTCCAGACACCGGGCCAACAAAGAAGCGTAGATTGGCGTGGACTAAGACCCTCGCACAGAATTTTACACTAGTCCGTCAATCTACGGAGGTGGTTTCGGAGTTAGACAACTATTTGTCTGAGGATCTTATTCAAGATGATGATGATTTCGATATATTAGGATGGTGGAAGGCGGTAGCAAAGAAATATCCCGTCCTTTCTGAGATGGCCCGCTGTATTTTGGCCATCCCTATCAGCACCATTGCCTCAGAGTCAGCCTTTAGTACCAGAGACGCATATTGGATCATTTCCGTAGTTCATTGTCTCCTACAACTGTGGAGGCATTGATATGCACACAGAGTTGGACGATAGGAAAGGATATTCACGTTCCAGATGTTTTAGATTTTAAAGAGATCGACGAGGAGGAGGGTGACGATTAGTCTAGATCTGGACCACTTGGTAATTGTTGTTTTTATTTTATTATTTTGATTTATTTATATTCATTTCGATTTCATTGGTATTAATTTTAGTATTAATTGTTGTAGCAACGCATGAGATGACTCAAACGACGTCTACCTCTGCTGCAATATGAATATATGCTCAAACCTCAAATCTCAGAGTTAATAAAAAGACTACCTGCCCGGGCCACCCCAAATGTCACGGTCAAAGACTCAAAACAATTCTATCTTTAGAATATTGCAATTTGAATCATTTGTATATATTATGTATTCAATGATTTGTAATGTTGATACAATGTCCTTTGGACACTTTTATGTTTGTAATTTTGTGATTCTTTAGCCTTTTACTTTTGTAATAGCTTAGTTATTATTATTAGTTTATTAGGTAGTAGATTAGTAGTCTATAGTAGTACTTCATTTGCTTTAAATTAGTAAATTTGTATCATGTATATATTATTTTTATTCATGTAATATTATTTTTTTATTTTTACTTCTAGTTTTATTTTTTTATTTGCTCTAAATTAAGATGAATATTATTTTTTTTAATATTATTATTGTTTTAAGATATAAAAAAATTAAATTTTTTATTATATTTTGTGACATGAAATTAAAAATATATATATAATGATTAAATAAGATGTGATGATTAAATGGGAAACTCTAAATTCAAACGAGGAGACTTCGGTTACATTTGGGTAATTATGTATTTTCAAATATTATGTGAATAGTAGTAAAAAAAATAATGAAAAAATAATGATAGAATATTAAATAGAAGTGAATAGTAGTGAAAATTAATAATAAAATAATAAATAGTAATTAGATATTATAAGAATACCTTAAATATTTTCAATACCCAAGATATTCTAGTGTTCAAGTGTGAGGCTTCACGTCCTTACTTTGTTTTCATTTTCAAATTCGTTATCATCAGTGTTCAACTTCAACATGTTTTGAGTCTAATTAATTATCTCTAAGTTCTTAATTATGAATTTTATGCTTTTAGATGTTACAAATTCTAGGGGTTCAAGAAGTTTCAAGCGACCATTTTGTTCAGTCCACGTATCAAAATGATCCTTCAGTTTAACTTTTCTTGGTATAGTGACGAGAAATTCTGACGTGGTTCATAGGCAATTATAAAAAGACGTGTCGTATCGATATTAATTAGTTGTTTAAAGGGTAGCAATACAGTTACATTGTGTATTTTTTTCATATATTTTTTTAATTGTCTTTAATATTTTAAAAAAATTTACAATATTATTAAAAAGGATGTTACTTCCATAGAGAGCCCACCGAAACAATCACCAAATATGCAAAAGAAAAATTATTATTTTTTATCATTCCAAATATATTTTTATATTCATTAAAAAAATTAAAAATATAAAAATCAAACATTTATTTTAAAATCCTTACTTAAAAATTAAGTAAAAAAATAAAATAAAAATAAAAATTTAATCGGTGGCTACCACCTTATGTGAAAAAAGTATATCTTATTAAAAAATATTTCTTTAATCACGAGTAAAAAATAAACTGCCGCCACCTATCATCGGAAACTTTTATTAGGACATATATCATTCTCCTTTTTTAAAATAGCAGTGATACTCTCCTGCTTCAGACTTATTGCTAGTTATATAAATATATATATATATATTTAAATATATTTAAATATATTTAAAAAATAAAAAAATATATCAATATACTTAAAATTACTTTATTAATCATTAAATAAAATAAAT
Organism: Cyclocarya paliurus; assembly: GCA_029856935.1. Classification (NCBI taxonomy): domain Eukaryota; kingdom Viridiplantae; phylum Streptophyta; class Magnoliopsida; order Fagales; family Juglandaceae; genus Cyclocarya; species Cyclocarya paliurus. Next base: position 26,472,717 of record CM056945.1, on the reverse strand, counting down.
TTTTACCAAGCGATACATTTAAGCTGTACACTTAGATAGATAAAATAGTTTTTCTCTTTTTTAAAATAAAAAAATACACAATCAATCTGTCACATCAACGTAGAATGAAAAATGATGCAGCTACTATGCCGTCCAATTTGATTGTTGGACGGTAAAAGTTTTTTTTTTTGTTTTTTTATAATTTTTAAACATATTTAAATATATTTCAAAAATAAAAATAAAAATACACCAATGCATTTAAAATTAATTCCTTAATCACTAAATAAAAAAAAAATGACGAGCAGTCAAATAGAGATGTTAAAATGGATGGGCACACTAGTGTTTTCCAATGAAAAAAAAACATAATAAAATCACACAAAAAAAAAACTAAAACAACGTAAAATAGTAATAAAAAAATCTAAAATATACACAGACGCGGGTGGCCATTGTACGAATTCTTTTTCCAAATTAGTTAAAATCTTGTCTTCCCTATCGAACCTTCTGTCAATGGTCAACATTATAACGCTAACGATTAGTCAACATTTTGTAGCCAGCCATCAAGAGGTTACGTTGGTATTCAATTCAAAACAATCATTTTCGAATCTATTCTCGCATTATTTAATTTAAACATATATAATGCTTCAACTCTTTTTATCTCAATATTCAGATGTATTGCCATACATACATACATATATGTATGTATGAATATAAAAAGATCTTGGTTCCTAAAACACATGCAGCATATTAAATCTCTAATAAATATATTAAGATCCAACACATTCTTTTAACTCGGTTTATTTGATAATTCAATTATTTTCGATACTTTTAGATTATTTTATTATTATTTATAAAGTTATTACTATTTAAAAATTATTATTACTATTCATAAATTATTTTATTAATATTTACAGATGATCTGAGATACTCTCAACGTCTAAATAGAATCTAAAACTCTCAAATTATGAGCATAAGTTTAATAATACATGATAGTATTTTATAAAATAATAATATGAAATGATATGATTGTGAAATTTATTCGTAACTGTAATAATTTTTTTTTCAAATAATACCTTTGATTTCTTCTATGCATATTCACAAGTCTCGATTATCTGATTGGACGGTGATGCTAGTAGAATATTGTGTCAGTATCAAGTCGTTGTCTTCGTTTCGGTCAAGTGAAAACGCTTGAGTTGTGAGGTGTGGACTCGTGGAGTTAGGAACCCAAAGTCCTCCATGTTAAAATATCATATTCATGTAGTAATGCCCTATTATTTGTCTCTCTCGTAATATATAAATCGAGATAAGAGGAAGTGGTTCGCATAGTGATCGACCAAAACTTGAGAGTAGTTTGGGATCTGGGAGTCAGGATCGGAGGAAATGAAAACGTGTCCTGAGGTAACTCTGACCTCTAAGAATGAGCTTAGGATGCCGGTTGTGGGCATGGGAACCTCATCGTATCCGCCTGCCGATCCAGAAACGGCAAAGGCCGCAATCATAGAGGCAATAAAAGCAGGGTACCGACACTTTGACACCGCCTTTGTTTATGGGTCGGAGCAGCCTCTGGGCGAAGCAATTGCCGAAGCTCTGAGGCTCGGCCTCGTGAAGTCCAGGGACGAGCTCTTCATCACCACCAAGCTTTGGGCTGCCTCTGCCGAGCGTGATCTTGTCGTACCGGCTATCAAGATGAGTCTTAGGTATCATTATTTTTTGTCTTGCCTTACTTTTTTTTTCTTCGTCATAATTACTGGGCCAGCCTTTCTTTGACTGTGATGGAGCAGTAGCATGAAGTTCGATCCCATGCATTCCAAGATTCCAAATCCTAATGAAATGAGGCTTTAATTGAGGGGCATTGCTAGATACAGTCCCCGTTCGGAGGCTTGCGTGCGGACGAATGGGCTTTTGGTCATTTACTCCTCAAATTGATTTGAAATGTCAAAAAGGTCCTTAACAATTAACATATTTTACCTTCAGCGATTCTTCTTCCCTCCAGCGATTCTCTCACCCTTCAACTCTTTCTTCTCTCACCCATCTCCACCTACTCTGCATCTTCTTCATCTTTTCCCCCTATAAAAGAAATTAAAGCTATAATATACTTGGACAAATAACTTAACCCAAAAATTGGACACTTTGGGCTGGCTAAACTTTTTCCAAATGACATCACTCACATTAGCACAAGAATTGTTGGAACAACGTATGTTTTTTGGTTAACGTATTTTGTCTTTCAGATTTTTGGTTAACTATGATTTCATATATGAAACTGTATATTCGTTGCATCATTGAAGATTTACCTTTCGAAACTTGGTCAGTCTATAATTTTTCCTACATAATCAAAATTTCTGTAACTTCTATCTAATTTGAAGTTTTGAACTAGACGTCACCACATTCAGGGAAGAGTTTATATTGAGATTTAAATTTTACCTGGTCATGAAGGCAGATGCATAACTTGTTTTTGCTTTCCGCGGGGGCTATTTACCACCAGAATATGCCTTGGGTGGTCATTTGACCATGAAAGCCAACTTTTATAGTTTTGGAGTCCTTATACTATAAATAATTAGAAGCTGAAGCAGTGCCAAGGCAAATTGGGGAGGACGACAGAGAAATTTATGGTCAATCATCAATGCTGGTAGTAGCCTCGAACCACTCGTTTAAGAGAAATCATCCGAATCTACCATCCGAACCACCAACCCCCCCAAATAAGTGAAAACTTGTTCAACCCGTCAATTAGGAAAAAGAAAAAAAAAAAAAGAAATTCATCACCAAACAACAAAATACTAAGTCCAGAGAGCCAAAAAGCGAACGTTTTCCAAAACGAGAAATTTTCATCTTCACCTTTTGTCTTTGCACTAACTAGATTTGAGTGAAGTAAGTTTGTATGGAAGGAAACTAAAATTACACAAGACGACGCGTTGGAGAGAGAGAGAGAGAGAGACCAAATACGTGCAGGGGAATTTGGGGAGGGAGAGGGGAATAAGGGAAGGGATGTATTTGGGATGAAACGACTCGTTTCATTAATTCGTGCGCACCCAAGCCTCAACTGGGACTGCATTTAGAATTTTTCTTAATTGAGTTACTCGTCAACTAAAGATATATAGTTGAAGAGAAATGAGTTGTAATAAAAATAAGAAAATTTACCGCTCCTTACCTTATAAAAAACATATTTTATAAAAATATTTTACATTTTATATAAAAAAAATTATAAATATAGAGAAACTGATGCATAAAATTCTTTACAAAACTTGAAAAGACACATCACTCCCATAAATATTTCAAAACGGCCCTAGCGTTTTTTTCAAACTCTAATAAAAGCACTCTAAAAATTTCTCTCGACCCCAAAATATATTTTGATAATTTTTTCAAAACCTAATAAGAAATTTCATGTTTTAAAGATTTTCTATAAAAGTTTCAAGAAATTATTTCCTCAATAAACATCCCCTTGGTTACTTTTCATTATTATTAATCGGACTTTCCCTGCTATACTAGTAAAGTTTTCCCAATTATTCATCCCAAATCGTAATGACTTTTCTCACTTAATAATTCAGGTTTTGCTCTCTTTGATGGTTATGTATCATCTTAATTCTTGAAGAACCTAATTTTTTTTTCATTATTCAAGTTCATCCTGAAAAAATCCCAAAAACTAGAATAAAAATAATGGTTAAATAAAATCAACCCCGTTTCAGTTCTGTCGTATATATAGAGTAATATTTTTCCCCTGAAAGTTGAGCATCGGCCTTCTCAATAATGAATCCTTTGTAAACCATACAGGAATCTGAAATTGGACTACATTGATATGTACCTAATTCATTGGCCGTTGAGAGTGAGCCAAGAGGTGCGTAAGATGCCCATTGTTAAAGAACACGCATTTCCCTTAGATATCAAGTCAGTTTGGGAAGGCATGGAGGAATGTCAGAATCTGGGCCTCACAAGGGCCATTGGTGTCAGCAATTTCTCTTGTAAGAAGCTTGAGGAGCTGCTTTCTGTCGCCAAAATCCCTCCGGCTGTGAATCAAGTAATATTAATTAACTTGTACAAAATCTGTCCAACTTTCAGATTTTGATTCCTAATAATAGGAATTCCAAAATCTAACGGCTTACATGGTACTCCCTCGCATATCTTCTTCTTCAGGTGGAGATGAACCCACTTTGGCATCAGAAGAAATTGAGAGAATTTTGCCAAGCCAATGATATACATATTACGGCTTACAGTCCATTGGGTGCAAATGGGACGAAGTGGGGAGACAATAGGATTGTAGACTGTGATGTCCTCGGAGACATTGCTAAGGCTAAAGGCAAAACTACTGCCCAGGTACGCCTTTTATTTATTTTTCCCCCCTTTTATGAGCCCTTTTTAGAGAGAGAACACAAGATTTTTCACCAAGCAAAACGATTTTTTTTTTTTTTTATTCTTGTTTCGATCAAATTACTTTTAGGGTTTACTAGATTTATGAGGAAAATCTTGTCTATTTGTTTATTTTTTCCAAAAAAGTTCTGGTGTTCTCAATTATTATTTTTACTTACGAGCTGGAAAAGACGTTACAAAGGTAAGAGAAATGTCTCATCACAATTTTTTAGAACCCCAGTACTGTTCTTGCCAAGTAGTCTTCATTAATGATTTGTTATATTGGTCAATGCATTGGCTTGCAGATATCTTTGAGATGGGTATATGAGCAGGGGGTGAGTTTTGTTGCAAAGAGCTTCAACAAGGAAAGGATGAAGGAGAACCTGCAGATCTTTGATTGGTGCTTGACTGAGGAGGATTCAAACAAAATCAACCAGCTTCCTCAGCACAAGGGGGTTACTTTAGCCTCTATTTTGGGACCCCACGACCTCATACTGGAGCTTGATGCCGAGATATGATAGAACTACCCATCAACTAATAATTGAAGGACATGGGAGTGTTAGGATAGAAGGATCCACTAAGAACTAATTACTAATTATCATGGGTTCCCTTCCCAGGTCATTCCATATATTCATATAAACTGTTGGTGATGTTTTGTACTTTCTTGTTTTGGTGGAAAGGAAGAAATGATGTATTTTTCTATGGATCCACCTAGATAAAAGAATAGTTCGTTGTTGAATAAAGGATATTATATTTTTATCAGTCTAAAAATACAAAAGAATCGCAATATTTATACAATTAACCGCACATTTTTGTAATCACTGTGAGCTGCAAGAAATGAGATTACTTGCCGAGAGCTGTACATTTCCGGAATTAGCCGGGACGTTGTTCCTGAACACTCGCTGCCAATAAAAAGGTTTTTTTTTTTTTATAAGGATATCTGTAAGAAAAATACAGCGGAAAGTACCTCAAGCTCAGCTTATAAAATTGCTCCACGAGTTTCTCCAGATCGACCAAAAACAAGCTTTTCCTCTTAGTAGTAAAGTGTACTACGTAGTTAAAAACTAGAGTAACACTTAACAAATCTACAGCCTAAAAACTATTTCAAGAGAGAACAAATGAGAGAGAGATTTTTTTCTAAATCAGAATGGTGCCAAAACCTTCTTGAAAGGGACTATATATAGTCCACCAAAGGCTAGCCATTACACTGCAAATAAATGCAGTGTAACGGCTTGTAACGTATGGCATTAAGCCATGCGTTACAAGACATGTAACGTATGGCTTAATGCCATACGTTCATGTTTTGAAGGGAGGGGGTCAGCCCACGTGGGCGCCCCTCCTTTCACCTGCTAACATCTCCCACTCGCACACAGTGGGCATGATCCCAGGTCTGCATCTCTCTAATGTTCTCAATCTTATTCATACAAGTAAATAGGTCGTGCGACCACCAAGCACATCTGTAGAAAGGTGGGAGTACATACACCAAATCTCTCCCAGAGAAGACCAGCATAGTAACATCCCTAAAGTGTCTGGTCGTGTTCTAGACTTATTCAATCGTATTAAGATCAAGCATTTTCGAACCCTCTTGAGTTAAAAAACTCAGAACAATGCTTGACTACTTTCAAATCATTTCAATGTGTTCACAACCTTAGCCGCTACCAAGATGTAGCGTCATAGTTTGACGTCAGCAAACACTATCGAAGATACGATATCATAGAATCTTCCCTTTGCACTCATATCACTCAATTTTAGTCGAATCGCTTTCCCAGCGATGCCTCTTTAGACAGTATTAACCATGACCATAGACAGCATGCCAAAGTAGCAGACATCACAACCTCCATCTCGTGACACAGTCAAAGGTAAAGGACACTTAATAAAATGAGACTCACACAATGAGAAAGAAGGGAACCTTTTACTCACTTACCCATAAGGTCGTATAAGCACATGTAGTATGAAACACATGTTATGGTGGATTTCTCTTTCTCAAAGAGCATATGTCTAGATCAACACCGTACAGATCTTGGTCTAGTCGCTCCTTAGGCGTCTAACCCGAGTTCCTCAATTTGCACGCCTCCGAGGCGTCAAAGAGAATCTCGCATCTGGCTAACTACAGGCGACATGGATGGTGGGGTAACCCATGCATAGTCCATTCAATAAACCTCATCTTAGCTCCCACTAAGGCGACATACTTTGTATCAACGTACTTATCCCTTTGGACAAGTACCTAGGGACACAATGTCTCATCTCTACTCGCTACTCAAGCGCTAGAGGCGATCGCTCGTGTGAGTGAGTCAATCTAAGCCTGTTGACATATCTTGTGTGTGTATTAGAAAAAAAACAATACGATAAAGATAAGAACTGAACCATATTGTATTAATATCCCAAAGGAAATGTTACATCTCAATGTCATTTGTAATACAAATTACATTTACAATCTACGTAGTCCTAGATTCCTAACATGAGCCTCAAAGATATCTCTTGCTATAGGCTTCGTTAAGGGATCAGCAACCATACGACTCGTAGAAAGATGTTTCAGAACCACTTCCTTTTGTGCTACCATGTCTCTGATGTAGTGATATCTGATATCTATGTGTTTGGTTCTTCCATTATATTTTGAGTCCTTAGCATATGCGAGAGCTGCCATGCTATCGCAGAATATCGTCACCGGATCTGAAGTATCCGTGCCAACGTCTAAATGCTTGAGGAACCTCCGTAACCAAACAGCTTCTTGAACTACTGCTGAACAAGCTATGTATTCCGCCTCCATGGTGGATAAGGCTATACAAGGTTATTTCTTACTGCTCCATGTAATGGCGCCATTGTTGAGCAGAAAGACATACTCAGTGGTTGATTTGCGCTCATCTAGGTCACTGCCCCAGTCGGCATCACTGTAACCTCTTAGCTGCAAATCTGAACCTTGATAGCACAACACATAATCCGCAGTTCCCTTGAGATATCACATAATCCTTTTGACTGCTTTCCAGTGAGCCAGTCCGGGGTTAGATTGGAATCTACTCACTAAGCCAACTGCATAGCATATGTCAGGCCGAGTACACATCATTGCGTACATCAGACTACCCACAGCATTAGCATAAGGGACACGGGCCATCTTTTCCTTTTCTCTTTGAGTCTTAAGACACAACTCTTTAGACAAATTCTCGCTTCTTGCAACAGGGGTGTCAATGGGTTTACATCCATTCATTAGGAAGCACTCGAGGACTTTCTGTATGTAAGTCTGTTGAGACAAACACAAAAGTCTCTTTGAGCGATCTCTGTAGATCTTAACTCCTAGAATGTATTCTGCCTCACCCATATCCTTCATTTCAAAATTGAAGGATAACCACTCTTTTGTGGTGACTATCAACCCTTTGTCATTTCCAGCTAGTAGTATGTCGTCAACATATAATGACAACATAATGAAACTCTTCTTGGACCTTTTGACATAGACACAATGGTCCTCTGTGATCATCGTAAACCCATTCAAGAGAATGGCTCGATGGAATCTAAGGTACCATTGCCTAGATGATTGTTTTAGGCCATATATAGATCGTTTGAGCTTGCACACTTTGCGCTCTTTACCTTTGACTACAAAACCCGTTGGTTGATCCATATAGATCTCCTCATCTAGTTCTCCATTGAGAAATGCTGTCTTAACATCCATTTGGTAGAGTTCCAAATCCATGTTTGCTACTATAGCTAGAATCAGGCGAATTGAAGCAAACCTCACGACTGGTGAAAAAGTTTCTTCATAGTCTATACCCTCCTGTTGGGTATATCCTTTCGCCACTAAGCTAGCTTTGTACTTATCTATAGATCCATCCGACTTGCGTTTGACTTTAAGAACCCATTTGTTCCCAATAGTCTTACGCCCTGTCGGTAGATCAACCAGATCCCAGACCTGATTAGTTTTCATAGACTCAATTTTATCATTAAAAGCTTTCATCCAGTCATCTTTAGTAGAAGATGAGAGAGCCTCATGAATTGTCCTAGGCTCATCATCATCATGCGGAGCTACCATAAAAGCTTCCCCTTCAATCTCAAAACGACGACAGGGAATACTTTCACGTGTGCTTCTACGCGGCTGAGCTTGTTGTGATTGATTGACAAGTGGTGTGCTCCCACTAGGATTTAAATCATTTTTATAATTTGTAGGAGGTTGAAGAATTTCTTCCTCATTCTCAACTAAATTCCTTGGAGCACTTTCCTCTTGTTCTATAATCTCATGAAGTTTTAAACTCCTATCAACCTCACCTCTATTTGAAAATTCATCTTCAATGAAATCCACATCTTGTGACTCAATCTCAGTCACACTTCTATCAGATTGTTCACCTATTAACACATACCCTTTAGAGTGTTCTGAGTACCTTATAAAGATACACTTCTTCCCTCTAGAGCCTAACTTCCCATACTTATGAGAAAGATCGTGAACAAAACTCGTTGAACCCCATGGCCGCAAGTTACTCAAGTTGGGTTTCTCGCCGGTCCATAGTTCATATGGGGTGGAAGTTACTGATTTTGAGGGCACTTGGTTAAGAATGTAGGCAGCAGTCAAGAGTGAATCCCCCCAAAAAGAAATTGGAAGGTTTGCTTGCTCCATCATTGACCTAACCATCTCAAGCAGTGTTCGATTTCTCCTTTCCGCCACACCATTTTGCTGTGGCGTACTTGGCATCGTCAACTGTCTCTTGATTCCTTTTTCATCACAGAGCTTTTTAAATTGCTCAGAGAGATATTCTCGTCCTTGGTCAGTTCTTAGAGTTTTTAAACTCTTGTCTAACTGATTCTCAACCATCCTTAGATATCGTTTAAAACATTCCAATGCTTCAGACTTATGGGAGATTAAGTAGACATGACCGTAACGTGAAAAATCATCTATGAAAGTGATGAAGTAGACACTTCCGTGTCTCGCCCTCACACTCATTGGACCACAGATGTCTGAGTGGACTAATTGCAGTGGAAAATATGCCCTAGTGGCTTTTCCAAACGATTTTCTCTTAGCTTTTCCCATTAGACAATGTTCACATGTGGGCAAGATGACCCTAGCGAGATTGCCTATCAGGCCTTCTCTAGCTAACCGAGTCATTCTATCTTGTCCTATATGGCCAAGCCTAGCATGCCATGTATGTGAATCCAAATTATCAATAGATGAAGAAAGAAAAGTAATAGATTCATTTATATTAGAATAAACCAAATCTAATATCATAAAACCGTATTGCAGAAAAGTATTGCCATAAAACACATGGCCCAAATAAAAAGAAACATTATTGTTTTAAAAAACAATTCGAAAACCAAGTTTTAATAGAGTAACAACTGAAAGTAAGTTTCGTCGGATCTCGGGAGCGTATAACACATTGTGGAGGAAAAGAGTGCGGCCACCCCGCAAGTTCAGCTTGTAGGTACCAAGTCCCAGTACTTCCACGCTAGCTCCATTTCCCACCTTGATATCACGGCTCCCAGTTGGTATCTGGCGATACTCCACAAATCCGACTCTGTCTCGCGCTATGTGCTCGGTCACTCCTGAATCAACAGTCCACAAAGGATAGGAATGAGCAACCATCACATGGCTAGTTACAAAAACAATGCGAGAAAAGTCAGAGTGTACCTTCTTCGGCTCAGTGCAGTCACGAGCGAAGTGGTCAGTCTTTCCACAGTTGAAGCACTCTAGTTTTGACTTGTTCTTCCCGCGCTTGCCCCTCTTGGTGCGCTGGGAAGTTCCTGACACCTTCTTGATTTGTCCAGCAGCTACTCCATTCTTGGACTTCTTGCGCTTAGGCCTTGATGCCTTACGCGAACCAGAATTAGCCACATAGGCCGTATGATTGGGCTTAGCAGCCTCTAGGCGCTCAGCCTCCAATTCTAAATGACGCGAGACATCATCAAAGTCTTTGATATTCTCGTTATGCGTCAGGTTCTGGCTCATATTCTCCCAAGAATTTGGTAGTGATCTTATCACTGCCTGCACTTGTTGTTCATCTGTCAGGTTGTTTCCTGCCGACTTAAGTTCGCGGATCATGGTCGACATAGCTCTAAGATGCTGCTTCATCGTGTGGTCAGAGCGCATCTTATAGGAGTCAAACCTTATGGTTAATCCACGCAACCTAGTCGCTGAAGTTCTACCAAACTTCAACTTCAAAGCATCCCACATGCTTTGGGCAGTGTCATAGATCTCGAACTCACACATAAGATCATTGTGCATGCTACTTAACATTATTATGCGCGCGCACCGACTTTTCTTAGCCCATTGAGTATAGGCTTGTTGATCTATATTATGTTGTTCCGAGGTCCCTTCCGCGGGCACAGTAAGGGTGTGAGACAAGGCCTCCAAGACCTCTTGCTTATCTAAGACATATTGGATCTTGCGATGCCATATGTCATAGTTTTCCCCATCTAATTTCTTCCCCTTGTTTAAGTCGGCAACTATAGTCTTGGATGCCATATCACTACAATATGCAAAGAAGGGATATTATACACACACCTAAGAAATCTGCCGCGTCCTTTCAAGATAGAAAAAGAATAATTTAGACATGTCGCAAGATCGAAAAATCGCTAAGCTTCATAATCATCTCTTGCGCCACAATATCCAATTATTAAATTTCTAACCTAATTCCCACGGAAATTATTAAAAAAAATATGGGAGAATTTATCATCATAAATCTCAACCATACTCCCACTATCTTAAGTAGTCTCCTAGTCCTAGTCATATGTAAAGACATAACCTACTAAAACAGCAGTAACCTTTTGGGCCAGTCTACAAGGACAGCTACCCAGACCATAGCAACCTGTTGGGCCAGTCTACAAAGACAGCCAGACTACAGTGACCTGTTGGGCCAGTCTACAAAGATGGTTCATACGAGACCATTACAGTCCATTTTTCTTGTTCCATCAGTGCATTTACAGTTCTTACTGGGGCCACTGTAGTCTTTTTGGCTATACAATGCATTTACAGTTCTTACTGGGGTCACCATGGTCTTTTGGTTATACAGTGCATTTACAGTTCTTATTAGGGTCACTGCAATTCTTTCAGCCTATCATTCACACTGACAATTCTAACTAAGACTACTTAGTGGGATTATCTATATTTTTATCACTAAAAGAAATGAAGACTAATGTCTAAACATTCAAGTCTAACATTCAACGATGATAAAATAATCACATTTCCACATGTTCAATTCACACATACATGTTATCACATTTAATAAAAATTAAATAAAAGATCACATGTAATATAACATTATGAAATTAATAAAATAACATGAATATAACCATATATTCACATGTAATCACATTTAATCTAAAACATTAAATAAAAAGATCACATGTTATATAACAATATATCTAAGCATATATTAATTCATGCAAAAAAAAAAAAAATTTTTAAATAAAAAAAATGTATATTTAACCCCCACCTAAACCAAAGGAAAGTCGCAACCTCGTGGTGCGCACTGCCCTTATATAATCAGTGGTCTTGGGTTCAAATCTTAGATGTCATTTTTATTCTCTTCCTTTTTTTTTTTGTGTTTAAAAAAAAATTGGTTTAAACAAGGCTGGGCCAAAAATGGCCCAAGCCTTTTTTTTTTTTTTTAAACTGAAGGGCCGAATGGCCCAGCTCAAATATAAAAAAATTGGGCCGAAGCCCAGGCCCTTGTAAAATAAAGAGATGACCGAAGGGTCATCTCCTACCTCCAGCTCGGCACTGTTCACGTGAACAGTGCCGTTTCTCCATCAGCAGGTTGCAGCGGTTGAAACTACCGCCCATCGCCGGAGGAATGAAGATCAGAGTCGTCGATTCACCCTCCTGGTGCTCACGGCACCAAGGTGGTGCTCAGTGCACCACCATTGGGTGCTTGCAGCACCTTGCTGTGGTGCTCGCAGCACCACTGCATTGGTGCGCAGCACCACTGCTTCGGTGCGGGAAGCACCTCGCGATGGTGCTTGCAGCGCCTTGCGATGCTGCTTGCAGCTCGAGTTGGTGCTCGCAGCACCTCGCTGCGCTGCACCAGGTGGTGCGCACTGCACCCAGGTGGTGCGCGTTGCACCTCTGTGGTGCGCGCTACACCTCTGTGGTGCGCGCTGCACCATGCTGGTGCGGCACCGCCTTGCGGAGGTGCGGGGAGCACCACTGCATTGGTGCTCCTTCGCAGTGCTTTTTTTTTTATGGATTTAAAAAAAAATGAGGGCTAAAAAAAAATGGCATCCAGATTTCTTACATACAAAAAAATAAATAAATAAACTGGAAACAATTTATAAAGCTCTGATACCAATGTAAGAAAAATACAGCGGAAAGTACCTCAAGCTCAACTTATAAAATTGCTCCACGAGTTTCTCCAGATCGACCAAAAAAAAGCTTTTCCTCTTAGTGGTAAAGTGTCCTACGTAGTTAAAAACTAGAGTAACACTTAACAAATCCACAGCCTAAAAACTATTTCAAGAGAGAACAAATGAGAGAGATTTTTTTCTAAATCAGAATGGTGCCAAAACCTTCTTGAAAGGGACTATATATAGTCCACCAAAGGCTAGCCATTACACTGCAAATAAATACAGTGTAACAGCTTGTAATGTATGGCATTAAGCCATGCGTTACAAGACATGTAACGTATGGCTTAATGCCATACGTTCATGTTTTGAAGGGAGGGGGTCAGCCCACATGGGCGCCCCTCCTTTCACCTGCTAACAATATCAATACATTACTTCAAACTCAATTACAAGGAATTAGCATCGACTGATACAATTTGGGCAATTGTCATGATCAGGACATGATTACCACCAAACTGCAATTCCATGCACATTTCTTGCGTCGCGTAAGAGCATGCGCTTGCTGCCTTATTTCCTTCCCTGCACTCATCGACCACATATCGAGATTGAAAAGTTTGAAGAAGGGTTTGATTTCTGTCACCAAAGGCCATTGTCGAGATAAGTTTGTTGAAGTGGAATTGATGGCTATTACCATAGACATTGCATCTCCTTCGAGAATAAGCTTCTGAAAATCCACGTTTCTGCTAATTTGCAGTCCTCTTACCGCTGCCAGAGTTTCTATACCTCGGACTTCATTCATTTCCTCCTCTATTCTGCTCATCACCATGATTACTTGACCTTTGTCGTCCCTTAGTACTGCATCTGTTTCAGTTTTGCATCTCTCTTCGAACAAGGCTCCATCTACCCTGAGTTTAACTGTACCCATAGGTGGTGCTCTTCATCTGATAGCTGTGTCCTGCAACAACCCCTTGGTTGAAGACATGATGGCATTATAGCTCTTGACGCAGTCTATGCTTTGCTCTACTATTTGCTTCAGGACAGTTTCAGACTCATCATAAATCCTCGTATTCCGATACTTCGATATTCCCCAGGCTAGAGTAAAGAAGAAAGCCACGAATTCCTTAATTGACTTTATCATTAATCAGCTTGCTAGGTCTCCAAAGCTCCAAGAATTCAAAGTATTGGTTATGTATGTGTTAAGTTTATCCCTCCGAGGTTGTTTCACTTGTGGGGAGGACCATAATATATGTTTGCAATCCTCTGTTTCACTTGACCGTGTTCTAAAGTTTCTGTGCATGCTCTCCAAGTAAAGAAGCTTATTGTAACACCCCACTCTCCAATGTTAAGAAAAAAGTCAAATTTAAATTCCTTGAGAACCGGAGTGCTATTACTAGGGTTTTGCTATTCATCCTCCCCATTCTCCACACTCCACACTTTTTAATATTTTTTAATATTTTTTTAAATTTTTTTTTGAATTTATTTTTTTTAAACTATTTATAATTTTTTATTCACTATTCATATAAAAATATATTTGATAAAAAAAATTAAAAAAAAGATGGAGTGTGGAGTGTGGTGTGAATAGTAGGAGGTTGAGTAGAATTTTTGCTATTACTAATCCCGACTTAAAAATATTTTTCTTTGATTCAAAATGAAGTATTAGGTACAAAGATTCCTTATAATATAATCATTTTTTATTAAAAATACTAAAATCATAAAAGAAAGTACATAGAAGCATTTATCAAAATTTCTAGAAAATTGTGCTATAAAATTATAACTTAACATCTCTGCACATGATCTAAGCCAATGTCACGCCTCCCTAGACCAATTACTGTCTTGCAACTCTAGCTTCATAAATATTCTGACATGAGGTGGTTTAAAAGCATAAAACAAACTAAAGGTGGTCAAAGACTCAATAACAAACCCATCATAACATAAACATATTTAAAATGAGTTTTTTCATAAAATATTTCATACTGAGAACTTAAAATTATAATCATTCATACATATGTTTATGCCATGCATAACTTGTCTTGAATTATTATACTTATTATACTTATCTCACTGGCCCACACACTTAACCATATGTGCAAGATTATGCACTAGCTTCACATCCCGCCGGCCCAAGGAAAGTCACTAATAATATTCTAGCATATTATGGTTGACCATACTTACGTTCGTGGACTTGCCCGGTCCACCCCAAATGTCATAGTCAAAGACTAAAACAGCTCTATCTTTAGAATATTGAAATTTAAATCATTTGTACATATTATGTATTCAATTATTTGTAATGTTGATACAATGTCCCGTGGATATTTTTATATTTGTAAGTTTTAGCCTTTCAATTTTGTAATAGCTTAGTTATTATTATTAGTTTATTAAGTAGTAGACTAGTAGTCTGTAGTAGTATTTCAGTTGTTTTAAATTAGTAAATTTGTCTCATATATATATTATTTTTATCATATAAAGTTTTTTTTTAATATGGTATTTTAACTTTTTTTGTTTTTTTACTTTTAATTTTATGGGCCAAAAATGGCCCATAAGCTGTTTCTAAACCTAAAAGAAAAAGCTTATGGGCCATTTTAGGCCAAAGGCGGACGGATTGACCCCCCCTCAGCACCCTGTTATCCGGGACATGATACCTCGCCCCCGTACTTCGAGGGTGGGGAACGGAGAGGAAGTCCTCTCCCCTGTCCATGCAGGAGCCAGGGGTAGGGTGGGGGCTACTTAGCCCCGTAGGGGGCGGGTAGCACCCCCTATAAAGATTGATGTGGCTCAATTTGAGTAATCAGTATTGATAATCTTAACAACCTATTCATAATTTTGTCTTAAATGAGTCTATCATTTTATTAAATATAATAATATTTTTATTAAATTAAACCTATCAAATCAAAAGTAAAAATTAAAATAAAAGTTAAAGTAATATTATTTTATTAAATAATTGTAAACAAGTTGTTACTGTGATGCCCCGACTCCCACGTACTAAAAAGTCTCGGGAATCATGATGTCAGGATGATGACAATCCGGTCACGCATCCCAACGACAAGTGTCAAGTGTGTGCAACAAATAAACAGTGCACAATTAAAAACACAGCGAAAGATAATAAAGTCAACTAGTACCAGAATTTTAGTTAATACAGATATCCAAAATACAAATACCTTAAAAACAAAGTCAAGTCCCATAAAAATAAAATACAAGTCTGAAAATAAAAGCTACAGCATGAGTGATCCCAGATCACTCCTCCGGAGGAGTCAGATCCTCAGGCTCGGCATCTGCATCATCAACAAAATGGTACCGCAGGTAAGTTATAACCTAACCAAGTCCAGATATAAAATCATATCTACACAACTAACCATACATGCCCATGATGCAATATGCAATAATGTAACGCACGCCAAAAATCTCTTTGGCACAAAATCATTTCCAATAAAATCAATTCCACCATTTTTCCAGAAAATAGCACACAAAAATATTATTCATCATTTTTCCATAAAATGATACACAAAAACATACTCATGCTATTTTTCCAGAAAACAGCTAATTTCTAATTATTCCAATTAACCATATGCACCATGGTCTCCCCTATGGACCATCCGCACGTCCTGGCAACTTTACGAGAGATGCCCAGTTCCGCACCCGGTGCGTTCGTGGCCAGGTCATCCTCTAGCCCCCGCCAGCAGAAGGGCCATGGAGTCGGCACGTCCAACGTCCGATCCCGTTGTCGCCCGGCGACAACTCAGGGGACGTCACTCAGTATCTTACGCTCCCGAGTGACCAAGGAGCTCCACCGAGATGATGTCTCATCTCGGCTTGGGGTCGTGATACACACGTACCCATAAATCTAATTCTCATAAAAACTCAGTTTTCAAAATAATCACATGAACATGAATGCAATACACGAAAACTCAGTTTTCAATTTACAAACATGTCATGTGTGCAAAAATGCAATGAACCAGATCAATCCTCACAACCAATGATCAACTCTCAAAATCACAATATAACCAAAATATCCAATATCCAAAACCAAACCACAACATAACAAATCTCCAACAATAATCAAACCACAAATAATCCAATCTCCAACAATCAACCAGATCACAATAATCACACATAACAAATACTCCGATCAATCCATCCACCCCCGAACTCCTCGGACTCAGTCCGGAACCAACCAGGATACATATATATAAAATATAGCAGTTAATTGTAAAAATATAATTAAATCTCAAAGAATTGTTTAGGAAATACTTACAGCACTTTAAAATAATTTATGGAGGATCACGGAGGAACTGGAAGCACCAAAACAGAAACTGTCACAGTGCAAAAACACTGGCCGAAATTCACAGTGAACCCAAAAATACACGAGGTCAAACGAAGACTTGAAATTGATAGGGTAGGGCCTATAGGAGGTGGGGAATCTAATAGTGGTGATGGTTGGCCGTGGGTGGCGACCGAAACGGCGGTGGAAGGTCGAAAAAGTTGATTCGGGTTTGATGCTCGTTGGGGCGGCTCCGGCGATGGATCGGAGCCGGGGTTGGGTCGGTTAGGACGGAAATGGGCCGGTGGTGATGTGGGTAGGAGCTGGTGGCCGGAGGTGGCCGGACGGCGGCGGAATGGTGCAAAAACCACCGCAGCTTCGCACGGCTACTGACGGCTAACGGCGGCATTAGCCGGCCTGAAAATGGTACAGTAGGGTCACCGGTCGACGGGGAATCGAACGGCACCGGCGGTGTCGACCACCGCCGGTCGACGGCGGCGCTGTGGCGGTAAGTCCGTAGCACGCGTGGGTGAGGAGAGAGAGAGAGAGATCCGATCGGGGCTGGGGGGAAAAAGAAGAAAAGAAAAAGGGAAAAAGAAAAAGAGGAAGAAGAAAAAGAAAAAGGATATCCAGACTTTTCAACGTGGGTTTCGAAAGTGATCCAACGAAAACGACTTTAAAACCACTAAATAAATAAAATAATCTAAACGCAGTGAAATATTCAAATAAAACAATAACTATTTTTAAAACAGTTAAAATAAATAAATCAATTTAACTCAAAATTAACTAAAGTAAAATATTAAACTCAGACAAAAACATCCTTTAAAATAAAGAGAATTAAATTACAGATCACTAATTAAAATTAATCAAACGCAGTGAAATACTTTAATAAAATAATAGAAATTTTAAAACTTACAAACAAACCAATTTAAATTAAAGGTCAATTTAAATCTAAAACAATAATTAACAATAAGAAAGCCCAATAAAATAATTTTTACAATTTAAAATATTCTAATATAATATTCTAAAACTCCAAAAATAATAATTAATAAAAATAGAAAAGTCCAATAAAATAATAAAATAAAACCTCTAAAATATTAAAACAAGAGAATTACACACTAAATAATTAAAATAAACATTCTTTAAAAATACACTAAAATCCGGGATGTTACAGTTACACAGTAATAAGTCTATCATTTCCCTTGAGTCATACGTGAGGGCCAACATTTTGTCCAGCTATAGGCCATAATTTTGTTTATAGTGAGATGAGATGAGATAAATCTCTCTTTTATCTACATTTAAGAGAAAAAATGGTTGATGATTATAATATAGTTTTAGATGAAAATTGAATAAAATATTATTAGAATATTATTTTTTAATATTATTATTGTTTTAAGATTTGAAAAAATTAAATTATTTATTATATTTTGTCTAAGAATTTGAAAAAATTGTAATGATGAAATGAAATGAGATGAAATAAAATCGTTTCTGTATCTAAACGAAGCCTAAGAAAATGTTTGAATAGTAAATTGAGATGAGATAAGTAGAAATAAAAGTTAAAAGTTAAATAAAATATTGTTAGAATATTATTATTATTATTTTTGTGAAATGAAATTAAAAATATATATATATAATGATTAGATAAGATGGAATGATTAGATTTGAAACTCTGAATTCAAACGGGAAGACTTCAGTTACATTTGGGTAATGAGATATTATTTAATATTTTATGAATAATAATGAAAAAGTAATGATAGAATATTAAATAATAATAAAAAGTATGTAAAAAGTAATAATAATGAGATATTCTGAAAATATCTTAAATATTCTCAATACTTAAGATACTCTAGTGTTCGGGTGTGAGGCTTCACATCCTTACTTTGTTTTCATTTTCAAATTCGTTATCATCATTGCGTTAAACTTCAACATGTTTTGGGTCTAATTAATTATCTCTAAGTTCTTGATTATGAATTTTTATGCTTTTAGATGTTACAAATTCTAGGCGTTCAAGAGGTTTCAAAGCGACCATTTTGTTCAAGTCCACTTATTAAAATGATTTCAGTTTAATTTTCTTGGTAAAGTGACGAGAAATTCTGACGTGGTTCATAGGCAATTATAGAAAGACGTGTCGTATTGATATTAATTAGTTTTTTAAAGGGTTACGTTCTCCCGATTAGTGTATTATATATATATATATATTTAAATTATTTTTAATATTTTAAAAAAATCAAAATATTATTAAAATATTCTTCATCAATCATTAACTAAAAAACAAAAGCTGCTGCCACCTATCATCGTAACCTTTTAGAGTTTCGCATCAAAGCAGTCCGGCTGATTTTTTTTGTTTAACAACCTTCTGCATATATGCTGCATCAAACTTATAATACACTTAATCACATAGAAAACAAAAGATATCCTCTGTGCTTCTAATTTCTTAGCACCGACGCCGATGGTTTTGGACGTGAAAAAAGAAAGAAAAAAACCACCAGAATACCCAACCTAAGAAACTTAGAAATTAAACGGTCCAATGCAGCACTCTTATATAGCACGAAAGTTCAACTCCGTCTCATTTAAAATACCCAGATCAAAGGAACTGCAACATACAAAATTTTGAGAATGGCCATGATGGTATTAAAGAGAGTGAATATTCAGGAATTTACCAGAGGTATGGATTTTGTTGGTTCTTGAAGGAACACTTTCTAGATATTATTGTTGTTGTCGTCGTCTTCATATTCACACTTCGGAGTGTGAGAGAGATTTGGAATGTGAAAGTGAGATTTGGAGGGCTGAGGGGGAGAGATTTGAGTGTTGAGAGAAGCTCGCCGACAAAGGTGGTGGGCGATGGGACGGGCTACAGGGCTGCGACACACAAGGGAAATAGAGAGACTGCTTTTTGGTCGAAGAAGAGATGAGGATCAAATCTGTGTGAATCTTAGAATTTTGAAACATCTACATGGTATTAGGGCACTACTATTGACTTGGTCAAAGTTAAAAATTGGCTAAAATTTAGATAATATGTACTAGAAACACTCCACATTAGATTGGTCAAGTCTAAAATAAAATAGACTTTTACTATAGTGATTGGTCAAAGATGAAGAATCACTATTGATTCACCAAATATTAAAATATTAATCTCTCACTTCAAGAAAATATTAAAATATTAATTTATCATTTCAATTAAAATACTATTTGGTTTGTAATTAAGAAATTTAGATGAATTTAATTAATATTTTATATTATTAACATTAAATGAATTTTAAAAATATTAATTTTTTAATATTAATTTAATTAGAATATAATTATTATTAATATTCAATTGATAGAATTATAAAATGTGATACAAATAAATTAAATAAAAAAATTATTAATTTAATAATATTTTATTATTATATAGAAGGTAAATGGCTAATCCAATGTGGGGATTGAATGTAAATAGAATAGACAAATGTAAAAAATAATGATATTGACTAAAATTTAGAGATATATTTAGTCAAACCAATACTAGTGCTCTTAGATTATTGAAGGGCTACTTTTGAAAAAAAATAAGCCGACCGGTTATAAGATTCTCCAACCTTTTATCAAGACATATATCATTCTCTTTTTTTAAAATAAAAAGATGCACAATCAATCTGTCACATCAATATAAAATCACAAAATATATAATAAAATCACAAAAAAAAAATTAAAAAAACGTAAAATAGTGATAAAAAAATCTAAAATATACACAGACGTGAGACGTGGGTGGCCGTTGTACGAATTCTTTTTCCAAACTAGTTAAAATTCTGTCTTCCCTATCGAACCTTCTGTCAATGGTCAACATTATAACGCTAACGATTAGTCAACATTTTGTAGCCAGCCATCTAGAGGGCACGTTGATTTTCAATTCCAAACGACCATTTTCGAATCTATTGTCGCATTATTTAATTTAAACATATATAATGCTTCAACTCTTTTTATCTCAATAGTATGATGTATTGCCATATATATATATATATATATATATATATATTAGTAGAGGCTCAACGTGCAAGGCTCGTTTACCTAGTTTTAAAGAAAAAAAATTATCACAATATAAAAGTTCTTTGTAGAAAGCAGATGATGGCACAAAATGATAAAAAAAAATGTATTCATTACCTACAACATAAAGGTTTTGGTATTAAAGTTGTACCAACTTTAAACATAGGAAATTACTTCATTTTAGGCAGTTCTCCTTACATGCTATGCAATAGTTATCAATTCATATTCAATTATGTTTTTACTTACTACTTTAAAAGTACAATCGAGATTCTAATCTCTAAAAAATCTTACACTGTATCTATTTTTGTACGAAGAGCCTGACCATGATTATTCAAGTTGGCCAAAGATGTTTTTGAATGGATAGAAGATTTGCTAAAACATTGAAATAATAAGCAAACCTTACCGCTTGTATGGTATCCAACGTGTTCAAAAGTAATTAAGCAGATAGTAATTAAAAACTTTAGTTTTGTGGTGACACAAGTGATACATATATATATATATATATATATATATATATATATATGATTCAAAAATAACAAAGAAGAATAAGGTGTTGCTGTTATCTGAAGGCCATGTCCATGCATACATATATATGAAGGTACCGTTAGGAGTAGAGAGGATAAATTATTAATTGACACAAAAACATGCATGCGCACGTGATAATATCACATGAGGTCAATCGAAGCATGTTATTTATTTATAATATTATTTATTTATATAAACTATATATTTCTTTTATAAATAAGATAGAACGTCATCATTTATCTTTCCATATTATCTATTCAAGAATAATTATTCTAGATGATCAATAATATCCTTTCGAGTTATGGGTTTGTCTTTCGAGTTATATGTTTATCTTAATTGGTAGTGATAATACTGACAAATATTGAGGCCTTCCAACATTTCAGTCATCCTTAGAGGGAAAGTAGAGGTAAAATAAAATTAGGAAAGAGAAAGTGGTAGAAGATTTCATATAATCATTAAGCAGTACCCGTTTGACTCTCCTTTTGACTCTGAAGGAAAGAGAAAGTGAGAAAGTCTTCCAACATATCGGCCATCATTAAGCAGCTTCTTCTTAAGTAAGTAGTGGTGTATAAATGTATCACATACTATTTAGTATGATCAAAATAAAATGAGAGTGTGGTGTATAATATTACTCTACTTAAAAAAATACTTCCTCATCATCTAAATATATTCTTTTCCACTCATGATATCAATACTTGTATTCATCCAAGCGAACCACTCAATCAACCAATTATTATTATTTGAGATAAGCTATATAGCTTTTCTCCTAACTACTGTAATTAGAAAACCACTCAATTAGCTTTTCTCCTTTTTGGAGGGGTGTAGACGGATGCATGTGCTCATGATGATGGAACGTATTCTTCATTAATTCTCATTTTGCAAGTGAGAGAAAGAAAGCAAAAAAAAAAGGTAAAAAAAGAGAAACCACACTCATAACATAAATAGGGAGAGGTGTCGGTACCTTTTGGCCAGGCTCTTTTAATGATGATGCGGCATCTTAATAAAAAAAAAATTTATAAAGAGAAGAATAAGAAGAGATATATATTGTATTGGTGAGTCAAAAGCCAAATGAGTGGTCTTATATCATTCTAAAATATTTTTAAAAAATATAAAAATATATCAATATATTAATATAAAAATATATCAATACATTAATAATTACTTATTTAAGTATTAAATAAAGAAAAAATTAAAAAAAAATTAAAATACACAAGGTGGACAAAGTAGATTTTTCTTTTTAAAATATCAACAGCCCACACATAAGTTTTGCATAATTTGTATAAACACTACCCTCGACTGACAAGCAGTTTTAAGGTCAAAATTTGTAGACGAAAAAATGGATTAAAAAAATAATTTTTTTATATGAATATCAGATTTATTTATTTTTTAAATAGAATTAATAACTAATTCTATAAAAAGAAAAAAATATTTTAATTTTCTAGCAGTTATTAATTTCTCATTATTTGTTTCTTTAACTTTCCTACACATAAGTTTTGCATAATTTTATGAAAAATATTCGAACTACACAAAAATAAACCCAATGTGACTTGATTGGATAGTCAAATTATAAATTTACTTTTTTAATAAAATAAATATAATAGATTCTATAAAATCAAATCTATTTTATATCATCTATTTGTGTCTGTAAAAATCCTCTAATATTATTATTTTTCAAGTAAAGAAAAAAAATACTATTAATTTTATTATAGTTATTAACTCATTACTTATCTTTTTTACTCTATTACTATTTAAAAGAGTCAAAACTCATTAAAGCATTGCTACTCTGGCTGTAGTAGAGTAGTATCGATCTTTTATACAGCTAGTTATTATTATTTTATTTTTTTTAATATTTTTTAATATTTTTAAAAAATAAAAAAAACACATCAATATATTTAAAATTACTTCCTTAAACATTAAATTAAAAAAATTGCTCAGCAATATACTGTAGCAGTCAAGTTTGAGCGGCACAGTATCTTTTCTCAACTCATTAATTCTTAAGACTCAAATAAAACAAAAGTTGCAAGTCTTTTGAGTGATGGGGAAGAGCGTGAATAACAGATAAAGCCAAAAGGCAACGCAAAAAACTTGTCTGCAAGTTTCTTTGATCACTGTTGGAGTAAAATTAGATTAAAAACTTAAAATTTCATGTATTTTCTAATGACCACCCGACAAGCACCCAACCCTCTCGGCTTTTAGTTAAAAAAAGTTTACCAAACACCAATTACTCACACACAATAATTAAATATCAAACTTGATTCAACACCAATCATTTCAATTGCATCAATGCAGGCCCACGCCAATAATATAACAACTTTATTTTTTTTATTTTTTTATTTTTAAAAATAGAATTCATTTCAACAGAAAAGAAGTTGCAATTCCAACCTGTTAATATAGAAAAAAACTCTTATTACAAGCCAAACTATGAATTTGTTGTTCGCCTCCCTACACACAAATATATTGTAACAACTTTAATTAAAGTATTGATCATCATATGTTTTTTATATTTATATTTTTAACTTTTAATAAGCCATATGAAAAAACGAGTCCTAAATGAAGATTCTCCGACTTCAGGTCCTCAATAAAAAAAAAGGTAAAAATTTCTTGCGCCGATTGAATCTCCACCAT
The DNA here is from genome assembly GCA_029856935.1 of Cyclocarya paliurus. Classification (NCBI taxonomy): domain Eukaryota; kingdom Viridiplantae; phylum Streptophyta; class Magnoliopsida; order Fagales; family Juglandaceae; genus Cyclocarya; species Cyclocarya paliurus. The sequence continues at coordinate 26,448,728 of CM056945.1, read as the reverse complement.
GTAGGGTTTAAGAGTCTTCTCCCACCATCTCATATTTTGGCTTACACAAATTAATGCTTGTACCTGAAATCAGAGCATCAGTTCTAGAAACGCAATAAAAAACAAAAATCTCTTCAAAATATAAAATCCCAAGAAGGCAAAATATTTACATACATGAATAGAGAAATTCCTCGAGGATTTGAGACTCCAACATCTATGACCCTTTTGATATGAGACAAGGGCTTTCCCATAAGATGGAGATGCCCCTAAGCAAGAAACTTGAATGAATCTCATGATACCACCATGTTCTTTGACAATCTGGACAAATTAATACGAATGAGAAAGAAAAGGATGGAAAATCTATATCCCACAGAAAAGAGATATCATCAAAAACCCAATTTGCAATAATTGCAACTTAGATCACTTCAGTCGACCCAGTTTCTGAATTTACTTTCTTATTTCTACTAATTGCAAATCAGATCAGAAAGCAAGCCAAATCACAAAAACCCAAAAACCATCATATTGTAAAAACTGCAAAAATATCAGATCACAAGTAGATAAGACAAACAAAAAAAAAGAGAGACGTGCTATGAGAGAGATAAGGATACCATCCACTACGAAACAAATCCAAGAGTTGGCACTAAGATAGCTAAAAATAAAAGTTCATTTGAAGCCTGATCTAAAATCCAAACTCCAGATTTGCCCAAAAATAACCACGATCCATGTACCTCTGAAACCATACTCGCTCGTGTTGGCTCAGAACCGATGCACACAGGCTTCAACTCGCCCGAGTTGACTCAGTTCTATTTCTACATTTGCACTCAATTCGTCTCAATTACTGCGGTGTATTTAAGCTACCAAACTCGTCGTTGACAACTCTATTGAGAAACTCCTAGATCGGATTACGTCTTCCTAGCCAGAATCAAAGACCAGAAAATTCAAAGTTAACAGAAAAACAAGAACCAACCTGTTCGACTACAAAAAGAAACAAAACTCAGAGATCTTCTGCCTTGGACATGATCGAGAGCCGGCTCAGCGCGGGATGGAAAGCGGCTCTTCTCCTTAATTGATGTGAAGAGGGCCGGATCAGAGCAATCAGCGCTCTTAACCCACTCTCCCTCCACGCCTCCAATCCTAACCAACGAGTTCTTCATAATCGATCTGCACATGTTTTTATGAAGACTACAGTGAAAAGAACCTGCAAAAAAAAAGCTACATTCCTCAAACCAAGATCAAAACATGCAAAAAAAAAACCTACAATCCTTAAATCAGCTTCAATGGCATGAAGAGAGAGAGAGAGAGAGAGAGAGAGAGAGAGAGAGAGAGAGAGAGGTAGCGTGGTTTAGTAATAAAGAGAATAAGAGGGAGAGAAAGTTAGAGAGAGATTTGAAAGATGAGGTGTTAGGAGAGGGAGAGAGTTTTGTGAGAAAGTAGTGAGGGAATGAGAGAAGAAAGCAAATATGCTGGATAAAAGAAAAATCGATAAATAACGGTAGAAACGTAAATATAAGAATTATAGAGGGACAGGAATAGAAAGCAAAAATCACATAAAAATACTGAGATAGCCTCTTTTATAATAGTAGTAGATATATGTATACATATATCTACTACTATTATAAAAGAGGCTATCTCATATCTACAGTGTTTTTAGGGAATTTTTGCTTTCCATTCCTGTCATCTTTGATTCTCTTATTTACATTTCTACTAATATTTATGCATCAGTTTTACTTTCTTCTCTCCTTTCCTCATCACTTTCTCATAAAACTCTTTCTCTCCTAACACCTCATCTTCCAAATCTCTCCACAGCTTTCTCTTTCTCTTATTCTCTCTGTTACTGAACCATGCTACCTCTCTTTCTCTCTCTTTTTTTGTTCATTTCGTTGAAGGTGGTTTGAGGATTGCCGTTTTTTTTTAGTAGGGTCTTTTCATTGTAGTCTTCACAAAAATATGGATAGATCGACTATGAAGAACTCATTTGTTAGGATTGGAAGCGTGGAGGGAGAGTGGGTTAAGAAGGCTGATCGCTCTGATCCAGGCCTCTTCGCATTAATTTTATTATTATGGGTGATTAGATTAACTCTCTTGTTGCTTAAACTCTAGTAAGACCGTGAAATAGAAGACCGCTCTGATTCGAGCCTCTTCGCATCACCGTTTGAGATGTTGGGTTTCAATACCTGACTTGAAGTTGGAGCTAACAACTCTCTCATCGCAGTAGTAGGAGTCAATCAGAGTAATCACCCTAAAGCAAATTTTGAAGTCATGCTGGTCGTCTTTCTCATATAAAAATGGTGTCTTTCTTCTATGTGCATGAACCCAGCTAGCAATTCTTCCATTATTTTTATCACCTTAGTGGAAAGAGAGAGAGACATCCAAGTTGTGATGGAGCAGTTTTGTTGATCTCTAGGCATTTTTTTTTTGTTTCATTTCTTTATTTTAATATGTTTATGTAAATCTTATTTGTCTTTTTTTACTTACTTTTTCATTTGATTGGAGTCATTGGGCGCAAGGTGAAGACAAAAAAGAGAAAAGAAAGAAAAAGAAAGCATGTGAGCCATACGCAAAATATGTTGCGGGACCAAATTTCTTGCTTTTAGTGACAAGCTGGCTGGAAATTCCAATTCATTGAAGCCACTCGAGTATATTGCCTAATCAGGGACATACTGAAGGCAGCTATGCCACAAAAAAATTCACCTCCTTTCTATTCCTACTGCAAATAAAATAACATAACTCTTAAATATTATATGCTCAATTCTTTTTGGAATGTCTGTATGAAGCACAGTTTAAAAGTTCCTTTGGATTTCAAGCAATCAAA